>JALJCO010002972.1:0-61034 GCA_023101725.1 Atherinomorus stipes | reverse complement strand
TGTAGTGATCTCAAGCCCAAAGGTCTCAGCAAAAGGATACACACATCTAACCAAATATACTTTGGAACACATACTGATTGATAAAGGCCACATGTGGATGTTAAACAGACGTCCCAAGGAGGAATTTTGTTCAGAGAAGGACCTTCTCTGAGTAATCACTAATTTACGGTCCTGAGAGCAACTCAGGAGAGGACCTGCATTTTGGTAAAACAAACAGTCCAATTGTTGAACTTTGAACCCAGCCTCCAATCTTGGAGATACTCCTTCCCAGTATTTACGACCTGCTATAAATTGGTTCCTTATAGCCAATTTTTTTAATGTGTTCTTAACATCCAAGAACTGTTTTATATTATCAGGAAAGTAAGCTCATGTTAATCTCATGATGAAGACTTTTCTTTTGATATGCAACATGACATACTTTGGTGATTAGAAACTAAATGTTTCTTCTCCAAATTCACATCACATGCATTCCAGGATTTGCTGCATAAAGGTGAAGAAAGAGACACTTTACCCAACTGCTGAAATCCACTTTTATGTTAGAAATGGACTTCCTCATATCAAATGATGTCTAACATGTATTTTCTTTACAGGAATCTTAAGGCATCAAGATTAATCCTGTTTCATCTGTTTAACTGATTTGTTTATTCAATGTCTTTCTTTATTCATATAATTCAGATCTTTGCTTTATTTTATTTTATTGTGTTCATTTTATTTCATCATGTCTGAATAATTGATCCATTTTACACATGCCTCACTTAGAATTCACAGATGCTTATAACCATTAAGCTTAACTGATAGTCAAATGATCATTTGAGATGTGTCTGACTATTGGATGAAACCTGATTCTGTCAGCTTCCCATTGGCTGACAAGCTGCAAGCCACATTCCACTGCCAGGCAGAGCGCGAAGCTCTGAACTGGGAGAATCAGAATTTGAGAGAACTGAAAGAGAACTGATCGAAAAGACCAAGGCAGAACTGAAGAAACTTGGAATAATGGGGAAAGAATGAGACGAAACCTGCTCTGAACTCAGCAGAGTTCAGAACCACGGATCACTCAGGGAGGAGTGATGGAGAGAAGAAGACTTTAACCCAAATCATCTTTACTATCAACCATCCCGTGACATCAGTCCTGAAGCTGCACGTCTCTGGGGAGACGGATGAGAGAGAGAGGACGAACCAGAACCACTACTGAGCTGACAGCCCGCAGAGAGCCGGACGAACTTCCAGGAGATCGGGAAGATTTTTGGGATCCATCCACCCGACAGTCTTCCAAAGGATTTGAGGAACAGTCCAGCAGAACCAGGGCGTGAGTGAAGCACCTCAGTCAGACGGAACCTCTGAGGAGAATCCTGATCATTTGCTATGAAATATGATCTGATGTCACAAGAAGTTGGTGATAGTGAATTAATCCAGGCCTACGGTTTACCAGACCCAATTTAACTTTGTTTAGTTGGATTAAGAAATCCTTCCTTCCTCTTCTTTGAACGTTTATTAATTAACTGAGGCTTAATTAATTTATGTTTCATTTTCATACCATCTCACATTTCTTTCACAAGATAACCTTTGGTTGATCATCATGCTCACATATTTCTTGTATATATTTTGTACATACATTATCTCATGTAGTTTGTAGACTAGTTAATAAATACTCCGTATTATCTTAACTAGTCGTTGTTTGTGGTTTTTCTGATGTATCATGAAAGGTCACTTCAAGCGAGAACTCATGAAAGCGTCCTGAGACTGATCACTTCATTAAATCAATCTAAGAGTTGATTTAAGACTTTAATGGTTTTCCTTGCTTCC
The DNA here is from genome assembly GCA_023101725.1 of Atherinomorus stipes. NCBI lineage: Eukaryota > Metazoa > Chordata > Actinopteri > Atheriniformes > Atherinidae > Atherinomorus > Atherinomorus stipes. The sequence continues at coordinate 59,231 of JALJCO010002972.1, read as the reverse complement.
ATTACATATCAAATAAGTAAGGTGGTGCTCCGAGGCTGTATTAGTATTGATAGTAATAGAAATATTAATATTAATATTAATATCATACAAAGTGACGCTATATATATTGTGGTTGCCCAAGCTAAATCACAACATATTATGGATCCCCTGCGTGAGGCGTTTGAAAACTTTTCATGATACAAAGAAACCCACTGAACTGTTGCTGGTCAACAGGTGTGAGCATTTCATGTTCCAAACTGGATGTGAAACATTTTAATGCACTTTAGAACAGAGGAAAGTGTGGACGCACACAGACTCTGGCAGAGTGGGGGACACACGCTCTCAGCGAGCTGCTGACCCAACCCCTTTGATTTATGACCTTTTCCTCTACACAATAGAAGCTAAAGCTAAGCTATGCTTCTACTCCTACATGTTGCTACATCTTAAGTTGATTTTGCATGCATATATAGCGCTTGAACGTTCATTTTTTTTAAAGGCCTTCGTGGGCAACAGTGTTGCGTATTCCAACATTAGTTGACCTGCGCTGAGTGTTAGATAATTTAACTGCGTATTCCAGTAAATTAATCTACATCAGACCCTCCGTTAGCCGGCTAAGATTAGCTACCTTGGTTTGCTAAGGCCGTGACTCCCCAAGTAGTGGAGACGGTTGGAGGTGCAATAAAAACCCACTGCAGCGTATTCCTGCAAGTGATTCATTTAAAGCAGAAGTTGCTTGATTTTCATTCCTAACAGACCCAAAGAGGTGAGCAAGGGGCAGATTTAAATCTGAGATTATTGGCTGTAAAAGCATTTAGAAGATTTTACTCAATCCACGCACTGGAGGAAAGTGTGATGAACAGATCAAACAATTAAAAACGCTTTGATCTTTGAACAGTTGAAGAAATTGCTTGAGAAGTTTGACTTCCTAAACAATTTCATTTTGGAAGATTGTTTTCTGCTCTCTACCCACAGAGTAAGAGAGTGTGTTTATCTTTGAGCATCTTGAAACTTCCAAGAAAGTTTACAAGCTAGCCTACTTGTTGTGTTCTGAGACAATCAGACAGATCTGAGTGCCGCTGAAGGAAGCCACTCTTACAACCACAGTTGTGTTAGAGAACAAGGTTTCACCTGCCAAATTGGAAAATCCAATTCTGGAAATCCTTTTGAATCATGCTTGATTTCACTAAGAACACGTTACCTGTTTATGCAGGTAAAATCCTCAACACTGACCACAGCAACGTAAATCTGATCACGGATCAGAAACGACCCACAGATAAAAGTCTAACCAAAACCTTTGGTTGCTTATCTGTTGTTTTTCTGGCGCGTTTTAAACAAGTCCACCATGCAGTGGAGAACGCAGGAAGCAAATTTAAAGTGCAAGTCCAGAAATTTTCACAGCTGAAGGAAGAGAATACATCTCTCCAGCACAAGTTTGAAATTCTGGAAAAAGTAGTCAATCAAAACCAGACTCACATAACTGAACTAACAGATCAGTTTACTGAGACTAAGAAAGAGAATAATGAGCTTAAAGAGGAAAACATGGAGCTTGAACAATCGCTCCAGAACTGCCAACAGGAACTGGCAGAAACTCAGACTGAGCTGAAGCAGCTAAACCAGATTCACGAGGAATCACAGAGCTCTCTTCAGGAAGCTCAGAATGAAATCCAGGACTTGAAACTGGAAATTTCTGTTTATGACAAACATCTCAATGATAAACAGACACGAATCCAGCTGCTGCAAAGACAGCTAGCTGAAGCTAGAGATGAGCTAAGCTCAGCTTATCAAGACCAAGACCACTTATCAGAGGAACTGATAAGAGCCAGAAGAGAACTGTTTCAGTCTTCTGAGACTGAACACAGACCAGGAAATCAGAGCATCCTCTGTGATGACAGAGAGGATCTCCTCAGTAACAGGAAGTCTCATGAGAATTCTTCTTGTTCACATTTACCTCCTGTACCACATATTCTTCCTCCAGATCCCAAAACATCTCCAGATCCAGGTGGTACCTACCAGGCTGATGGGCCTGCAGGAGCCAGGAGTCACCAGGCTCCCACAGATAAAGATCTTTTCAGAATTGCTCAGAATTTGCCAAAATTGGAAACCACATTTGGCAAATTAAATGACATCCGAACCTACCTGAATGACATCAGCTTCTACCTGCAAAGGTTCCCAAAGGCTTCTGTTAGTGACAAAATCTTCCTGACCAGACTAACAGCAAGTAATGATGTCAAAAAGTTCATTGAACGCCAGACAGATGCGGTCAGAAATGACTTTTCCCTCCTCTGTGAAGCTTTGGAGAGAGAGTTTTCTGAAGAAGCAACTCAATCAGGTTTGAGTTTTGCCTTGAACACAAAACAGGGCAGACAAGAACCACCGAGCCGGTTCTACCACAGACTCCTCAGAGCTTACTTTGGTTTGCGTAATGAGGAAAATGTAGATGAAGACCAACACTTCAAAACAATTTTTCTCAGTAACCTGCATCCTGCCACGAGCCGTCACTTAGACATCATCGCAAATCCTTACAATGCTACAATCCGAGAGTTACGTACGTGGGCTGATTTAGGTTTTCAGAAACACCTGCAAACTAAACACAGCAAACTTGACACTGTGCTGACTGCTGAGTCTTCTCCCACAGAGCTGGGTAAACAGGCCTCTGATGCAGCCACTTACAGACCTAAGTCAAAGTCCCGTCAGTCCAGTAAGAAACAATCTTACTCACAAGTTGAACATTACGGTTGAAGAGCCTTAATCTCAGAGTTAAGTCTCAGCCAAGCAACCACAGTCTGTACCTGAATGAAAATTGAACAATTTTCTCCAGGTTTAAACCAAACTTTAAGCTTTCAAAGCTAAGTTTACCATCCAGACTTCTCCCACAGCTGACTTCACACACCTGATTTCAACAAGTGGGGGAACAATGAGCTAAAATTTACTGTATGTAACAGCAGAAGTTCGATTTCACATTGAATGTGCTCACATCCAGTTGCAAATTTAAGCTCCATTTACACATCGACCCATGCATGACCTATTAGAGGATATTAATCATTATTATACTGTAGTGTAGTTAGAAATGAAAACTTCTTTTTCTTTCCTCTTTCTATGCTATGTTTTAATTCTTAATCACTTGAAGCAGTGTTTTGATTTTTCTTTTGTAGATTAAAACCTTTTAAAGTTTTTTTTACAGTACACATTTGTTTAGCATTATTTTGATAATTCATACTTTAACCTTTAATCCTGAATAGATGTTTAACTCTTATGTTACTTTAGGTATACGAATAGTGCATGCATATCCTTTTTCGATTTTATTTTTGGTTTCTTATGATTTAGTGCATCCATTTCTTGATGACATCAGTCATATGGAAAAAGCAAATTGAACCTGCAAGAATCATCGCTGTTCCCTTTGGATGACTTCATCTGTGATTACGATCTCCTTCTTAACTGAACATCGTAATCAAGTGGGGGAATATGTAGTGATCTCAAGCCCAAAGGTCTCAGCAAAAGGATACACACATCTAACCAAATATACTTTGGAACACATACTGATTGATAAAGGCCACATGTGGATGTTAAACAGACGTCCCAAGGAGGAATTTTGTTCAGAGAAGGACCTTCTCTGAGTAATCACTAATTTACGGTCCTGAGAGCAACTCAGGAGAGGACCTGCATTTTGGTAAAACAAACAGTCCAATTGTTGAACTTTGAACCCAGCCTCCAATCTTGGAGATACTCCTTCCCAGTATTTACGACCTGCTATAAATTGGTTCCTTATAGCCAATTTTTTTAATGTGTTCTTAACATCCAAGAACTGTTTTATATTATCAGGAAAGTAAGCTCATGTTAATCTCATGATGAAGACTTTTCTTTTGATATGCAACATGACATACTTTGGTGATTAGAAACTAAATGTTTCTTCTCCAAATTCACATCACATGCATTCCAGGATTTGCTGCATAAAGGTGAAGAAAGAGACACTTTACCCAACTGCTGAAATCCACTTTTATGATAGAAATGGACTTCCTCATATCAAATGATGTCTAACATGTATTTTCTTTACAGGAATCTTAAGGCATCAAGATTAATCCTGTTTCATCTGTTTAACTGATTTGTTTATTCAATGTCTTTCTTTATTCATATAATTCAGATCTTTGCTTTATTTTATTTTATTGTGTTCATTTTATTTCATCATGTCTGAATAATTGATCCATTTTACACATGCCTCACTTAGAATTCACAGATGCTTATAACCATTAAGCTTAACTGATAGTCAAATGATCATTTGAGATGTGTCTGACTGTTGGATGAAACCTGACTCTGTCAGCTTCCCATTGGCTGACAAGCTGCAAGCCACATTCCACTGCCAGGCAGAGCGCGAAGCTCTGAACTGGGAGAATCAGAATTTGAGAGAACTGAAAGAGAACTGATCGAAAAGACCAAGGCAGAACTGAAGAAACTTGGAATAATGGGGAAAGAATGAGACGAAACCTGCTCTGAACTCAGCAGAGTTCAGAACCACGGATCACTCAGGGAGGAGTGATGGAGAGAAGAAGACTTTAACCCAAATCATCTTTACTATCAACCATCCCGTGACATCACTCCTGAAGCTGCACGTCTCTGGGGAGACGGATGAGAGAGAGAGGACGAGGCAGAACCACTACTGAGCTGACAGCCCGCAGAGAGCCGGACGAACTTCCAGGAGATCGGGAAGATTTTTGGGATCCATCCACCCGACAGTCTTCCAAAGGATTTGAGGAACAGTCCAGCAGAACCAGGGCGTGAGTGAAGCACCTCAGTCAGACGGAACCTCTGAGGAGAATCCTGATCATTTGCTATGAAATATGATCTGATGTCACAAGAAGTTGGTGATAGTGAATTAATCCAGGCCTACGGTTTACCAGACCCAATTTAACTTTGTTTAGTTGGATTAAGAAATCCTTCCTTCCTCTTCTTTGAACGTTTATTAATTAACTGAGGCTTAATTAATTTATGTTTCATTTTCATACCATCTCACATTTCTTTCACAAGATAACCTTTGGTTGATCATCATGCTCACATATTTCTTGTATATATTTTGTACATACATTATCTCATGTAGTTTGTAGACTAGTTAATAAATACTCCGTATTATCTTAACTAGTCGTTGTTTGTGGTTTTTCTGATGTATCATGAAAGGTCACTTCAAGCGAGAACTCATGAAAGCGTCCTGAGACTGATCACTTCATTAAATCAATCTAAGAGTTGATTTAAGACTTTAATGGTTTTCCTTGCTTCCATTACATATCAAATAAGTAAGGTGGTGCTCCGAGGCTGTATTAGTATTGATAGTAATAGAAATATTAATATTAATATTAATATCATACAAAGTGACGCTATATATATTGTGGTTGCCCAAGCTAAATCACAACAGAAGGCACTTTGTTGCCGCTTCCTTTAAAAAAATCTAAGCTTCATACTAATGCACATTAGAGAACTTTTATTGTCTATAAACAAGTGAAAATTAAAATAGGCTACCTCACTATAATGGTTTACCTTGTATGGTGGACTGCAGCTTTGTCAGGGTTTTTTTGTTTGTATGTTTTATGTCAGTGTGTGTGGGTTTTTTGTTTGTTTGTTTATTTTTTGCTGTCCCTTCCAATGAATTAACCATCAAGATCTTTCAATTATTCTTGATTATTTTAAAGGTTTTTACCAAAAGAATAAAGCAGCATCTGCTATGGACCAGTTTTGTTTGTTCCCCACTATTACTTCCAATCCCCTACCAGCCTGGTACAGGAGCAGATGCAGTCATCTTCCTGCTACATATTGCTCTGCCTCACCTGGAAAAGCTCAGCAGCACTGTGAGGATCATGTTCTTTGATTTCACCAGCACCAGCATCCAGCAGGTGTTTCTGAAAGCCAAACTAGAGAGGGCTTGAGTGGACCGTCATCTGGCTGTGTGGATCCTACAATATCTCACACAGCCTCGGGATCTCACAAACTGGGGGCTGTGTGTCAGGCCTGCAGCATGACTCCCTTTCTGTTTATCCTCTACACTGCAGACTTCAGACCCAACACAGGGGCTCCATCCTGCAGGGTTCTCAGATGACTGTGCGATCGTTGGGCTGATCACCGAGGATGACGACGTGGAGTACAGAGAACTGATGCAGGACTTTGTAGACTGGTGCAAACCAAAGAGATGGTGGTGGATTTTTGCAGACACTGGTTTGCCGTCTCCTCATTGGTGAACAACCAGGTAACGGACATTAAGAGAATGGACTATTATAAGTACCTGGGTGTTCACCACCAGAATAATAAACTGGACTAGGCTGACAACACAGATGCCCTGTACAGAGCCTACCTCCTGAGGAGACTGTGGTCTTTTGGAGTGAAGGGGGCACACCTGAGGACCTTCTATGACTGTGGTGGCATCAGCTGTCCTGTGTGGACTGGTCTGGAGCAGCAGCATCACAGAGAGGAAAAGGAAGAAGTTGTACAAAGTTATCAGGAAGTCCAGCTCTGTCCTGGGTTTGTTCTCTGGACCCAGTGCAGGAGGTTGGAGACAAAAAAGTTTCATAGCTAAACTGACATCTGCACTGACATCAATATATGATACACACTGACTTTATCAAAAAACTTAATGTATTTATCCATTATTGTGTTTTAAAACTCCTGTACAGTTTGTTTGTTTTTTTAAACTTTTCTGTTCATTTATTTGCCTTCGCCCAGATTGGTCTGCTGTACTTATGCTGTTGCACCATTGCAAATTTCCCCACTGTGGAACAAATAAATTTTTTCTTATTCTTATCTTTTAGCTCTTCAGAAACTCATCACATCACCCTCCACACCGTTCAAGAGAGAATGAACATGGCAACATTTCCCTGTTTATTAGATTGTCAAAAAGAAGAAGTATGTTTAGAACTAAACTCTGTTTAGAAATTCATTCTGATTGAGCGGGATTACCTGTCCAAGATGTTTGAGGTATTCATTGTACATTACGGTTAATCTGATTAATAAACAGTTAATTTAAATTAAAGTAAAATCGTGTTACAAGTTTTTACAATTCCAGGTAATGTTATCGTAACAGTTCCACACAGATCCACAGCTTGTCATATTTCTTAAGTGCTGTAATTGTAGGAAATTCCAACTCCTTTTAAATATGAGAACCAAGCAGATCGATCTGAGCTCGACTAACTTTGTCTTTATCAGGGTTACTTGCGAGCTTGGAAGAATAGATTGATTCAAAACATCGATTCTGGCATTATTTTTTGTTCAAACCTCATAGAATGGACCGTTTAGCATCTTTTGCAAGTAAGTGTTATAAGTATAACATTCACATAAATGCAAGTTTACCCTGAATATACTAATATTTTCGAGATTTTTCTGTTTGGTTGGCCGTTTTAGCCTCTCAAAGCTAGCTTTGTTTTGCTCATCAAAGTGATTGCTGTAGCGATACTTAAGTTATAGCGATCAGAACAGCTAAATAACATTTCGAGACGTGCTGCAAATCATTATCGTTTGCTACTTCTAAACGTCAGTTTTTGTGATACGAACCTCAGAACTTAAGCTATGTAACACAATGAGCATTAGCCTAAATAGCTTGAACATTTGCAAAAAGGAGGATTACGAGTGTATTGCTTTATACATGAACTGATGTCGATAACTTCTCATTTTCTGATGACGCTTCTTCGTTTGTGAGTAAAACCTGACTATATGCTGTTAATTTCAGATGATCCCTTTGATAAACCACCATGCAGAGGTTGTTCATCGTATTTAACTGAACCATACATCAAGTGTGCAGAATGTGGACCTTCACCTTTTTTACTTTGCCTCCAGGTCTGTAGATGAGATATCAGATACAACATACTGTTAGAGCTTTTCTTTTCTTTTCTTTTCTTTTCTTTTCTTTTCTTTTTCTTTTCTTCTTTCAGCCTACTTTGTATGAAAATTGTGGACACTAAACAGAGGTTGAGAGTTCAGAGCTAAAAAGTACTGTTGTAAGTTTACATTCAGTTGTCCATATTATGGACAACTGAATGAGAGTTTCTGTTGTAATGAAAGTAGGATATTGTTTAATAAAGTTTTTGTTTATTTTGTTTTGTGGAACAATTATATGTTTTGTAGGGGTGCAACAATACAAAAAAAAAGTCACGGTTCTGTTCAATACTTTAGTGTCAATGTTCGATATTTTTGCGATACAATGAAATTTTCGGGCCTTTTTTTTTTTTTTTTTTTTAACCGTTGTGCTTTTGTCCACAATGGCTTGGGCCATACTTAACATGAATACCAAAGTAGTTCCAAATGCCACATCTGAATGTAGTCGAACACAGATCCCCTGAGTTTCAACACAGAGGTCATCGTCAGAACACAAGTTGATCAAATTATTAAAAAATTCTGTATTGTTCGATAATTAATACACGGTGGTCACGGTTCAATACACACCCGTACTGAACGGTTCAGTACGAATACATGTAATGTTGCACCCCTAATGTTCAGGTGTGCTAGGAATGAAGTATTTTATTCGTCAGATGTATTGTTCAATGAAACAAAGGCTTTTTCAGAACGCCTGCACAAATCTGTTTGAGTACAATTTGCTAGATCCAAATTATATTGATATTGATTTTTAGAACATTGAACATCCTTAATTCAATTTGCAAATTAAAAAAAAAACCCTCTTCCAAACCACTTCTGGAAGAGGTTTAAAATCAGATTAGATAAGATCTTAACAGCTGTGCCTCAACACAGTGCTAAATCCAGCGTGACAGCTGTGCTGGGAAAATTTAATGCTGCAATTAGCAGATTGTATTGACAACAATATCAACAATGGCAGTCCCTAAATTATTTGATTGCTGCCACTTTGGGTGGACTTATCTGCAGAGGTAAACCTGCTGTTGGAAAGCTGCATCATGAGCATATTGGATATAGTGATAAAACGTAATAAACCTATATGTGGCTTTCAGATACATCTTTGTGGGTTTTTTCTCTGAAATAAGACATGTTATCCAGCATTTGAAACCAAAATGTCCAATCTGATTATTTACGAACAAACCATATTTTTTCGTGCAATATCTTGTCTTAAATACATTGTTCTGTTCCAGTGTTTCACCAGAGGTTTTGAATACAAGAAACATCAAAGTGACCACAAATATGAAATCATGGTGAGTAAAATTTTGTGCGGTTCTCTTGTTGCATAAGAAAACTTTTTCTTCATGTGAAATCATGTGCATCGCCTCCTTAGACGTCAGACTTCCCGGTGCTGGAGCCTGGATGGACTGCACAGGAGGAGATGGGGCTGCTGGAGGCCGTTATGGACTGTGGGTTTGGGAACTGGTGAGGGGTTTTTCATCTTTGCTTTTTGTGAACAGAAAGGTCCTTAAATGTTCTCACAACATTCGTTGTTTTGTTTTTCTTTCCCGTACTTGCTGTTATCATTATACAAGGTTTCAGTGTGTTTCTGACATAATCTCAGTTTCATAGCTTAAGGGTTGAAACTCTGTCTCAGTGCACCTGTTTGCTTACAAGTTAAGTATTCGTTGTCAGTCTTGTTGGTTTTAACATAACATATGAAGTGTCACTCAAGCTAAAATATGTTCTGGGATGTGAGAATTTCAGCCGAGCTGGAGCAGTTTATGATGACTTGCAATGAATTCTGTGTTTAAGGACATGGTAATGTTGAATCTACTCAAGAAGTGGTGCAGCAGTGTTTATTATAATTAAAGGTCAAATCCTCCTCTTTTTAGTATGTTGCATTAATTTATTTTCCCTATATTTTCCTCAGGCAGGATGTGGCATACCAGATGCGCACCAAAACAAAAGAAGAATGTGAGAGCCACTACATGAAGAATTTTATCAATAACCCACTCTTCTCCTCCACGTTGCTCAGCCTGCGGAAAACAAAAGGTTCTCTCTTTGCAGAAGGAGCTATTGCTTTTAAACGTATGTACATGCTGTTACACATCTTAGTCTTTTACTCACAGCATCAGTTTTTTGATATCAGTTAGTTCTGTCTGTAACACTTTGCTCTATAGGATTGAACGTAAGGGCAAGAGTAATGATTTATGATGAAGCCAAAAGTTCCAGCTCCACGCAGGTTTTTATTTTAGTTTCTATTTGTGTCAGAGGCTGGAAATGAGTTATGCTGACAATCCTATCATGCTTTCCTCTGGTTGTTTTCAAACAGCGCTCCTTTTGAAAAAGATTTCTGACAACTTTAAATAAAGAATCTCTAATTATAATGGCACTGACTGTCCAGAAGGGAGATTTTTATTTTTTATCTTATTTCATTTTATTCATTTGGGGGGGGGGGGGGGGGGGGGTAAATCTTTTACACTTAAATCTCATAAGAAGACCTTCGAGGTTGTTTCGTATTATCAGTGTGTCATATTTTATTTCTGCATGTATCCTTGTAATGTTGCAGCCTCTGATGATCCCCCTCGGCCAACATTTGACTCCGTGCTGTCTCGTGACATGGCAGGATACATGCCGGCTAGAGCAGACTTCATGGAGGTGAGTGGAAACTTTCATCCTGTGTTTACTTATGTTTGCTAACATTGCCTGTCCACATGTGCAGTATGAATCAACTCGGCCTCTGCTAGAGGGCCCATCACTGTTTTTTAAATCAGCTCTGTTGCGGCTTCATGTGAGCTCCGTTCAAACTGGCGGATTATAAAAATGTGTTTTCATTTCTTTTTTAGGAGTTTGACAATTATGCAGAATGGGATTTGAAAGACATCGACTTTGTGGATGATGACTCAGACATCCTTCGTGGTAAATGAAGTTTTTAATGGATTCATTTTTTTGTGTGTTTTATTGACCAGAAGTAGTGGTAACAGTAGTAACTACTGTGCTGACTCTGACTGTTTGGGCCATGCTTCTTTTGCAGCTTTGAAACTTGCAGTTGTTGATATATATCATTCAAGATTAAAAGAGAGACAACGAAGAAAGAAGTAAGCCCTTTTAAAATTTTTATTAAATATTCAAGAAGTGATTTTAAGTATATTCAGCATTCTGCAGTAACCCCAGTCTGTCAACAGATGGCATCATAAGCTTTGTATTGACCTTCTGGAGCCTCAGTTCTCAAATATTTGAAAAGCTTTTAGATTAAAGAAATTAATTTCATACCAAATTGAAATTTACAAAGCAAACAATTTCACATCTCTTTGCGATTTATTTGTTGTGTCTAATGTAAACTTTAGTTATTATTTTACTAAACTAGTTTCAGGAAACAAGGTCTTTCAGCGAGACTGGGATTATTTCAGAGGCAGCAGCTGACAATAATTGCACATTTAATTCTTGTATTTGTTGGAATTTTTCCCCACTCTCTCATTTCAAGCTATATACAATTATTCAGGTTGACCTTTCAAGCTTTCTGACCCCCTATGTAAACCTTGAATATTTTTTTTAAATGAGCAAACGTGTCTGTCCTCTTGTGAACAACATGCATGCCAGAATGTTTGACATTTTGCCCAGTTTTTGGCTGGCAAAGTAAATTTATTCCCTGCAGCAGGAAAATGTTGTCAACTTCATAAACTTCCTACAGTATGTTTTGTATTTTAAATAGTCTCTATTATCTCTTCTAACGTGTATCTTCTTAAGATTAAGTAATACCTGCCATTCTCACTCACTCAAATATTTGCATCACAATCACTGGCACATGTGGTGCTTTTGTGCTGTTATGGCCAGCCGTGCCCATCCCAGCATTTGTCACGTGTTGCGCACTCTGCAAATGGAGTGTTTGTGAAACGATAAGAGCTCAGTGGTAGAGTGTAAGAACTGGCTTGCTTACATCAATTTGACCATTTAAAACATAAGGTATGAATATTACAAATTTCATAAAAGCAGAAAAATAATGCAGATAAATGAAAATGTGTGTGAATAGGTAAATACACAATGATAATACACAATGTTGTCCCTGCACTGCAGCATTGTTATTTTCTCAGTGGCAGTACCTGTTGTTAGGGATGAAGACTGCAGTGTCTCCACAGTTTAGACACCAATGTAAATGATATTGACACAGTTTGACCATGACGAATGCATGGAGCATTTGTGCCTTCAGAGAGGCTTAACATTACAAAGTCTATGCAACAGTCATAAGCCGTTTTCAGACTTGCATTGCGGAACATGAGCAGTAAAGTTCATCCGCTCTTTAAACAGACTCGCCTTTTCAAACATGCCACTTTGTTGCGGACTTATCGCGTCCCGGGTGCTTTCAGACATCAAAAAATTAAGCACAGCCCCGCTCTCCCTTCAACTTTGTGCATTCAGCCAAAACGACGTGCCGCAACATTTCCGCTCTTATGACACGGGCTCCAGCCGATACATGTCCGCTATATTTCCGGGGTAAAAGAGCGGATAGCATGTCTGAATGCAGGCGTTATAAAGGACAGAGTCCGCAATATTACCGCTTTCCAGTCCAAGTCTGAGGGGCTTTTTTAATTCCCATATTTTTAGTTGTTTGTTTTGTTATTCGGCTTAGACTTGTTGACTTAAATGCGCTGAAAGAAGTAACTTGTGTAACCAAAAACATCTAAATGATCAGACAGTTGACTCAGCCCTTACACCTACAAAAACGCAAATCTTAGCAAGTATATTTTTCTAATTTCTAGTCAAAATATCTCATCACACTCAAAATAAGAAATAATTACTTAAAGACAAACATTTCAGTGAGATATGAGATCTTGTTTTAAGAAAATGCATCTGATTTCAAGAATCTTATCAAAAAAATTTTGCTAGTTCCATTGGCAGAATTTTATTGGCTTATTACTTGCAAAAAAAATCTTGGACACTCTTAACATAAGTAAAAAAAAAAAAAAAAAGTTGTTTTATTTTTGCTTGTAATAAGAAAAAAAAAAAAAAATCTGTCAATGGAACAAGCAAAATTTTCTTGATAAGATTTTTTTTTTTTTTAAATAAAATAAGATCTTACATCTTACTGAAATGTTTCTCTTCAAGTAATTTTGTCTTATTTTGAATGTAATGAGATATTTTGACTAGAAATGAGAAAAATACACTTGGTAGGATTTGAGTTTTTGCAGTGTACATGAAACAACAAAAAAAATTATTACAAGAGTTGAAGTTGAAGCTCAGTGCACTGAAAAGAATCGTAGCTGATTATGTTACTCAGATATTATGGTTAACTAATGATTTAAAAAAAAACTAATAATCAAGTTTAATATAATGGGAAAGAGGATTTCCTCCATTATGTGCTTGCTAGCTGGCTGTATTGGGTAGACACAGACCACCCTTGCTGATATGTCACTAAATCAGCTTTAACAACTTTGTGCTCCCTGTGTATGGTGGAATGGCATGTCTGGCTGAGCAAGCATTTTCAGGCAACAAAGTCCAGTTGCTCCTGTTTTATCTTTTCTAACTTTGTTACGCAAAGGGACCCTTCCAAGCTCAGAACTTGCACACTGCCGTTGAACCTCAGAGCTCACACTTAAGAAGATCTGTCTTCAGAAGCCCTGCTTTCAGTAACCTTAAAACAGGCCTTAGAAGGTTTAAATAATCCTGACCTTTACTTGCAGATGTCTTTAAATATTATTGCTTTCTAGGCATCACGAGTAATGTTGGCTTCACATCTTGACTTCTGTTTTATGGAAGAAGTCTAACAGTGAATCAGTTTTTCTTTAATGTGTGTTTCTTGTTCACGAAAACAGTTTTTCAGAACAGCACCAATACTTCGTGGTCTAACAACTGCTCACATCAAGAATTGGAGCAGGGCTATTGTGACCAAGAAGGGAGGTGCAGGGGATTATTAAAAAATTACTGTTGTATGCAGTAAGGCGGTACATATGTTTATACATCTGATTAAAACCCATGTTTTCCTGTATGATAAACAGTCAATCCAAAACCTAGTAATTTGATTGGGAAAGGATCCAGAAATACTGTTGCAAAGCCATTGCCTTTAAGTCTAAAACACAGAAGTTGAACATTTTCAATTGCATTAAGGACCTTATTTGCAACACCTTCCTGATTCAGAGGTTTGGGTCTGCTGTCTGATAATGTTGGAGAACGTACAGCAGTTTCTGATGCTGTTAAATATGATACTCAGAAAATATTTATGTTTCTTACCTAGTCATGAGAATATGGTGGAGAGAGTTATAGAAACACAAGTGTAACACATTAAAGTGCAGCACCACCATGAACCATAGCCATAAAAATCATCACACTTTTGTATTTAATTGACTTTTAGCTAATCTTTATAAACAGCAACAGATTAGAAATGATACATTTACATGTTCCTCTCTTTCAGGATCATACGAGACCATGGATTGATCAACCTGAGAAAATTCCAGAGTAAGTCTCCTCCTGAAACTCACACACCTTCACCTGTGACGGTATTTATAGTAGCCTGGGGGGGCGGGGGTCATCTGATATCTAGCTGTCAAATTGCTGCAGAGCGTTTCTATGGTCGCACACAAACAACTTAGCTGTAATAACCAACGTTAACCTCTGTGACCCGTGCGGTTGCTTGAGTGTGGCAGCTGGCAGAGCTTGTATTTACGATCAGGGCTGCGAATAGAGTATAGGGGGGGGGGTAGTCTTCATTTAATGAGCTTTGCTGTCGTTATAGGTAAATATGGGGACTCGGTTTATTGATCCACCTGTTGCAGGTTGGATTTCAGTAAGTTCTGTAATATAATTCTTTGCATCTTATGGGTTTTACATTAAATGGCAAAGGATGCTATGAAGGATTCATCCAATTATAGCATCTCGTAACTACGTCGGCCCAATCGGCCCGCTGTGACACCTCCACGTGAAGCTGCCTGTGGTTTGGGAGTCAACGAGTTCTCCTCTCATGTTTTATTTATGCTTCCTGCAGCCTCCAGTTAGCCCTCCTCCCCTTTTACCTCCTCTCCCTTATCTCTCCAGTCTTTCAAGACAAAAGGGAACTCACAGTAGCTGTAGAGCTGCAGACTGGTTGTCATGGAGACTGACAAAGGATGTGTGTGTTCTTGCGTATGTCACATGCAGTAATGGAAGCAATATCAGAGCCCGGGAGGCTCACAGTATCATGTTTCAGAGCTGCTGGAGGCAGAATGATCAGGTGATCCAGGTTGTTCTTGTTAGCAATCATAGTTTGTATTCTGCTTCGTAACCATGCGGAGCTCCAGCACGAGCATCTCCTTGGCGATACAAACAGCATTGCTCTCTGTGTTCATTGTTTTTTGTTAAGAGCATGACTTCATGTGTTCAGCCTGAAATGGCAGCTGCTAATTAGTGCCCTCATGTTTGGAGTGTGATGATGGAACTTGACCGACGCACACTCCCCCTACTCACACACACACACACACACACACACACACACACACACAAACACACCCACACACACACACGCACACAACAGCTCTGTTCTCAGGCTTTAACACTTGTCTGTTACTCAGCAACATGGACAAACGCAGCAAGCCTCAGAGTGTGTATGCTTGTTGAGTGAGTTAAGTGTGGTTAATACACATTAGCGGAGCGTTGCCGTAACAATCACAGTGACAGTGATGGTTTTTGATGCTGCCAGGATGCTCTGATTTTAACTAGTTGTTTTTGTTTTGTTTTGTTTTTCTTTATCCTGACTTTATATCTGTAATGAGAAAAAAAATGTTACAACAAATTGAGAGCCCTTGACTACTATTTTTTAGCTTTAATCTTTCTGCCTGGTTGGTTATTGGATAACAATCAAGGTTTTAAAATGGAAAAATAAATAAATAAATAAAAAAAATAAAAAAGATTTATAACCCCTGTCATTCATAAAAATAAAACATTGAAAAAACTCAATTTTTACCCATAGAAATGTATAAACCTTTCCATATGTCCATCATTTTCCACTGATACATTTCCTTTTTTGGTCACATTTCCTGCTAACAGCGATGTGGAACAAGTCATAGCTCTCCAAGCTGATACTTTTCATTGGTTTCTCAAATATTTGGGCATGTAACGATAATTGTGTTATTCATATGAGAAGAAGCTTTCTGAATTTTTTTCTTTAAATAGTTACTTTTTCACTTCTCCTTCTTCATCTACTTGATATAAGAAAATGCAGAAAAGAAAGTTACAATATTACAACTTAAAATGTTTTTACAAAGTCAAAATGTTCACTCAGTTAATACTTTGTAATGTCTGCTATTTAATTAACTTACTAACTCAAAAATTAAAAAACCTGAATGAATGTCCCTCAGTTGTGATGGTTCAATTATTTTGATGGTTGTACAATTCTAGTTAAATCATATGTCCTAATCTCCAGAAATTACTCTCTTAAAACTATTCACTGTTCACCCCATATACTTGCACAAGGAATTTTAGCAACTTTCTGTATAAGATGTATTCAGAGACTAAATTTCAGTGTACAGTAGGGAGGGCGATATGTTTGTGTGTGTTATATTGCCAAAGAAATTCCCCACAATAATAATTTGTCATTTAACGATAAAAATAATAAATTCAATCTATCAGGTTGTATTTGCAGTTGCACTACTTTAGGTTTTTTATAAGCCAAGTCAGTTTTGCTGTTTGTATCATTTGAGTAAATGTGGAATTTGGTCTCTTATATTTTAGACTTGTTTGATTTTGCAATACATGTGTACTACTTGAACTTAACTAATATAGTTTAGTGACTTCTAGTATTTTGTAGGGCTCTGAAGACAGAACGCAGTGACAGATTTATAATACAAAACATTAGGCGAGTAGGTTTTTATTTTTACCATGATAAAAAACAAAAATTATCGTGATGTATTTTTAGTCCGTATCACCCATCCCTCGGGTACAGTAAGGCAGATACATGTCTAACATGGAGATCCACGTTTAAGATGTTTCCTTCTTCAACACATGTGGCTCAAACGAATGGATGATTTCCAAGCTTCTGCAGAAGTCGTTGACATGCCGATGAGTTGATCCAGTCAGGTGTGTTGGAGCATGGAAAACATCTGAAACATTCAGGCCACTAGAATAGCAAGTTTAATCTGCTAACACATCAGACACAGCCTGTGTCTGCAGCTGTAGGTTTTACATGTTCAATATAATGACGGGGGAGTTGAACCTGAAGATTTCATGTAGATATTACGTTTCTTTTTATGTTGTTTTTTTTCCCCCTTGTCTTTAATTCATTACGTAATTAATGTATTTTGTTTGGTTGTTTTTTTTCGGGGGGGGGGGGGGGGGGGGGGGTCTTTTGTCATGAAGGAATGCGATAAACCCTAATAATGCTTGTGTGCAAATGAATTTATTGACTAAAGCAGGCAGTAGTGCAGGTCTTCCTCATGAGAGGAGCTGATGGACTCCTGTGACCCACTGGGACGAGACGCTTTTTGTTTAGTGGGTAACTTGCAGCTGGTGGCTTCAGGTTGTCCTTTTTTTTTTCTTCATCCAGACTGATGATAATGTGCTTGGTAATCAATATTTTCTAATGCCATCTCCCTCTGACTTTCCCAATAAATAAACATGAGTGGGGAAAATAATCTCCTGGCACGTTGAGCATCAACTATAGCAGCAAACTCAAGCTCAAAATGTCATGAAAACATGCTCTTTTCTGCATTAAATACCAGTGCAATCAGCATTACATGAACTGCTGCAAACCTTAATCACATGAAATGATTCATTTAAATACCCAACTCTCATTTGATTCTAATTTTGCACTCTGAAAGTAAAACTTATACATACTCTTGAAAATAACAGATATGAGTGTTAAATTTAGGTTTATTGATGAGGTGAACAGCAGTACTATTGTTTTTTTCCACCAACACATGACTTTACAGAGGGCGTTTGTTTTCGTGTTTTAAATTTCTAGTTTGTAAAGATACCTGGGGCCTATATTATAAAGCTGGATTAACATATCTGGGATTTCTCTGTTACCTGGGTTGACTTAACCAGACATCAGCAATCTTGATAAACGGTACTACGAAGCTGGTCATCAACTCAGTAACTCAACCCAGGGTTTTCCAGTCTTGATCAGTGCGCACTCAGATAAAAGGGGTGGCGTTCGAAGCGTCTGACCAATCGCAGACAAAGAGAAACAGAGAGCGACATGTTTCACCATTGAGGAGCAGATAATGATACTTCAGAGTCAAGTCAACTTTATTTGTATAGCGCTTTAAACACAGCAGCTACCGATACATACTGTAGCGCTGAACAGAAGTAAAAACAGAAATTAGGTCTCACCATGGGAAAAAAAAAGTGAGAACATTAAAACATATGAAACATAAGAACAATCAGAACAATGAACAGTAAAAACAATATAAATATCATTAAAAAAATAAGACTTAAAACAACAGACAAAGTCAGAGTGGCTCATGAAGGGTGATACGCCAGCGCTAACAAGTGAGTTTGGAGAAGGGACTTAAAAACGGCCAGAGATGAGGCCTGTCTGAAGTCCAATGGCAGCAAGTTCCACAACTTTGGGCCTGCCACAAAGTTCAGAAATATGAAGAATTCAGGAACATCATCCAGGCCAGAAGCAACACAGTCTCCGCAACAAAAGCCAGGAAAGAATGCTGGGAGAAAATTGTCAACTCTGTTAATGCACAAGTCTGTGTGATTGCACAATTGTGAAACAATATCGGATTAGTGTCACTTCATCACACTACAGCGTTTCCTCAGTGTGTTTCCTTCTCATACTGTCCATATAGATATTTTCAGGCTCATGTCATGCACGTGTTGTAACTCTTCACCGTGACGGGATGGGTGGGTGTGCGCCCCATAAATTCATGTTTTCTGCATGTGTGACCTCTTAACCATATTATTTCAGCCCCAGCGGCGCAAGATGATCATGGGACAAATAAAGAACAAATACAAAAATATAATCAGTGTCACCGGAGGTGTACATGAAACTACCTATGAATGAATGAATGAATGAATGACAGAAGGAAGGAAGGAGTTTTACTGAGTGGGATTTGAACACTGTGAGCATAATTCAGCTACATCAGTACAGCACTAATATTTATTTTTTCACTCGAGGTGAGGCATTGGTCTATATCAAAATGAATTCATTTAGTCCATTAACATCAATAAAACCTCAGTGCGATGCAGAGCATCTGTGGTGTAGTCAGTGCCCTGCTCCGATGCGTTACATTTGTGATATCTGGCTCCAACAGCTGACAGATGCAATGGAGTCCAGCAGAAGAAAACCTACATCTTTCATATAAGTGTCATCTGGCAAATCAAAAGGGTTGCACCATCTCCGAATATTCTTTCTCTTCTAAGAGCTCCTCTTATGATCTGCGCACTAGCATCGACAGGATCTTCCTAAAATGGGCAGGCCTTTTTCCAAAATGCTGATTGGTCAGAGGGTGGTGCTTTTACACTCTGTGATCTCTTATCCAGAACTTAATCTGGTTCAGACCAGGTTAGGTGTTTAGCATAAATTACTGGGGAGATAGAACCCAATCAGAAGTGAACCAGCGTTGTAGCACGAAAAACCCAGGGTTAACCCTGAAGTTACTTCAATAAGAGAAAATCCAGTTTCGTAGTACAGGCCCCTGGAGAGTGGGGAGCATAGTTGTTGAGGAGAAAAAAGGACTGATCCGTACTCCACTCTATTTAGTTGCTACAGGAAATAAATTTTCTTCATGCATCAGCCTCGATCTTATCAGCACATCCACATGATAACAGATATTGTTGACAGTGGCATACAGGAAAGTTTTATTCTGATGACTCTACGATGAAGGTGCAAATGTTGCTACACAGTAGAATAAAACACAACCTGTCTAGAGTTTGATAAACCTCCTAAAGAGTTTAGATTTCCAGCAATCATACTGCAAGTGCATCTTCCTCAGTTCTTTTGTTCTTTCAGACCTCTCCTTCATTGTTTCTGTTCTCAGCCATTCTTCGTTGCATTCTTAGCCTGAGAAAAAGATGCAACGCAATCTGGCGAGCTACACAAAACAAACCAGCCTGAGCTATAAATCAGAAACTGCTCATGGTTAAAAGTATCTAAGGGGCTGGAACTTCATTTCTGTTCCGGAGCTAGATCTGCTCACATTTGCTGCCCACTCCTTCCTCTCTTTTTTCTGTTAGTGCTGGAACGATGCTACCCAAAGGAGGTGCAGGAGCTGTATGATGTCATGAGAAGATTTGCCAGAGTGGTTGGACCGATTGAACATGACAAATTCATTGAAAGCCATGCATGTAAGTATTTG
Organism: Atherinomorus stipes; assembly: GCA_023101725.1. Taxonomy (NCBI): domain Eukaryota; kingdom Metazoa; phylum Chordata; class Actinopteri; order Atheriniformes; family Atherinidae; genus Atherinomorus; species Atherinomorus stipes. The sequence continues at coordinate 39,162 of JALJCO010002972.1, read as the reverse complement.
TCCAACTACATAAGACAGGTTTGTTTGTAGACTAAAAGCAGCAATACAGAGTAAATAAATAAATGAAAAAACACAGAAAAATGGACAATCTTGCCAGTCTGCCCTTAATATTGTTTGCTGGCTCTTCCCCAGAAGGTTTTTGTTGGAAAATTACTTAATTATAACTCCTTTTTGTTTTTACTGGCGCTTGACATGGATGGATGTCTGAACTAATATGAAATTCCTTTTTAAGGTAGTTCTGCTTCCTGTCTGAGACTTACTAAAGCCCTTTTCACGCAGAAGTAGTAAGAGTATCCCACTGTTTGCCATGAGATGGCATGTCTGCAATAGGAGGTGGGATGAAACACGACAGTGTTGCTCTACAGTATATAATGTGACATTTTTATGATGTAATTATTCAAATTAACCAGATTTAGAGCTTCCTCTGATTAAAGCTCTGTCATCTCAGGAGCATTTTCTCATTACATTGAACTAAATAAGATCAGAGTTGGAGTAAACAATAATAAAATGAAGGTGTATGAAGTGTTCTCATCTAGTCACATTACAATTATGTAGACATATGTTCACATTGATTATACCTACTGGAGTTCTAAGCATCTTATATAACACACTGCTGTTTACAATGCACTGTCTATGTTTCAGAGTTACCAGCTCCACATAATATCAGCAACTTTATACTTGTTTTATTGATCGGGCTGCTTATTTCTGTCATAAGCTCTTAGTGTAAGCAATGTTAGTGTGAGACATATACAAAACTAAAAATGACTTGAATATCTAGGTGCAACAGGATTGAAGTAATTGCGCGATCATTCCACAGACTTTGTAGCATGTAAACGTGAACATTAATGGAATATGTTTTTATGCACGCACAGGCATACATTGATTCGGCTCTGTGGTGGCCGTCAATTCTTTCTCTTTACATTTCAGATGATGTGGAATTAAAGCACCATTAGCGCAGCTGATGTTACACATCTAAAAGGGGCTAAAGTTTCTAAAACTAGGCTGTCAAAATGGCCATCAATTTTCTAAATGATGTTACTTCATTTGCAGTTCTCTAAATTTATAGTTCACTATTTCACAGATGGTTCAACTGTTTCTTGACTTTTAGCAGTTGCTAAGCAACTGGTAGAGACTCCAGAAAGTTTGTTTATGAAGATAAGAGGCCTGTGCATAACCTGTACGCTCTGGTTGATGTACTTATTAACAGAAAAACAAAATGTAACCTTTCAGTTGGCAAATTGTACAAGTCTGAACAGGTAGATTATTTTTTATCTTTGCTTGTTTGAGAGTGTCAGGATCCATTCGTTGTGCTGAGAAAGTTTTACAACGTGAATTTTTTTTGTTTGTTTTTTTTTTTTTTTTTTTAAGCAGGAAAAAGGTGTGATGAAATTTCTGATAAAGTGTTTATCAAGAAAGCACATCAGAATGGAGACATAAATGAAGTTGTAAATGTTGACGATTGCACGTTGCAGCTGTGCTGATGACTCTCATAAACAGGGCTGGGTATCACCACTGATTTCCTGATTCGATTTTAATTAAATAACAATTCATTATTCAACATTTAATGCCAATTTTTCATGATTTGTTAAATAAATTCTCAGATAATTTTTTTTTTTTTTTTTAGTAAAACACTGAACTTGTTTACATGACCATCAATATTAGGTATCTGGGAGAAATCAAATAATTAGAATAATCTGATTAAACCTGCACTTCTGAAATACGGTATTTGAAAGATTCCTGTCAACATTTACCTCTCCATCTGCAGATTTATTAAAGAGTATGTACCTGCGTGGCATGGTGACATCATTTCTGGAGATGCACTGATCCGATACCTTGATCGGATATCAGCTCCGATACTGACAAATTAGCTGGATCGGATATCGGATGAATTTGTCTGATCCAGCATTCTGATCCAGTCATTTCAGTTTTAATTTATATCATAATAAATGTACACTTTGTTAATAAATAATATAAAGTACATTTATATCTGTGTTAACTTGTTACCTTTTTTATAAGAAGGCTAAGTGTTTATGTCAAACCTGATGCCTTCACTTACATGGCAAGTAATATGATTTATTCATTCAACAGTAGTATTGGATCGGTATCGGGTATCATTTCCTGTTATTTTTTAAAACATACAGGACTGTCTCAGAAAATCAGAATGTTGTGATAAAGTTCTTTATTTTCTGTAATGCAGTTAAAAAAAATATGAACTTGTTTTAATATTGCTGATTATGGCATACGGCTTAAGAAAACTCAAAAACCCTATCTCAAAATATTAGAATATCATGAATTCTAATTTTCTGAGACAGTCCTGTAATGTTTATGTAACATGGCAGAGCCCACGGTCTTAACGATAGCTGCTAATGTGAGAAGTAATGAGCTGCTAAATAGTTTACAGGTGAATGTAAACCAGTGGTCAATGAAAAAAATCTGAACTGGACATTATCTTGGTAAGAAGAGATTATATTTAGGCATATAGGTACCTTATCAAAGCTGTGAACAAAATTCACCGAGAACCATTTATTCTTTTTATATATGAAGTTTCAGATTTCTTTTTTTTTTTTTAAAGGAAATGTATAAAAAAAATCAATCTCCAAGTTTTATGAAAATATATAAATTTGAATAAACATTTTAATTTGAATCAAATTGATATATATATATATATATATATATATATATATATATATATATATATATATATATTTTTTTTTTTTTTTTTTTTTTTTTTTTTTTTAACCCAGCCCTACTCATCAAACAGTCTCAGCATATTCATTTTGCTGTATGAGGCCTTGAACTGCAGCAGTGAGAGTCCCCAGCTGTTCATGGAAGCGCAGATTTGCATTTAATTGTCTTCATCTCTTTGTCTTTGCAGTGGAGTTTGAGTTGAGGAGAGAGATCCGCAGACTGCAGGACTACAGAAAAGCAGGAATCAAGTCTTTCTGCAGTGAGTCAAGTTTGACCTTTTCACTTCTTGTCTCTGTAATACTTAATTTCAAAGCTGCATGAAGAAGCAGGAGGACATGTTTATATTCAGGCTTTATTTTTAGATCAGTTTGCATATTTTTATGTGCTGCTGCAGCAGAACAGTGATGATAAGATGTTCAGGCACGTCTGGAAATTAGCCTGAACTGTGGGACATTAAAAAGTCCCTTACGTTTTCTGGCATTTTATTTAAAAATAAAATAAAACAAAGATGTAGTTTGAACATAAATTCAAAGACTTTCTTCTTAAAATCTATGTCATCACATCAGGTGCCAAAGTATATGAGCGGGTGAAGCGAATGCGTGAAGACGAGCGCAGGAAGAGGACCATGCTGTGTGACGTGCTGCAGTACATCCAGGATGGCAGAGCCTGTCAGCAGTGGCTCAGCAAACAGGCTGCAATGTGAGGCTCTAAACTTCCTGTGTGTTGCTCAGCACGTAATAGACGGGCCGAAGTCGAGACGCTGACCTCTGTCGTGCTGAGATGAATCCAGCAGACATTTGTATTGCTGTGTATCTCATTTCCACCTCAGATTCTGCTGCTGCTTTTAAAGTTGCCTCTAGCTGCTCTAGTTTTGCTTTAGCCAAGGAATTTTCTTTGGATGTTGTCCAACTTCCACCTTGGAAGACAAAAAAAAAAAAAAGGAGGGGGGGGGGGCTCAAACATGATGATTCATCCTTTTGGATGACATTCTGGAGAGAAAATAGTCAACAAAGCTCAGAGATGCTGTGTATAAGTGGGATGTGCAAGTGTGTGTGTATAAACAAGGCAGTGGAGATAATAACGCTTTTCTCTGATTACAGAGATGCTGGCGTCACTCCAGCTGTCACAACAATCACAGTGTCAGGTACGATGCTTCTACACCTCTTCCTCTGTGCTCCATTCCCTCTGTCATCTTGGCATGGCCTCAGGCACAATTGCGTCAAGGCTGACAGTTTTCCATAAATACTTGAAAAATGGGCTTATAAATGCATATTTATCTTTCTGTTTTTCACTTTAAAGCTGACTGCCTTTCCCTCACTTTCATCAAATTGGATATACACTACCACGTTTTATTTTATTCATATAATGGCTAGTTAGAAATGAAAAGGAAATGAAAAATACTTTATCAATCCCGAAGGGGAATTCATTTAGCACCATGTACAGTAAATGAACATAATCTAAATCTGTGTAAACCAACATTATTGAATTTCTGCTGCACAGCCACAGGTAGACGAAGTGCCCCTCCTCTCAACCTGACTGGACTTCCGGGAACGGAGAAGCTCAATGAGCGGGAGAAAGAGGTACATCTATCACTCACAATTTTTGACATGATGGTTTTTGATGTGCCTGTCTGGTGACCTTCTTGGCTTCACAGGTTTTCTCACTCTGATGCAGCAGCTGCACCAAGAAGAAGGTGCATTTGTCTCTAAAGGTTTTTGTGTCCTCACTGTTGTGGTGTTTTAAAAACCTTACAACCAACATTTGGAAAGCTGCTGACTCCAAGTCAGTTTAAATAATAAAGTAAGCTGAAACATAGCATCCTGATATCCAGATATTTTCCATTTTTCTTAAGTTTTCTTATGTTATATCTGTTCTTTATCCTGTGCCTTCTTACCTAATTCTACATCTAAGATAGTGGTATAGTCATATAAACATCATCATAAAGTCCCTGTTCACGTAGAATAAAGGACAACTACGCAAACAAAGTCAAATAAAAAATAGTCTACCTGTAACATTTTATTCTGGTTGTCTTGTTATGTAGCTGTTTTTGAAGACTGTCTTAATCTAAGCAGCCACTCTTGTGTTTATTTTCTCATAAACATTTACATTTCTCTAGATTTCTATTATAATTGTGACATTAAAAGGCTGAAATGTAAAATATTTCATGTTAAGGGAACTTTTAACATACTGATTTTATATCGGGATAAAATAAAGCCATTATTTAAAGTTCCTTGCTGTAATTTTGGAGTTCCGTTCAATTGCCAAGAGGGTCATTTCTATTCTACTCTATTAATGCACGCACATGTATGGATATAGCTTTGATATTGTGATGTTTTAGCAGACCGTGTTCTTGAACTATGCACAAAGGCGAGTCTCATGGTGCCACTCTCACCCACGTTCCCAGCAGCTCCTTGTGCCTGACTATTTCTCCTGACGAATTTAGATGAATACTAACAGGTGTCACTTCCCATGTGAGAAGCACAAAATGTTGCTGATACCATTCGGGAATATGGCTCTACAAGATGCAAGCAATCTGAGTATGTACATGGCAACCATGACCATCCTCTGCCCATAGTGCATATAGTAACGGTGCCAAGAAACACTAAAAAGGTTTGCATATGGTGAAACTTGTTTACTTGGGTTTTATTCCTGCGAGTCTGGTTTGGAAAATTACCACCTCGGAAACACAAGTGAAAAAGTTGTTTACACAATTTTGCGAAAACAGCAAGTGCTCCAAAAATGTGAGACATTCAGCAAACCACGCAGCTGAAAGATTTTCCCCATAAATACAACCCAGTGTGTCTTTAGCTTCTCTTTGTGTTGTTTGTTGTTCAAAGAGTCCAAATAAACACAGTCTGTCCTTGAGGGCTTTTGTGTTTTCACTTAGTTGCTTCCATAAAAATAAACTTGGAAGACTGAATAGGGTGTTGCCAATAATGTGATGAGCACTTCTGTGGCATACTAAGATGGTTTTAAAAGCTTGTGTCTGAGCTTTGTGTGTGTTTTGTGTGAAGCTTTGTCAGGTGGTGCGCCTGGTGCCGGGGGCATACCTGGAATATAAGCAGGCCTTAATCAACGAGTGCAGGCGGCAGGGTGGGCTGCGGCTGGCTCAGGCCCGAGCACTCATCAAGATCGACGTCAACAAGACACGAAAGATCTATGATTTCCTCATCAAAGAGGGCTACATCACGAAGGCATAGGAGCGGCCGAGCTAGCACAGCACAGGATTGGTTGTGGTCAGTTGTTCATTTTAATGTAATCTTGTAACATTTGTCAGTGTTTTGTAAGAAGTTTAGGTTGTTCCTGCTTTTTAAGTATTTGAGCATGTTAATAGTCATGTGTCTTTTAAAAAAAGAAAAAAGAAAAAAAAATCATTTAAACTGTATTAAAATGACATTTGTGTGTGATTCTGTCAGAACAACTGGAGCTCATATTGATGTAACGATGTATTTCTCCTGCCATAAATGTTAATAAAAAGCATTTGGGGCATCATTAACTTAGAATTCTTCTGATAATAATGTTCACTTTATAATCATGGATGTCACAAGTACTAAGTATTTCCTTTAATTTATCTGAGAGTATTAATCAGAGCAAAAAGGCACATCCTGGATGAGTCCTCAGTCAAGTTAAAATGCTGTAATTTATCAGTTATTCATGTTTGTGAACTGTTGAGCCATACAGGAATTTCCTACTTAATTTAAACTTTGATGTGTCAGTACTTCTTATAAATTTGGTAAAGTCTAACCCTTATATTTAGCCCAGCAAATGGGGGGGGGGTTAAAAGGTGTTCTTGGGGATTTTTAATGTTTTTATTTCCTTGGGGTAAAATAAATAAATAAATGAATGAAATTAAACTGGTGGTGCTATAAGCTGTAATATTTTCATGTTTGTTTGATTGTGTTCTCAGTTTTAACTTTGGCGGAGCTGATATGACATGGTAGATCACACGCTCTTTAGCTGACCAGTCAGACTATGCTGGTTGTCACTGTTTTTGTTTTACAAGTACTTTGAAATGTGGTGAGGTGCCTAACACTTACTGTAAAGGCAGGTCTGGTTATGGTGATGTTAATGTAACTGGGGGAAAAAAGAAGCAAAAACCCCTGTAATTGTTTAGATTTTTCCCTGTTTGCTTTCAATAACCTTTTTTTTTTTTTATACCGAAGAAATTATAATATACCTCCACTGAATGACAGCTACATGATTTCAAATTATATCTGTTATATTTTTGTTTCGACGTAAAATCCAGCTTGATTACTGCTGAGTTAAGCTAAATGTTACCCAGCGGTGACACAGATGGTCAGAAGCATATTGATTATTTCTGTCTCCGTTTGTGGTGTGATGTGGAAAGACTGTGACAAATGTGACGGAGGCAAGCAGGAGGCCGGCGGCCTCCGACAGGCTTATCAGAGAAAAACGCAGCCGTCACATCAACCTCAGCTAACAGCCTGATTATAACGGCAGATTCAGCCTTTGATGATAACAGTGGAACAACTGAAGAGGCGTCTGGGCTAAAATGCAGGAATCTAAGCTGCGTTTGAAAAGATATGCAGGAGAAGATTTTAGTTTTTTTATACACCATGTTGTCTTATCAAATCAACATTTCAAATGAACAAAATGCTGCAGAATGGGGCTGGTTCTTTCACAGGATACACTCATGTCACACTGTGTTTTTTTGAAATTGTGTTGCAGACAGCCATAAAAACTGGAAGGATCTCTCAATTCCTTTGTAAAGCTGCAATTTTTACAGCCGCAAATGTGAATGTTTTCTGGTCTTAAAAGAGAGACAGGAAAGTCTCAAAGGGTTTTCACCCTGAAGAAGAAATCAAAATTTTTTTCTGAGTACAAAGTCAACAGATTTTCACAGGTGGATAATTAAACAATTGTGTCAAACTACACAGAAGAAATAAATCTCGGAGGGTTGAAACTTCATTATTGCTTTGCAAGTGAAGCAAGTTAAAATATATATTCCTTTTATATTTGACAAGGTATTTATTATTTTTGTCTCCATCTTTTATAGTTTAAAGATTACACAAAAAGTGAATATTTGGCCTCTTGAATTATGGTATCTAGCATTTGCACATGTTTTGTACTGTAGCAGCCAAGACTGCAGGGGATTTACCTCCATTCTTTGAGCAAACACATGCCCTGTCTTTGTAAAGTCTATTAAGATTTCTATGAAATTTAGGTTGAATTAACATTGAATTACTTGTTCTTATTTTATTTTTTCTCTCTTTTCAATGCTTTGTCTGTTTATTTGTTGATTCTTTTACTTTTTTTTCAATTCATCTTTTATCCTTTATATTTTATGATTATGTTCGGAATAAAGTATTAAAAAAAAAAAAAAAGGCCAATGCAAAACGTTGATTCTCCATCTTAAAAGGTCCATTGTGGACATTGAGGCATGTTTGGGAGTACGATCCAAGTGTAGAAGCCAGCCTCTTTTAATTTTTAGCTTATTTTTGAGGATTTTTCATGTTTTTAATGTCAAAATCTGCTAAATAAATGGATAAATTCTCTCCTACTGGTTTGGCTACTATGCAGGACTAAACCATGATTAATTTTGTGAAATCCTCTTGTGGAGACCAGTCAAGAAGTGTTCATAATGTTTTACTCCGTTTCTTCAACCAAATATATGCTGACTGTGGCCCAAAAGATCTATTCATTTTTCATCAGTCTACAGCATCTTTCTCAAATTCATTGTACTTTTTAGGTGGTCATTGTAATCGTATGTTTTCAGGCAGGTCTCCATGAGTCTTCACTGGCGTTTGCATATTAGCAAGAAACTGAAAACACTTTCGATACTTTGTCATAACTTACACCTGCTCTGTGTACATTTATTTAAAATTCACAATTCTGTTGCTTAAGGTAACCTGGCACACCAGCCTGACCAGCGCTATGTATGAGATACATGTCAGCCATGTTCTTAAAACATGGCCTTGGTCAGGCTGGCATGCCAGGCCTGAGTTAATAATTGTTGGGACTTGGTTTGACCATTACGGCTGATCACTGTTGTCAAGTCCCAATCCTAAATTGATAGTTAAGCTGTACGCCTATACAGATATACACTCACACTCTGTGATTATGCACTCTGTGAAGCACCTTGTGACTTTGTTTGTGAAAGGTGCTATATTAATAAAGTTTATACACACACACACACACACATACATATCATTGTACTTCTATCTTTGTGAGGACATTCATTGACATAATGCATTCCCTAGCCCCTTACCCTAACCCTAACCATCACAACTGATTGCCTAAACCTAACCCTTGCCCTAACCCTAACCAAAACTAAATTGTAACCTAAACTCTAAAACCAAATCTTGACCCTCAAAAATGGGTTTTTATTTGGCTTTTTTAGTGAGAACTGGCCAAAATGTCCTCACTTTGCTGGTTAAACATGCACAATGGTCCTCACATTGTAGCAAGTACAGGAACACACACACACATATATACATACACTACTCGCAAAAAGTTAGAGATATTCAACTTTCGGTTATAATTTAAGGAAAATATAAAATGTTCATATTTAACCGTTGAACAATGTACATGTGTATCTAAAAGTTTAGAGAAAGTCTAATTCAGTTCACATGGACAAGTCACAGTGGATTTTAGGTTCATTCTGACATCATACAAAAAACCACATATCCCTAACTTTTTGTGAGTAGTATATACTGTATATATAACTACATATACAGGTACTGTACTACCCAAAAAATTAGAATATCCGGAAAAAGTTCTTGTATTTCTGTAATTCAACTTGAAAGTTGCAATTTACATATTGTATAGATAAATAATATGAAAATCAATATATTTTGAGCTTTTATTTGTTTGGATGTTGCTGACTTGCAGCTTAAGAAAACCTCAAATTCAAAAACTCAAAAAATTAGAATACTGTGGAAAGCTCCAGTATTGTAGGTTCAGAGTGTTACATTCTAATCAGGTAAGTAATCCAAAGTACCTCCATAAGTGCCCCAAGCCTTTTAAAAAGTCCCTGTCTTGGTTTAGAAGAATTCACAACCATGGGGAAGACTGCTGATCTGACAGTTGTGCAGAAAACCATCATTGACTCCCTGCACAAGGTGGGAAAGACAAAAAGTGATAGCAAAAGAAGCTGGATGTTCTCTGAGTGCTGTCTCACGGCACATCAATGGACAGTTAAGCGGAAGGAAGAAGTGTGGAAGAAAACGGTGTACAAGCCGGAGGGCTGATCGCAGCCTGGAGAAGATGGTCAGTGTCAAGTTTCCCTGTCTGTGATGACCTGGGGATCCAGATTGTACATTGTCCATATATATATATATATATATATATATATATATATATATATATATATATTAAGGCTGTCAAAAAATGTATCCCAAATTAATCGTACTGTGAAAAAAGAGATTAATTTATTAATTAGTACTGCTATATGCAGAAAACACATTAACTTTTGTTTTACAACTTAAAGGAACTAGAGGCAAGAATTGAAAAAAACAAACAAACATGCATGTCCACTTTTTTTAATGCTAATGGGTGATGAAGCACTAAAAGAACGAGCCCACCCACGTCTCTCTCCCTTGCTTTGAACAGGCTGTGTGCTGCAAAATCCGCTGCAATTCGAAGGCCGAATTTCCCGCCCTGCCCTGCAGATGTGATGTCAAATGACGCTGCACCCGCATCCCCAACAGTTTTGATACAGGAAGAAGACGGTCGCGGTAAATTCAAACACTGTAAGTGATAGTTATGGATTCTTCTGCCATCAGCAACGATCCAGATCAACTGAAAGACCACTAAAAAGTGTGACTACGGAGAGAAAGTGTAGTAAACAACATTATAACTTCAGTTTGTGCACGCTCCCGTGACAGCTTGGCTCATGGCTGCAGTTACCTGAAGCGCCAGTTGCGGCAGTCGTGAGTTTCATTTCTTAATCTTGCCTCTAGTCCCTTTAAAGGCTAAAGCCAAAGCAAGAAATCTATAGGAGTAGTCCAGGACTCAGAGCTGAATTTCAGCTTCACATTAAGACAGTTGTGAAGTCAGCCTGTGAGGACCGTATCAGCACATTCTGGACTAAACTGCCGACATCTGAACGACTTAAGGGAGACATGTAAGGACAGGGTTTCAGTAGTCTAGTCTACTGAAGATAAATGCAGAATTCCTGGTGAGAAACCTTTTATCCTAAATGTGTTCTAGAAGTGATAAAAGCAATGTGATTAATCAGGATTAATTTTTTGACAGCCTTAATATATATATATATATATATATATATATATATATATATATATATATACAGACCCGTGTGTACTTTAATTTTTTTTTTTTAATCCAAAGTACTCCACTTATCTTGTTTATTTTTGCTCATATTCTTCCTTCCCTGTTAGTTTAGCAGTCTCAGATGTAGAGGTCATTTCTGGGACAAGTTGAGCTGGCTTCACTACTCTGGACAGCTTTATTTCTCCCTCCAAGAAAGTGTGTCTCACACTTGCTGAAGGGAGGGGTGGTGTGAGTGAAGTCAGCACAGCCCGATGACAGGAGTCTATTTTCAGGAAAGGAAGAAAACAGGTTCAATATTCATCAAGTGTAGTGAAATAAGATGATTGAATCAAGAGTTAAATTAGACTTTTTTGTGTCACATTAAACATGTGATCATTGTCCAGACAGAATCTGTTAAAAAAATAAAAGCGAAGCTAAGCGGACTCCTTACCTGCTCCTCCATCATGTGTAGCAGCTCAGCCTCCCTCTTCATCACTGTAGAGTCTGTGCTGAAGTGGCAGGGGGGCAGCAGATGGAGCAGATGTCAGTGTCAACACCCTGCATGTGTGCTGAGATGCTGCATTTCTCAAGCCACCCACGCACTCTTTTCAGACTGCCTCCTGCTTGTCTCAGACTTCTTAGAAAGGTAAAGTGATGGAGGCTTCCTTCAGGAGGAAAACTTGAGCCAGTGCCGACTAAATAAACATCAGGCATTGTGAGGGAGACTCGGTACATTTGAACACCATTAGTTTTTAGAATCATATTTCACATGACAGATGGATGATTAGGGATAACCTACCATGATTCAATGCACAAGACAGCCATGTTGAACTTTGAGTTTAGTGGTTGGTGAGGTTTCACTGACTTCTTGAGTTAAACATCTGGGCTATTCTAGTTTATTTCCCCACTGATAACTCAGAAATTCAAAGTTTAAAAGGAATGCTATCCTGAATTGCAGCATTTATGTCTCACAGGAATTTCAGTATCTCACTTGTACTTGTACAATATCTTTCTTAAATAATGTTTCTCTTTGTGTGTGTGTGTGCGTGTGTGCATGTGTGTGTGTGGGCTCGTTTTTGCAACATTGTGGGGACCATGTTCCGGATTTTTATAATCACCGTGGGGACGTCTTGCCCTCGTGGGGACATTTTCCCGGTCCCCACGGGTACGAACCCCGTTTTGAGGGTCAAGATTAGGTTTTAGAGATTAAGTTACAATTAGGTTTTGGTTAGGATTAGGACAAGGGTTAGGTTTAGGCAATCAGTTATGGGCGTTAGGTTTAGGGTAAGGGGCTAGGGAATGCCTTATGTCAATGGATATACAGGGAGTGCAAGTTGTATTTTTGAAGATTAATTTTATTATTGAACAACAAACAAGTTCTTAATGAACCCAAAAGACTCACTAAAATCAAAGCTGAATACTTTTGGAAGTTGGAGTGGGGCTTTTTTAGTTTTAGCTATTTTAGGAGGATATCTGTGTGTGCAGGTGACTATGAATGTGCATAATTATTAGGTAACTTCCTTTCCTTTCTTTCCTTTGGACTTGACAGGCTCCGAAAAGTCAAAAATAGTGTGATATCTTGCAGAGGGATGCAGCACTCTTAAAATTGCCAAGCTTCTGAAGCATGATCATCGAACAATCAAGCGTTTCATTCAAAATAGTCAATAGGGTTGCAAGAGACGTGTGGAAAAACCAAGGCGCAAAATAACTGCCCATGAACTGAGAAAAGTCAAGTGTGCGGCTGCCAAGAGGCCACTTGCCAGCAGTTTTGCCATATTTCAGAGCTGCAACATCACTGGAGTGCCCAAAAGCACAAGGTGTGCAATATTCAGAGACATGGCCAAGGTAAGAAAGGCTGAAAAACAACCACCACTGAACAAGACATCAAGCTGAAACGTCAAGACTGGGCTGAGAAATATCTCAAGACTGATTTTTCTAAGGTTTTATGGCCTGATGAAATGAGAGTGAGTCTTGATGGGCCAGATGGATGGGCCCGTGGCTGGATCGGTAAAGGGCAGAGAGCTCCAGTCTGACTCAGACGCCAGCAAGGTGGAGGTGGGGTACTGGTATGGGCTGGTATCATCAAAGATGAGCTTGTGGGGCCTTTTCGGGTTGAGGATGGAGTCAAGCTCAACTCCCAGTCCTACTGCCAGTTTCTGGAAGATACATTCTTCAAGCAGTGATACAGGAAGAAGTCCGCATCCTTCAAGAAAAACATGATTTTCATTCAGGACAATGCTCCATCACACGCATCCAAGTACTCCACAGCGTGGCTGGCAAGAAAGGGTCCAAAAGAAGAAAAACTAATGACATGGCGTCTTTGTTCACCTGATCTGAACCCCATAGAGAACCTGCGGTCCCGCATCAAATGTGAGATGTACAAGGAGGAAAAACAGTACACCTCTCTGAACAGTGTCTGGGAGGCTGTGGTTGCTGCTGCACGCAATGTTGATGGTGAACAGATCAAAACACTGACAGGATCCATGGATGGCAGGCTTTTGAGTGTCCTTGCAAAGAAAGGAAGGTGGCTATATTGGTCACTGATTTGTTTTTGTTTTGTTTTTGAATGTCAGAAATCTATATTTGTGAATGTTGAGAATTAACCTACTGCACATATGCCTTTATGCACATATAATCATTGTTTGCTAAATTTGGCTAGATGACAAAGCTAAATTTGGTTTCTGAATGAGGAACAATTTGAATGCCAATTTTTTTTCCTGTCCCCCCTGAACTGATCCAAATTATTCTAATCTCTGAAACACAAAATAACAATAATAACCCAGCAGGGTAAGTAGGATTTTTTAATGTTTTTTAAGGTTACAATGTTGATACTGGAATCTTTCATCATCATGCAGCTTTGTGGGTTTTTTTTTTTTTTTCCAGAGAAGTGAAAGTGGGATACTTTGTATTTGGTAATGGAAAAAGAAAACCACAAACTGTGCAGATATTGATCGATTGGTTTTAAGGTTTCTCTTCTGCTGGTGTCTCATTGATTTTTTTTTTTTTTTTTTTTAACTTTGCTGCTATTCAGGAAAAAGGGAGAAAGATGTCTCCCTCATCTTTGCTCTGCGTTCTAAGGCTTTTTAAAGGGCACATACACACACACACAAACATGCACATAGTCTGTACCACTATCTCTGTGAGGACCCCAGCCCCTTACCTCAGCCTCCAAATTAAATTGGTTCCTCACAAAGACACACACACACACACACTTCCTCTTCTCAGGCTATTACAGCTGGCTACTGATTAACACAGAGGTGAACCTATCAACACAATGGGTTACCATGGCAACCAGGTCTTTGGCACACCAGAGTCTGAAAAGAGGAGAGGAGGGGCAGCTCAGTGGAGATGCACATACACATTCACCCTGTTGCTCATCTGCTGGGCAGAGGAGTCGTGACTAACCAGAGCAACGAAGTCTGCTGTACCTCACCCCCACCGCCCCCAACCCATCTGTGTGTGCGCGTGTGTGTGCTTCTCCTCAGTGAGGCAAAAATAAGCGAGCCATCCAGAGCTCAACAAGATATCATTATTGGAACAGGATGAGATTTTTTAATGTTCTGGTAGAAAGATGTGTGTGACACTGCAGAGGCATTCAGGTCTTGCTCCATCTGCACAGCAGCAAATGTGTGTGTTTGATGTCAGAGTAGTTCTGATCAGAGTGACAGGGAGGTGGCTTGCTGCGCTCAGCCACCTCGCTGCATTCACATGTTGCCACAGCAAACACTTACATCCCATGTCTATTTATCGCCGTCACAGCTGGAGCAATTGGGGGGCTGGGGGCTTGCATTCAGCAACTTTATTTAGACCTCTAACCCCCCTACCTACTATTTCCTCTATGCACTCTTGCATCTTCACCTCTGCTGACCACACAACAGTTCACATTCTCCTCATCTTTTTTTTTCTTCCTTACTTGTCCTGTCCAGCATCAAAGCAAGCAGAATGGAAATCTGATTGCTTTATTTTGTTGAACAGTTTTTCTTTACCAAATGGAGCTTTATGAACATAAGGCTCCACTTGATATCCTGTTTATTCATTTTATTTTATTTCTTTAATTAAACATTTGTCTATACCAGCATTCCATACCATACTGCTGGGCTTGACAAGGGAGAGCATTCTCCTCATCTTACCACCCTCAGCCCACTGCTGCTCACACACATCCACGCAGACAAAAATAAACATGTCTAGTGTTACAAACCAGCTGGGATCATCTCATCACTTTGGTTTGCATTCTCAGGTATAATCATTCTTATCAGCAGATCATAGAGATACTCTGATAATTTGCTAAAGCTCCGATAACACTCATCAAGTAAAGATATTGGTTGCATGAGATGGAGAGCAGCCACGTTTCTCTGCTTCAGCTCACAGTCTGAAGCCTCTCCCCTCAATGACTTGCAGCCATGCTCATAATTTAGCTTTAGGGTCACTAGAAAATGTATATAAGTAGCCATAACTGAGCAGTGCAGGTTATTAAATGTGTGACTGCTTCAGGAATGTGTGCAGGATTTTATGGTGAAATCACTATGGCACCCTCTATACTGTGGAGCCTATCAGTTATCTGGTGTTACAGGCAGTCAGGGTTAATCAGTGTCACTTCCTGCTCATTCAGAGCAGACAGCTCCTTCACAACTGGGCTGCAGGTGTTTCTTAATACGCCGTTGGTGTCATTGTAAATTTTCGGCTGCCATGACAGACTGTGTTTTGCACCGGAGCATCTTCCTGGAATACCTCTGACTCATCTGACATTTCAGCGTGGATCTGGTCACTGTCTCCATAATTCCATCCATCTTTATTTCTTGCTTTTCACTGTTCTAATTCAGTTTCATTCGAACATTCGGTACCACCATTTTTTCATGAAGTGATGCTTTTATCTTTCCTTTGGACTTTTATCCTTCACTTTTGCCACACTGATCTTAAAGGGTCTGGGCATTTCCGCGATTACTGTGCCTGATGTGGACCTGTCTGATCATTGCAGTTTTCTTTGAGATTACTATTTCATTACATACAAATGCTTCAATGGAGGCGATCACAAAATGGTTTATATTTGAAAACACTAGTGACATGCTGTGTAACTTTTGGCCACTAGGGGCACTAAACCTTTAACTTCCCACAGGCCACTCAACTGTCACAAAATTAAACAGTTTCTGTCCGTGTTTTGGAATCATGTTTGCAGACAACTTTGACCAGCTGTTTTGAAGTCATCGAGCCATAATGAAAAGCACCCTAGATTACATGATCCAATGAAAGATGGATCTGCTCCAACAAAGTTACAATGTCTGGTTTTGAGGATGGCAGCCCCTCCGAAGCACTGACATGTACAGTACCAAGTTTTGTATATTGACCCCAGAAATCATGACTTCTAGCCAGTTAAATATGGTGAACTGTGTGCGTCTGTGAAGAACTGTAAGCAACTATTGTATTTCTGCCTGAACACACCGTGAAACGGTCAACCAGCCTAACTTTATTTACTAGATTGAGTCCTGGTCTTATCAATAATTATATAACCTGACTCCGCCAGATGGATTTGCTCTCGCATATCCATCTGGGAATCATCCGTTAGAGTAGTTTTGGTAAGGGGCGAAAATACTGGTTAGTTGATTGGATAAGGCATCTGTCTATCCCCACCTATGTTGGTGATAGACGGGCCAAATCAACCAATCAGATCAACAAAGCATATGACCTACTAAGAGTGACGTAAACACAACCACAAGCCAGGCTACTCTTGCTGCTGCTGGCAATGGATCATTAGCTCAGCAAACAAGAAACATGTCGGCAGTAATTCCGATAAAACTTGAGCGATAGCCACACAGATGCTAGTTTCATCTGCTGAAGCCACCATGTTGTTTAGATTGAACTGTCGCTTCTTGTTGCGTCACACCTCAACCCGCCTCAAAGTCAACGCTGATTAGACATTCGTTTGGTGAACTGCTTCAAATTCTCTTCAAAGGAAAGTAGCCAGACTGATCCGCGAGTAACCTGAAGCTCGCAAGATCAGGATGGTCTCACGAGGCGAGTAATCATATGCCAAACATAGCGAAGTTTTATGTTTTTAGGACAAGGGTGCCACCATGTTGCAGTACTCTAAGCTCTGATGTCACCGGGTTGGTTTGCCCTCTGACTCCGCATTAAATCAATAGAATTCACCAACTATGCTACACTATAATTAACAAGCTGTAACACATTTTAGAAGATTAATATGATGGAAAGCAAAACGTTTTTCTTTTCTGTGCTTATATTTTTCACGTTTGGTATATAATTATTGATAAGGCCAGGACTCAATATAGTAAATAAAGTTAGGTTGGTTGACCGTTTCATTTCCACTTTAATGTTTTTTAGCTGATTTGCTTATTCAGAAGTGTTGCTCCATTCACCATGTGCCTTTTTATGCTATTAAGCTAGCTGACCGGTTTCATGCCAGTTACTGTAACTGTTAGCCTTGAACACATATGCATGTTTAATCCTAACTGTAAGGCATTTATTAGTAATAATTAATACCTTGAATGTGTTTATTTACCAAACGAATGTTCGTCATGGCTTTGTATTTCTGTGTTTATAGACCACACTCACTTACATCCAGGCATTCACCTTAACTAGCCCTGGACTTCCTCAACTATAGCCTGTCATTTGTTTCATTACTGTGTTGTTGTGGTAAAGACTGACCAGTAAAGATAGTTAACTGTACAAGTGAGTCCTGTGTGTTCTGACCAACATCCCATGGTGAACGTCAAACCTGCTTACCAATGCCTAAACAGTCTTACATGAACATCACCCTAATAGGCCAAATTTTTGGAATTTTCAACCCCATTCAAATGGCCCAAGTGTTTGGTAAAAAGTTACAAGAAAGGATCTCAATGAGTTCTATAATGTTTTGAAAGTTAAATGAGATATTAGTTCATAAACCAACAAAATAATAAAGTGTGCTGAGGGAGGAATGGAATGGGTCTGGATATAAACAAATATGCAAAACTCAGTTAGTCAAAAAAAAAAATCCATTATGTTTTTTATTTTTATTACTATTTCCTTTAATTTAGTTTTATTGTTTTTAATAGCATTGAATGAATATCTCTTCTAATAATCAACTCATCATATAAAAATTTAAAATAAATAAATTTCCTTCCCATTCAGACAGAAATGCTGTTAGTTCCTATCACTCCCCCACAGACCCCCCTCTATCCTCCTCCTTTGCTGGGTTCTCTCCACACCTCTTCTCTCCTTTCTCACTGCTGCTCATAAATTTCATTTCTGTGTCCTGACAAACATGTGCTCAGTAGCGCAGCTGCACATTTCTGCCACAAGGGTGCACTCATGCCTCATCAACAGCCTTTCCAACATAGCCGATCTCACAATGATAAAGAATCCTTTAAAAAAATTCCTGGATCCAGAAGGTGATCCGGATCACCACCAAAATTTAATGGGTTCGTCCTTGGGCTGAAGCCCACGGCTGGTGAAAATTTCAGGTCAATCCATCCAGTACTTTTACCGTAAAGTTACTGACAGACAGACAGACAGACAGACAGACAACTGTACCGAAAACATTACGTCCTTGGCAGAGGTAATAAAACCTCTGCTAAAAAGGGACAACCTAGAGAAGACACCAATAAACAACTGCAGGCTGATCTTCAACCTTCTATTTTCATGTAAGATTGAAAAAGCTGTTTTTTTTATCAGCTAAATGACTTTTTAAGACAAAACAACTGCCATGATGTCTTCCAGTCAGGTTATAGACCACCACACACTGAGACTGCTCCGCCTCAGATCAGCTAAAATGCTCAACTTTATTTAAATCCAGGTTAAAGACCCACCTGTACTCTGCTCTATCTAAATAGTTTTTTATTCAACAGTGAAAACGTACATTGCTTTTTAAAAAGTTGGTCTCTTTTTTTTTTATTTTTGTTTTTTAATTTTCATCATGCATTTTATTTTTTGACATTTTAACATTTTTCGGTGCATCCCACAGTAATGCTTTTAATGTTTTATATAAAGTAATTTGTATCTCCTTGTACATGAAATGTGCTATATGAATGAACTTGCCTTGCATTTCCTGTGTATGGAAAGGTTGCATTCTGGTACATGATCACAAATCCATGTCATACAGATCTGAGCATGAAAAAGTTCCCCTTTCAACCGACTGCCAGCCACTTACCAGCGACGTGTCTGCTAATTCAATCGCACAGAGAAACGCCTGTGTGCCCAGGGGAAGCGATTTCAGAGCATAAATGAATGCCCAGAACAAGGATGTTTCCACACGCCAAGTTTGGACACCGTGCGTGATGATGTATTCGCGGGACAAATCGTTCAGCCAGTAATAGTGCAGTAATAGTGCACTATCACTGCACCACTTCTGGCAGAAAAAGGAGGAACTTTTTCATGCCCAGATCTGTACAGCAGGAAGAGTCACTCTCAAACTCTTCCTTTTTGTTTTTCCTTTTTGATTATTACTGCTGCTGTTTGTTTCTGATAGATAATGTAATTAGAACTGACTACGGCAGGGGCCATAGGTTTATGGGTGGTGTAATATCTCCCCCAGGTGCCCTTTGAAATAGGAATGACTTTGGAAGGCATGTCTAATTATGGCTCTGTACACAGATAGATTCACTAAGGGCTGTGCAGAGCGCCCTGCAGATGCAGCTACAAACTTGAAGGTCTCAGAGTTGTGGCCGTTTCTTCCAGGCTGAAAATAATAGGATTTAAAAAAAATAACAGACCTAAAGAACTGTCAGAGAATTTGTTTTCTTTGTATGCCTGTAGCCCACTATTCCAAGGCAACATTTAAATTGGTAATGTAGACAATTCAGCAGCAAGCAGAAGGAGAAACATATTGCCTGAGTCACTGTGGAGTATTGTCCTACATTGTTTATTGCAACCACGTTTGTTTGCAGGTTTTGTAAGTTCAAGACCTGCAACATGACCACACAGGTCTCTGCAGGCTTTCAAATAAACATTTGAGGCTATCAGGTGTTGCTCCTGTATGATGCAGCTGCTTGCGCTCTACAAGGTGCAAAGCCGTAGAAAAAACCTTTAGATTCAATTAGCAGATATATCGTAGCTGAAAGCTAGAGCACTTAATTGCATGCTGCAGGTGGTAATGATAGTGTCATCTGAAACAACTTTGCTCTAACAAAAGTTTAGGTTTCCAAATAGTCCAAAGTTTAAACATATATGTTTAGACTGGTAATTACAGATTGATTTTGTATCATTTATAAATCTTTTAGTGCATCATAGAGGTGTAAATTTCCTTGAAATGTGGCACCAGGGTAACAGTAATGCATCATAGCAGTTTCATGACATGAGATCTGCACTACGTGTCCTTTGGCATTCATATCTTGACAGCAAGTGTTTCACACATGATATAGTCCACGCCTCATTTACTAGAAGCAAAATGTAAATTACAAGCTTTGAAATCATGTCACCTTCATCCTGGAGACTTGCATCAGAGTCCCATGTAAAACTTTTTTTTTTTTTTTTTTTTTTTAATTGTTTTCACCCACAGTTTGGTGAAGTTCAGGTGAAAATGCTGGTTAGATTTGAGCAAAGACACTTTACTGAAAAAGCAAAAGCTATTGATCCAACTTAAAGCTATTGTCATACGTGGAGGGTACGCTATTGGTTGCCACGGTAACCTTGCCGGAAAACATTGGGGAAGAGCTAGACACATAAGCCAAACTATAGCAGTTTCTTCTTTTTCTTTTTTTTTGTTGAATTTCAGGCCCCGTTTACATGATGATGCTCCAGGGTGAAAAACGTAACATATTTTTCCAGATGTGCCTATTGTTTAGACCTTGCCGGTGTTTTAGGTAGTCAAAAAACGCAAAAAAAATTAAACCACCTTTCAAAGTGGAAATCTTGAAAACGCTCCTCTGAAGCGTCATCGCGTAAATCGTTGAAAACGCAAATGTCTGTTTTGTAATTAAAGTCTGAAGTTCCCCCGTAAGAAATAAACGTTAGACTTGATCAAGTGAAATCTGTCTCAAAACCTGCCTTTGAGCCTCTACTCCCGTGCCATGGTGCGTTTGAACCTAACTCTCACTCCCCCTGCCTGTAATTCGCTGTTTTGTATTGTTTTGGTCTGGTCGGGACGTTTCTGTGTGGAGATTTTTGTTTATATCGGCAGCCAATGACAGAGCTAAGAGCATGATGCTTTGTGGAAATAAGCTCATGATTGGAGCAGACGCCAGTCACTTGAACTCTCGAAGGAAAAAAGAAAGAAAGAAAGAAAGAAAGAAAGAAAGAAAGAAAGAAAGAAAGAAAGAAAAAAAAAAAAAAAAAAAAAAAAAAAAAAAAAAAGAAAGAAAAAAAAAAAAAAAAAAAAGAAAAACCATCTATGCACCGAAGAAAAAAAGTAAGAGCTTCAGATAATGCCCTTTGGAAAACCAGGGTTAATCATAGTTTGCCTTTTACCTGCTTCTGAGCTCTGAAGGAGAAGCTTGAAGTTAAATAGGCTAGCTAGAATAAGGCAGCCATTAGCCTGAGAGGGAGGAGCGCTAAGTTTGAATACTGTTGATGGCAAACAGAAATGCTGGAGGGACTTCGGATTCTACCTTTAATAAAAGTTTGTCGTCACATAATGATAATGTCACAAACAGGAGCCAGTGCAGGAAAACATCAACAAACATGCTGGATTATCCAAGTATACCCAACTGCAGCTGCCGACCCAGAGGCGTGTTGTGAAATTGGGCATGGTCTGTAGTGAAAATGGGCATAATTTGAAGTGATCTGGGAGGGTTGTCGTTAGGGTTAGGGGAGGGGTAAGGGTTAGGGTTAGGTTCCTCTCATTTGTACGGTGGACGTGGTTTGTAGTGGCTCCAGCTGAAGCAAGGTGCTACTCGGATTATCACTCCGCAACGGAGGAGGAGTAGAAATATTCATGCCATTTGGTCTTGATGGTGGCGCCGTCTAGCGACCTGGCATACATACTGCATCAAAAAACATGATATTACACACACATTTGCTTGCCCGTCTGCACACAGAATTTCTCCTCAAAACACTTCTGTAAACATGGAGATGTCAGAGAAAACAAAACCCTACTTTTGCGTTTTTCCAGCAGAGCGTTATCGTGCAAATGTGGCCTCAGTAGGCTTTCTTTGTCATGAAATGGAGCAAAGCAAAAGAGTGTGGTACCTTCAGGGACAAGCTTGTAACAGATGCCAGGGAGAGATATTTGCTGAATTTAAAGGATATACGAAATGTCTATCCATATGAGCTGCCCCAGGCAAGATTGAGCAATGACTTGGATACACTCCCACCATGTACTTGCAGTACATGGACATAAGTTATTTGGTGTTCGGTGTAAGCTGCTTCACAATGCAGTGGGAGCCACAAATCTCTGGAGATCTGTGAGCAATTTTGCTGTGACTGGGTGCAAGATCTGCACATAGTCTAAAAAAAAAAAAAAAAAAAAAAACCATCACCAACACCGTTCTGCTTGCAAAGGTACGTTTTCGTTTTTTTCACGTCACTGTGGTACAGTAAGCCTTGCATGAAAACTTGAATGTAAACCTCCCTAAAGAAAGTTTAAATTAGTGCAACAGCCATTTAGATACAGTGAAGGAAGTCAACATGTTTTTTGTTTGTTTGTTTGTTTGTTTGTGAAAGAAACAGCCAGGCCTCTCCACAACTCCACAACCAGTGTAGTAGACCAGCTTTCTACTGTAACTAAAATTTTGCTGCTTGATGTAAATCGGCAAACAAGACCCCTCGTGTAATCAGGCCTGTATTATTGAGTTATATTTAATTTATTATATGGTCCAAAACAGGTATGACAAGTGAAAATTAATGTTTTTTCTTCATAGTGCAGCCAGCCAAGCCATTCGGTGTCGCCTGGTTGCACCAGAGCAGTGAACCCTCTCGCTGATTTTATTGTGGAATACAAAAGATCACACTGCAGTTAACTCAAGGCAAGTAACCCCGCCTGCGGCTTGCAGGAGATGGATATTAGGCAGCGCTGGACATCCGATGGGCATAACCAGTTAGTGAGGGTAGGGTTAGGGCTTAGGGATGGGGGAAGAGTTAAAATAAACGACGGTAAACGGTAATATGGGCGAAGTCAGATTTAATAGGTCAAGTTTACCTTTATGTCAACTGTGAGGGGGGTGAATTTTTTATAACTAATCCATTTAGATGTTATCTAATCTTGAAATTACACATAATTAGGGGCGTGTCCTTTTGATTGACATGTGGCAGACCGGATGTTGGCCTGCTGGCCGGTGGCTGGCAGCTGGCTCCTTGTTTGCTCTTGATAAGGTCTCAGTAAAATCCTGGTTTTACTGAGATCCTGGTTTTTAGTCGGCTAACAGCAAGTCCAAACATTTCTTACCTTTATCCCACCGCTTGGGAGGCTAATCTTTGTTAGCTCCTGTTAGTTTCAAGTTAGCTTGGTTTGCATTTAGCCCAGAGTACGTTAGCTGTCAATCATTTGCCCTATGGCTGCGCTGTGCCCATTTTAATGATCAATGAGTGACGACACGTGACAGCAAGATGGCGACGGTGGGACCCAACTGGCTTCACTTTGTTCCATTCAGATGTAACCAGATACTACGTCCATCTCTATTAACAGTCTATGAGTTAACTCCTGGCTTGATGGCCACTAAACCGATTAGCTGTAACAGCCTTTTACTGCACATGTTTGCCCTGGCATCATGAAATGAATAAACCCTAGAAGCTTCTTATATTTGTAAAAAACTTTCAATTTTTCGAGCCTTTTCCAGCTGAGCTCTTTGTGATGGCAGATGGGGCGTGGCTGGGGGAGGAGTTAGCGAAACATCATGATCTTGAGCCTGATTCTGCTTTAGAGCTGGGGGATTGGGATGGGTTCTGGTCCTGATTGGAGAGAGGGTGGATGTGAGGTATTTATGTCTCTATACATTTACCCAGAAATAAACAACCCAGTTCCCGCTTTTTTTTTTTTTTTTTTTTTTACATACAGTAACCACAGAATAATACAGTTTGATTTTGTTTGTAGCTTTGTAGCAGCAGCTCGTCACTACTTCATTTCCTTGAGTCCAACGCTTGTTTCACGTGCGCTTTGATGTCCACCAATACAACTGGACAAGTGAAGGCGCATGTGCAGAATGACAGGAATTAACTTAGAGTGAAATGAAAGGTTTACATGACCGAGGTAATATTCTATTCAGAATTAAAAGAGGAATAAACCGACCTCTTAGTTTGGGATTAAGTTTTATTTGGAATTATTGTTTTCATTCGGAATTAGAAGTTTACATGGGTTCTTAAAGCGGAATTAACTTATTTGGAATTAAACGCAGTCACTGTCATTTAAACTTCTCCCTTTAATTTCATTTAAACTTCTAAACTTCTTCCTAGACTTCCTGATGAGCAGGATCCTGATCTGGTTCCCAAAAATAATGCAGTTAAACTAAACAGCACAACCAACAACAGTTGTTAGACATATGATACTAACTTATTATACGGGTTCTTTGCATTAGACATTTCTTACATGGTTGTGTTGTTTCTATTATCTCTCTGTTTTATTCAGTGATGCAGAAAGATAAGTTCTCTACAGCTTGAGAAAACAACACAAACCTTTTGTATTGGTAAAGACGAACTTAAGCTACTCGGGACCCACTCGAAGATCTTTACCAGTTTAACTTTATGACCTCCCCAAGATAAGTCGTCCATGCAGTCTGTGCTTCTCTGTCGACAGCTTTTTGTTCGCTGTACAGTGCGAGTGGGCAAGAATCTGGACAGAGACTGCTGTTTTCCGTGATTACAACCTACATTCATACCTGTCAAATAGTCCAATGGTGGAAATATAGAAAGAAAGGAAAAATCTAATATGATTTCAGTTTCAAAGACATATGTAATTTTTTTTTTTTTTGGGGGGGGGGGGGGGGGGGGGGGGGTACATCGTTTCCCTGAATCTCTACAAATGTAAGGTGCAACTTTAACTTGACACATGGTTACATTACATTACTAAGAATTGTGGTCATGTTTATTACAGTAATAAACCAGAATTTTCCTTCAGTTTTATCACACTCATTGTAAATAATCACATTTTCCCGTGAGTGGTCATTTTGGAATAGTCTTTGAAAGTGTTTTCATATGATTTTGTAGAAATACAGTCCTGTAAGCATAAAAACATCCTGAGCATGACTTTCAAATACATTGTCATACAATTACATTTTTTCAATGAAATTGCACAATATTTTTTCTTACTTCAGAAGGCTTTGTGCCTGAGGTTGTTTTTATAATGTCAGTACTTCATTTGCAAAGTCTCTGCTGCAGAGATTTAAATTTCATGTTTCAGTGACCTCAGGAGCAGGAGGGCAAACATTTGTAGGCAATAAAAAGGTTTCTCTTTCAGCAATGTAAACTGGACTCTAGTCTATGCAATAATTTGACTGCATCTAAAAGTTTGTACAAATATTTGTTTACAAAAACATCCATAAACAATTTATTTAAAGAAAAGCCTGATAAATTTGCAATAATATCATGTAATGCAAAGATTTGCTTCCAGAAAAGCATTTGATCTTCCCACTGCCCCTGTATGAGGAGTGATTGATGCCAGGCAGGGAAAAGGAACAACAACTGGAACATCCAAAGGCAAACCACAAGTAGCCTATGCTATTGTCTTTTTTTTTTTTTTAATGCAAAAAGCTAGCGGCAGCTATGGAAGCCCAAAGTGGTCATGGCTGAACATTTTTTTAAACGACATTTTATTGATAACGAGATAAGTATCCAGTTATCTCGAGAAAACGTGATTGTTTTCTCAAGATAACAAGATAATTATCCTGTTGTCTCGAGAAAATGACAGTCGTTTTCTTGAAAAATAGGGTTTAAAAATATGTGCGGCCGTGACTGCTCTCGGCTTAGTTTTCCTGAGATAATAAGATCATTTATGTCTTTAATAATGACTGTTATCCTGAGATAACTATCTCATTTTCTCAAGAAAACAAAGTTCGTTTTCTGAAGATAGTGGATTATTGAGGTGGTGAGGGAGCTGGAGCTGCTCCTGGTCCACATGAGAACCAACACAGAGTAACAAACATTCAATCAGAGTCACGCTCATTCATTGCATGAATTTAGAGGCTCAATAAGCCTGATATTATGTGTTTGAATCATACTTCTAAAATTAGAAGTATGATTCAAAAATAAAAACATTAAAAACATTTAAGACTACAAAGAGAGAATATAGAGACGTTCAGATTTTAGCTTTTGAATAAAATCTATGTAAATGCAGCTGAGAACAGGTGGGCCTTCAACCTGGATTTAAATAAACTCAATGTTTCAGCTGATCTGAGACTTTCTGGGAGTTTGTTCCAGACATGTGGAGCATAGAAGCTGAACGCAGCTTCTCCAGGTCTGGTTCTGACTCTGGGAACTGATAAAAGACCGGATCCAGATGACCGGAGGGGTCTAGTAGGTTCATACTGGGTCAAGCAGTCACTGATATATTTTGGACCTAAACCATTCAGAGCTTTATAGACCAGCAACAGAACTTTAAAGTCTGTTCTCTGACGGACTGGCAGCCAGTGTAAAGACCTCAGAATTGGACTGATGTGGTCCACTTTTCCGGTGTATGGACTGAAGTTCTGTGACAACCTGCTGTCGTTTCTCTTTGGCTCCAAAAACAATCACCTCAGTTTTGTTTTTGTTCAGCTGAAGAAAGTTGAGGCACATCCAGTCATTAATCTCATCAATACATTTACCAAGAGCCTGTACAGGGCCCCGGTCTCCTGGTGACACTCCAGCTAGTGCGGCCACCAGCCGAGGTGAGGAGGAAGCAGGAGGCCATCCTTATCAATGAGAGACACAGGCCCAAATTGCAGACCTAAAGTGGCCTTAGACTTATCTTCTTATCTCCCACCACCTCATCTGGTGGGTCGAAGAGACATCCCAGAGCTATTCTGTACTGCAACAACCGATGTATTAATCAGTGATGGATGTTTCTCCATGTGCCATCAGCTTGCATCAGCTGCTGGGATTCTAGCTGAGGGCAGATTGAGGAATATTAATCACTGATCAATACATCAGACTTTACGTCCAACAACTCTAATAAAGGCTGAATTAGCAATGTATTGTTCACCAACCACTCTTTCACAGAATGCTATACAGATAGCTACCATGACTACAGCCCTCCCTGCCGCCATTGGGTCTATTTTGATCAATAAATTGGCAGTAACAGTAAACACGAACTTTTGAGCCCACTTTAATTATCTCGTTATCTCAAGAAATCAAAATCTGTTTTCTCGAGAAAATGAAAAAATTAACTTATCTCGAGAAAATGGCGAAAGAAAGACTAGCAGCAGAAAACGTCTGATCTCAGCTTCCATAGATAGCAGCATGGCTGCTGTGTTTATCTTTTTGCCATCCACGAACATCACTGTCGTGGAAGTCGTGTGATCATTGGCGAAAGCT
Organism: Atherinomorus stipes; assembly: GCA_023101725.1. NCBI lineage: Eukaryota > Metazoa > Chordata > Actinopteri > Atheriniformes > Atherinidae > Atherinomorus > Atherinomorus stipes. Next base: position 11,871 of record JALJCO010002972.1, on the reverse strand, counting down.
GAGAAGAGTATTATTTTTCTTATAGATCAAATTGTGATTAAAAATATGTTTGGTTTTAATTTTTTATATGCAAGTCACAAACAAGTAATAATAATATGAAAACAAAAGAAACAAAATGGGGGAAAAAATTAAGTCAAAATAAAAAGTTGACATTGGGCCTATAGATGGGTTTCCGAGCAAGGTCACAGATGGGATGCGCGCGAAACCAGGGGGCAGGAAAACACAGGAAAAACATTATTGAACTATGAGAAGACGTGTGTTTTACATGCAACACTCTACTTTTAATGCAGATTAGGTCAAGCTATGACGTGAAAGTGTCGGGGAAATATAATGTTTGAGTCCTGGTATTTGTTCGGTTGCAAAAATCGAAATGTAATGCATGTAAACAGGTGAAAATGGTGATAAAAAGACAGTAGGAGTGACTGTCTTCAGAAAAACACTAACAGTTGGAATCGCCTCCTTTCCAAACGTAGTGATGATGTCGTTTTTGCCTGGTTTAATTCGGAACTAGTGAAAGTTGGTCCTGTATGGAGGCGGTGAAGACGACACAGGAGCTGAACCTGCTGCAGACAGCAGACTGTTGTGGCCTATTTTGGTTTTAACAAAGAGTCTAAACAAAAGTTTAAGCTGATTTCTAACTCAAGTTTTTCAGGCATATTTAAAATCTTAGTTATCCGGAGTACTTAAAACAATACTTAATTCCTTTTAGCCCTTCTTATAGTTTAAGACATGCAACACAAATATTTTTTGTTGTGCCTCGAATCCATAAGGATATTGGAAATTTTTCATTTAGATATAAAGCACCCTCTGACTGGAACAATCTTCCATCTTCCGTTTCATAACATCTGTTTATGTGTTTAAAAATTGCCTTGCTCGCCACCTTCAAAATGTGTACAATTATTTTTTACTCTTCTTTATTAGTTTTGTCATCTCTTTTTTTCTTTTTAAACTGTATGATATGATATTGTATTAATTTGTAACTGAGCATCTGTTATAACTTTAGAGATCCTTGTCTGATTGTAAGAATGGTCTGATTGGTTTTGTGTCTGCACATTTGCTGGGAATTACCTACTGTTATTTATCCATTTATTATTATTGTTAGGGTTTTTTTTCTCTTCTTCATGTTTTGTCTGTATGTTTGTGTATGTATACATATACTGTCAAATATTTGTTCTGCTGCAGCTGTCTTGTTTATTTTGCCTTTTTTGTGGAAAATATTGGGGACCCCCTTGAAAACGAGACGGTTCATCTCAAGGAGTTTATCCTATAAATAAATAAATGAGGCCCAACACTAATAATAAATATGTTTTAAGACAAAAAATGCCATTTCTGGTGATGACTTCCAAGCCAAGTTAGTATAATAGAACCAAAACAGCAACGTTGCGTCAGTATTTTTTATTTGTCATCAAAATATAGATTTATACAATATAATTTAAAACATGACGATCTCTGTTTGTTTCGTCAGGTTACTTTACATTTTTATGAATGATATGAGTGTGTGTTTGGCTGTACACTGCACTACAAACACAAGCTTTTTGCCCCCTGATTGTGTGCAAGTCAACTGCCAATATTTGTAAACAGGAAACCCGTCTGTGCTTTATTTAAGTTGTGTGCTGTTATAGAGGGGTGTGCATAAGAAAAATAAACATAGAAGTGGAAAATAGATTATAAACTGGACTTATTGACCTTCATTTCTTCTTTTTTTTAAATTGTATTTCTGGTGTGAGTTTGAGGGTCAACTGAGTTGTTTTAAAAGCTGTTGCTTTTCTCACACTGTGAGTGGCTTTAAAGATTTTTCACCTAAACTTAGCTAATGTCTGTGAAACTCCTTTCTTCTTCTAACATTGCTGCTCTGAAATATTGAAATTCAGTACATCGTCCAATAGAAAATCCTGGAATCATCTCAGTCACCCAACATCCTCCTCCTTTTCCTCTTGGTGGCACTAATCACCCCTCATACAGAGGCAGCGCTGCCCTATGCACGCCGCCCTGCCAGCCAGCGTACGACCAGGCGGATGTACCGATGGTTCGTATTTCTGTTGACTTTCCTCATGATGTTGGTGGGTGTTGCTGGTTGTTTGCCACCGCCCGGCCTGTCGTCATCCTCCCGGTCGTCTGTATGATCGTATTGTTGGTAGATGTGTGACAGCAGCGGAACTGTGCGCGCCGGTTTGGTGCAGGCGGTAAAGCCGCTTTGAAAACATCCATCTCTTCCCCGAGTGAGAGTCGACTGGTAAGTTTTGTATCTGATGTAAGCAGTTTATCGACTTCATGTTGACCTCAGTCATGGTGATTTTCAATTCAAATGCACAGAGGGCAAAGGTTAATTTAAAAATGTTTTGCAGCCATTTTTGGTTGTGTTTTTTTTAATGGAAGCTGGGGGGGGGGGGGGGGGATTGAGGAGCACCTGTAAAAAAAAAAAAAAAAAAAAAAACACCCCTCAGACTCTCAAGTTTGGCTTTTTTCCCCATTTCTTCTTCTTCTCTTTCTTTTCAGTTTTCGATTTCTGTTATCTCTTCCAAAAATCTTAACTTAAATGCACGCGCATCTCGCATCAATTGTACGTGGGCGAGCGGCGCGTGCGCAAAATAGCGGTCCTCATTCATGGCCAAAGCGTAAATTATTGAACTTGTGGAGTCATTCACTTTAAGCTCAGCGTTTTCACGCCTTGTTGAGCTGAAAGACATTGAAAGTCCTTGTAGCCTCACAGAGGCTGATATAGGCCTATTTCAAGTTTCAAAAAGCTAATTACCTCAAAATTATTATTGTATTCCTTTTGTTCTTTTTGTAATGTTTATTTTAGTTGCTGATTAATCTGCAAGGTGTCTTTAGTCATCTTTTTGTGTATAAAATGTTTTGGACCTTATTGTTTTAGCATGTTCAGAGAGAAGCCAACATTTATTACATTTAATAAGCTATAATATTTTATATAATAGCTATATAATATTTTTGCATGAGTAATAATATCAGAATTGTCTGTGAATGACAAACATTCATTAAGCTCTAGCTTACAATGAATCAAGGTTTGTTTGATGTCATGTCTTGCATCAATTAGTGATTTTTATAAGTTTAAAAGAAAGAACACCATTTGTCTGTCTAATGTCTGACAAATTATTATTTTGCAATGAGACATTCTACAAACTTTGCTTTTAAAGTCACTTTGTACAAAAAATCTGGCTGGAAAGAGGAATCATCTACACACTGATGCATTCACCATCTTTTATTGCATGACATTAAGCTGTCTCTGCCTAGTGTTTTGTGTGTTTGAGTGACATGCCGATGCAGATTCAAAGCTAAAGCAGATCCTTGTCCTCCCTCTCTTCCTGATGTTTCTGAACGCTGTGCAGCTGTAACTCAAGTGTTCTGCTCTTTACAGCAGCAGCATTCATGACTGCGTTTTGAGACGTTTGAGAGGCACGTAGCTGCTCATTCTTGCCTGATCATTGAGACTGTGTGCAGCCACTTTCATACATCACTCAGTCTGAATAAATAAATCGCCTGTGTTAGAGAGACGGTGTGGAGAGCAGCAGCTTCCCTCAGTTATTTCACTGTTTTCAGTGATCTCATTCTTTGATGTGAGAGAGTGTCATTCAGGAAGTTCAGCTGAGATCCGGTGTTGTGAAGCTTCCGTCAGAGCCGCTGCTCTAGTTTTCCAGGGGGTGGGTCACATTTCCACTTTGTGTTAGTGGAGGGGGAACCGGACTCCAGAGGAATCTCACCACCGTGGGAGTAGCGTCAGGAGATTTGCGATCTGGGAGCACCTGTTGACAGATCCATCCAGGTGATTGAGAGGAAAGCTGCGTGTTACATCAAAAGGATTCCCAGAAGAAAGAGGAAATGTAATATTAGTTGGAATAAAATCAGGCTGTGCAGTAACATTATGCTCCTCTCACTGTCCGGTGAGTGCTACTGACCCTTTTTAGAGAATGAGCCCTATAGTGTTAATTTAATTGGCAGTGAGCTGCAGTATCTACAGTAGTTTTCTCTGTGGCGACAGCTTGTGCATAATTCTCCCTCCTCCGCTCTGTACAGCCTCACTTATGCCCAGCCTGGAGTATAAATAACCATGTGGATGGAGCAAATCTCAGCAAAGCCTAGCGCTGTGGTACATCAGCACTTCGGAGAAGGCCAGTCAGGGATTATTCAGTTCTTTTATCTCTTCTTCATCTTTCTGTTGCTGCTGCGGCTACTGCCTCATTGTTGGTCAGTGGGCTGCCCCAGCAGAACAGTTTTTATCTTTCTCTGTAAATTAATGTATCAGCTGTGCAGTTCAGAGACTCAAAGTTCAGTGTTTCCATTTGTCATTTTAACAAGATGTCACACTTATTGGTGGCTCATGGATATGAAGTTGGAGAAACAAGAGTAGTCAGAATAATGTGGGAAGGACTAAGAGTAAGCAGCAGAGATACCATGATTAGCAGAAATTTCATACAACAGCCCTTTTACATAGAATTTAACAACATAAAGGGTTGCTGTTGCTAATAAATATGTTAGATCGGAACATCCAAAGGCAAAGCACAAATTTATATTTAAGGCGAGATGCTGTAGCAGCCGAGCCGGTAGCAGTTAGCCCACTTTGTTTATGCTTTTGACACCCGAACTTCTTCTTCTTGTGCTGTTTTATTGGTGGTTAGTTGGCAAACACTTAAAATGGTGCATTACCGCCACCACCTGGTGAGGAGTCACCTGAATGTCGCCGACGTGTCATTACGAACTTACTCGAACATTGCATGCCAGTTTCATTGGGGCCTGCAAGTGCTGGAGTCTGAAAAAGGTAAGATTTTACCTCTAATGTAAACAGCCATCCAGATCTGGACAAAATCAGTTTCATGTCACTTTTGCCTGAAGTGTAAACGTAGTCTAAGTCTCTAACAAAAACATTGTTTCTGTTACAGTTCCGTTCGCTACTATTATTCAAGTCTTCCCAGGGTCTCTGTGAATCTGTTACGTCACATTACCCCACCCCCCCCCCCCCCACCCCCACCCCCGTGGTTCAAGCATGCACAGAGACAACATGCGCCACAGAAACGATCAGGATAAATGTTTACGTGTTCATTTTTCCTGCTGATCTCATTGTGAAAAGGTTTAAACCACCAATCTCCATCGGATTGAAAATTCTTTCCAATCAAGTACGACTGGATCAGCTGACATGTTTACATGACGCATTTTTGTTCAACCGGAACCGGGATTTATTTACATGCTAGATGTTCACATACAACTCCACGTTTTATGAGCTTTTTAGGTAAACTACGTGGGAACATCAGCTGTCACAGCTCGGACAGGACAACGTCATATTCCCTCCGCCTCCAGCAACAGAGGGGTGGGAGGAGGATGATGAAGATCTGGCCAAAAATAACAAATAGCAGCCTTTAGCTACTTCTTAGCTCTGCCACGTCTGACTATGAAGCAATGAGCAATCGTAAAAGCTCCGAGGCTTATCAGTACCTACCTAATAATAATAATAGAATTTGACAGATGCCTTATCAAAGCACCAAAGGACACTGTATACAAAACATTAAACTAAAATACTAAGCAGAACACAGAAAACAACATTGGATGGATGTACATGGAATTAGGTGAAATCAGACGTCTGTACAGAGGAGTTTTGAGTCTGAATTTGGAGGAGGGAAGGAGTCCACTGGGGAGATCAGGAAGGAGGGAATTCCAGAGATGGGGAGCAGAGTATTACAGAGGAATAAGGTTGGTCGTGCTTTGTTGAAAGAGGTGAGATACAATCTTATTTACTAAAAAATGGATGATATTTTAATCCTAAAATGAGACCACTACGTCGCAGTCTGGAGCCCTGCAGCCACTCTCTCACTAAGACTGAGGTGCATGTTCTACAAATCGCTGTTGTAGCCACGAATTCAACTTTCTCTGCTGGTTAGTACAACCACGAACCACACAATGTGTTCCCGAACCGTGCAAGTTCATTTTTCTGGGGAAAATTGTTTAGAAATGTTATGAATACTCATGTTGGAATGTTCGACTAAATCGCTAGCTGAAACAACATCTTATACTGTGAGTCAATGGCGAAGCGCTATTTCCGGTATCTCACAGGAAGGTGATCGCATCGTCGTTTCTACTTGTGCTAGCTCAGGAATAAGGTGGATACGAAAAATACATTAACTTTTGTTTTACAACTTAAAGGCGAGAACCAAGCCAGAAATCTGGGAGTAATCCAGGACTTAGAGCTAAATTTCAGCTTCACATTAAGACAGTTGTGAAGCCTGTGAGGACCGTATCAGCAACATTCTGGACTAAACTGTCACCGTGTGAAGGACTTTAGGGAGACGTGTAAGGACAGGGTTTCAGTCGTCTAGTCTACTACAGATAAATGCAGAATTCCTGGTGAGACACCTTTCATCCGAAATATGTTCTAGAAGTGATAAAAATAATGTGATTAATCAGGATTCATCTTTTGACAGCCCTAGTTATAAGATAAGGAAGAAGATAAGATCAGTGGGTAAAATTGGCTTATCGTCGGGTGCCTAAAATTAAGGAAATCATCTGATCGATCGGTGAGTGGATCCATCGTTTGGTACAACAAATAAACCCCCATGCCAGTTGTAACCAAACACACATTTTTTTCAGCTTGGTATTTTCTAGAACTAAACAATGTTTAAAAAAAAAAAGGAAAAAAGCTTTTCTTCTGAACTCCAGAGCAAAACTTTTGTTACAGTAGCTGATGGCTGTCTGTCTCAGAGAAAGTCTTCCTCTAATGACTTCCGGCAGGCTGTTTGCTTTCCCTTCAGAGAGTGGATAGTTTCACAATTCTTGGAGGACATGGCTAATAGGCCATATTATATCTTTCATGGTAATACCAACGTAACATTAGGGAATGATAAGAAAATGAAATATTGTGATAGAATTTGGGTGAAATGTTCTAGCCAGTAAGAAGATTTTCGCTCTATGTGAAGCAGTGCATTGCAGCACTGAGATAAACAGGGAAATGAGATATTGCTTATTATTGAAGATGACAGATAGTGTATTGATATATTATCGTATAATATGTTAATAACAATATACTATAGTATATTAATTATACTATAGTTTAGTGTGGTATGGTAGGCCAGTATAATAGCAGTATGAGTAAAACCATCTTACAAGCAGTGAAGAGCTGACAGCTGAACACTGCCGTGTTCCTTTATGTACCTCGTCAGCTAAATATAATTCTACAGTCAGTTTTCATACATTTCCTTCGGACGATCAACTACGAAGGAAGTGGATGGTGAACATTAGAGGGGAAACTTCATCATCTCTCATCACACCCGTGCCTGCAGTCAAAACTTTACAGCATAAGGATGTCAAAGACCAGAGTGATAAAGGAGGAAGGAGACTGAAACCCGTCATCGTTCCAGTTTTAAAACAACTATTCCCTTGGTGACAGAACAATTTGTGTTTGGAAATGAACAAGGAGACCGGAGAAGGTGAAAACTGGGGAAACAGCGAGTGCCATTGTCTTTGGAAAGTGGCTTATTAGCTTAATGGCCCGGAAGAGGAAATGCCTAGATTCCGGAAAGTTACGGAAAGCGTGATAATCCCCTATTAGGCAAACATAATTATTAGGCAACTTCCTTTCCTTTGGCAAAATGGGTCAGAAGAGGGACTTGACAGACTCCGAAAAGTCAAAAATAGTGAGATATCTTGTAGAGGGATGCAGCACTCTTAATTTGCACACTAATTGGGATTAATAAAGTATATCTTTTAAAGGGACAAAGGATGATGGAAACCTGACTGTTGACATCAGACATGTTGGGATAGAAAGTTAAGGAATATTAACTGATCTTTTTATTTTGATGCTATGAGTTGAGGCAGTGGCGGAGCTAATGCTAATTCTTGTCCCTCGTCTGATTGTGTGGACCAGCTCTGTCCCATGCACCAGCTCTGCAGCTCAACTTAAAATCTGCCGCTCGACATTCCTCAACTTTACTGGAGTTGTGACTGAAATCATCATGAATTAAAGCAGCTCTGTAGATTTCAGTGATGTGACCGCCTTTTACATCACACAGTAAAACTGGTTATTTTTCCTGACTGTTGCAGAGAAATTTTCAGAGCTTGATCTTTAAATCCATTTTTATTTTTGTATTGCTGATGAGAGCAAGACGGCCTCAGTACTTAACACACAATGGCCGAGGTGAAGTGATTGCACATTTAGTTGTGTATTATTTTTGGTAAATTTTTAAACTTAATTTGCTGCAAGTAAAGATTAGTTTGATCAGTTAATCTGAGTTTATCTTCATTATTATTCATCTGTTTGATTAAAGCTTAAGTATTTGCACATGTTTCTTGTGCGTTCGATGCTGCTGCAGTAGTTTCAGAGCTGCTCTGATGCTCCTGTGACCTCCTCCTCATGTGGTCTGGGAGTTTTCTGACTGCTCTAAAGTGAGAAACGTTGTTTGTGTTGTCTCATCACCAGAGGCAGCGGTGGGGGAGGATGGTGAAATCAGCTGCAACGACAGTACTGTAATGGCAACCGTTTCCTCAGTGACCGCCAACCTGGCACAAACTCTGCTTGAGCAGGGAGGGGGAGTGTTATTTTAGCCTGTCCCCTCGACTGGAAAGGGAGGCAGACCGTGCTGAGATGGCAAAGCTGTGATCGATAGGAGGAGAGGCTTTTTTACAGCTGGAAGGTGATGAGGAAGTGAAGCAGCTCCTGCCCTTAGGGAGATGATGACTATTCTACACTGACTCTGCTATTTTTGTGTGAGCTTCTGGCAATAAAGCCATTAAAAAGTAGAATGACAACCTTGAAACTTCCTGAGGGGAGAGTAATGTACAGAAAAGGGAGACAAAAGATTGGACTGCTGATATAGTTTTGACAAAACCTTTAAATCAGTGGAAAACTGGATTCTTTCATTAATACATAGATTATGTTGTCCATGCAGATTTTGAATGAATAATATATGATAAGATTTCCAGATCACAGGTCACAGTAGATAGTTTTTTCTTCTTTTTTTTTTCCGTTTTGTTTTTTTTTTCCACAGGTTGAATTTTAGTTCTTGTTAAACAGACTGTAGCTAAAATTGAAAGCAAAATACCTGGCGGCCTAGACTGGAGCACAAGGTGTAGATGACGCACGACAAGTGCAACAGCGTGTGAAGCAGAGCCTGGAGCTATGGGCTGTTTTCGTTTAAGTATTAACGCAGAAGAATATTTCCATCATCGGTATATATGTCACATTAGCATTTCCATCATTTTTTCATTTCTCATGCACCTTTACGTTCACGTTCCAGCTTGTTAAAGCAGGTAATGAAGGTAATTTTTACCTGTTCCATTAGAAAAAAGGAAATTAGAATGATACATTTAGTCAAAATGTGCACTTCAATGAAGTGTTACAGTACATATGATTAGTTTCCACCCTGCTGGTTGGTGCAAACCAGAAATGACATTCACAGCAGCAATAACCAGAGACACGAGATGTAATCTGTATGTGGGAGCTGTGGATGGATGAACATGAGATGAGGTGAGTGTTTGCCTGCAGGGTGGCTGCGCTCACATGGCAGAAGGGGGGAGATGACGACTCCGTGTGAAACTCTGAGGCCATTCGACCTGAATATAGAGGGACACTGAATTGTGAACACTAAGAATTCATGAAATCACTTTGATATAATTGTAAAGCGATGTGTGCAGAGCAGCAGGTCACAGCCTCACAGCAGCATCTTTATTAAATAAATCTGAACTGACACTGACAGTTTTGGCTATTTAAAGATGAGCTGAAGATGAGGTTTCTTGGAAACAGCTGTCTCAGCACAGTGCCCTCTAAACAAGGATTTTATTGCTCTCGTTGTGTAATGTTTGCAAACTGCTGTGATTTTACTCATCCAGAAAGAGGCTAAAATCTGTTATCTTTTTTTTTCCCTTTTTTTTGTCTTTCAGGAGCTGTCTGCTGGGTATTGCTGCATTGCCATGATTCTGAGCTTCTGAAGGTTTATTCTGCCCTTTTTGAAAACATTCTCCATTTGACTCCTCGATGGGTTCCCGCAGCCAAGGCTTCTTTCACAACCATCACCATCACCGCAGCTCCATGGTGCCTGCCACAGTGCCAAGGCTGCTGCCTGAAAATGGGAGCCTTCTGGGGGGCATCGCTCAAATAACCCCCAACCTCTTCCTCAGCAGGGGGAACGTGGCATCCAACCGCAGCCTGTTGCTTTCTAAAGGCATCACCTGCGTGGTTAACGCCACCATCGAGCTGCCCAACTTCAACTGGCCTCACATGGAGTATGTAAAGGTCCCGCTTGCAGATATGCCCCACTCCCCCATCTCACTGTACTTCGACAGCGTGGCTGATAAGATCCACAGTGTTGGGCGCAAACGTGGGGCAGTGCTGGTGCACTGTGCAGCGGGGGTGAGCCGCTCCGCCTCTCTCTGTCTGGCGTACCTCATGAAGTATCACCGCGTGTCTCTGGCTGAGGCCCACGCCTGGGTTAAGGCCCGCCGCCCTGTCATCCGCCCCAACGGCGGTTTCTGGCGCCAGCTTATTGAGTATGAAAGGAAGCTGTTTGGCAGAAACTCTGTTAAGATGGTGCAGACTCCCTACGGGGTCATACCTGATGTTTACGAAAGGGACCGCAGGAGCTACGCTCCATACTGGGGACTGTGAGAGCATGGTGTGTACCAACTGTCTGTCCACAGCGAGGAAGAAACTTTAGCCCTTTTGCCCTTCCAGACTTTAGGTGCAGGCCTGTTCTGGACAGGCGAAGTGCAACAAGAGTGTGTACATGTGTGAAGTTTATTGACTGATAGGAGTTTAACAAAGCACTTGCTGTTGATGGCGCTGCTGTTGGTCCAACAAGTTCTCTCTGGTTAGTCTTTGAATGGGAGCAAAGGTGACGTAAAGTACAAATTGTTTTGGACCAGAGGATCAAATGGGACCATGATGATGCTGGAACAAACCTGTGGGTGTGGAAGTTGGTGCTGTCTATCTCCTGGTCTATCTTACCAGTTTCAGTGGAGGTAAACACTCCATGATGGTGTTGGCTGTACTCGAGACTCTGCAGCGCTGGCAGTGATGTCCTTTTCCTGACGTGGTGTCATGTGGTGGTTTTGTGTCAGTTCTGCAGTAATATTTGGTGTGAAGGGCAGCAGCATGCTCTTAATTTATGGTAGCATTAAAGAAATGTATACAGAAAACACTATATAGGCAAATTATTTTATTGGAGTTTACCGATTAGTGAAGGGGGGAAAAAAGATTACGGAGCACTTGAACTAAACTGAACATTGAAGGTGTTAAATCTACTGTCTTGAGGTGAAAATTGAAAACGTGTTAGCTAGAAGTCAAGGTTTAGCAAGGCTCCTGTGTACCACAGGGTTGACTGTTCTGTCCTGTGACCACACTATGTTATTGTAGTGCTGTTTGAAGCTGTATTAAAAGAATATCTGCCGCTTCAAAGAAGTGGTAGCTCTATGAAGAATCTTTTCTGTTCCTTGCTTACTGCCTCTTGGCCCCATTCAGTTTAAAGATGCAGAAAGATCAACGCTGCACAACAGACACATTTCAAACTTCATTTATGGAAAAACTTTTTTCTGCTTGCTAGGCAGTGATGGATGACGCCCCACACTGTTTGTGGGAGTTAACAGAAATAACAGAAAACATAATTTTGATATTTATTTAGATTCCTGCGTGCAAAAATTGGAAGTTTTGGAAAAGCTTTCCACCTCTTCTTCACTGCTATTTTAAAATTTCAGGTTTAGCTGGCCGGTTTCCCTTTTACTGATTTAGTTGGTGCAGTGCTTCTTTTGCATTGGTCACACAAAGTAAAACCAATGGTCAACTAACTTGTCCACATTAATGGAAACACCTGTTCTAAATGAACCGGCAGTTTCAAAAACATGGCAGGATTTTTACTTTATGTCACCTAGATTGTCCAC
>JALJCO010002970.1:0-48138 GCA_023101725.1 Atherinomorus stipes | reverse complement strand
TGCCTCTGGTTTACTCGTCTTTGTTTCACGCATGCGAAATGTGAATATCTCCAGGAAAGAGTTCTCAGTCTGATCGTGGCACCCCTTCAACATGTGATTCACTCACAAGCCACGACCAAAATATCAAACGGGTTTGATTTTCGCGGCGACTGAAGATATTGAATGCTGTTGCTTTTTATCTGTTTGATTTTGTCCACTTTTTTCTCCTCTTCACTCTTTTTTCCTCTTCTGAAGAGAAAAGGTCCAGCATTAATATGTAATTCAGCAATAGACTAATTCAGAAATAAAGGATCATATTTAATTATCAAGAGGGACCTCATATTTATAAAGCCTCTCTTTGTTCCTCTAGTGGTGCTATAAGGGCAGAGGACAGTTCTCTCTGTTTCTTCATAAAGCATCACTAATGTTTCAGAAACATTTGACTCATTTACAGGAGTGTTACCTTGAGTCATATATTCTTATCTGTGATATTCTGACTTTGTTTCCGCTTAGAGTGGACCATGGTGAAGCCTGACTCTGCAAGCAGGGCTGAGGAAGTGTAAGTGTTTTTCCCATCAGAATCCCATCATTGAACTAAGAATAATGTTGCTGCGTAATAAAACTAAAACCGCTGCTGTCTCGTTACTGTAGATACTCAACAACTCACTCTGGATTCAAACACGGCGCACAGAAACCTCCAGCTGTCCGCCAACAACAGGAAGGTGACAGTGATAAAAGAGGAGCAGCCGTATCCCGAACACCCAGATAGGTTTGACCGATGTCTCCAGCTGCTCTGTGGAAATGCTCTGACTGGACGCTGTTACTGGGAGGTTGAATGGGAGGGGATGGTGTGTGTTGGAGTGACTTACAAAGGAATCAACAGGAAAGGAGACGATAACAGCAGCCTGATTGGAGGGAATGATCAGTCCTGGAGTCTGTACTGCCTCCTGGAAGGACTTGTTCTGTTTTTCACAACAACCAAATCAGAGATCCCTCCATCTTCCTCCACCTCCAAACAGAGTGGGGGTGTATCTGGACTGGCCTTCTGGCACTTTGTCCTTCTACCGAGTCTTTTCAGACAGGCGGATTCACCTCCGCACCTTCAATGCCACATTCACTGCACCTCTTTACCCGGCCTTTAGGGTTGGATTTGAGCGCAGTCTGTTTGGTTCTTCTGTATCTTTGCAGAAGCTGGAGGAGGACAAGTCTGTTCTGTAGACACTGACATGAAAGACTTTCAGATTGCAGCTGTGCAACTTCATAAACTGATATGGAACATGACTCAAGTATTTTCTGTCACTTCCTTTGTATCTGATATGATCCTGATTTGGTTTTTCTGTTACGGGTGCATTTGTAAAGTGTGGCAAATGCCAGGGCTGAATAACAGAAGTGACAATAAACTACTGAACAGAGGATATAACAGCAATAATAATAATAGATTAATGCAAATTAAAATGTAATGTGTTTCTTTAGACTGATTTTTGTAATGATATTTCTTGAGTTCATTCTCTCCATTTTCAGGAGATTCCTGGACTCGGGATGTCTTGATATTGGCTTTTCTACTGATACCCGATATAACAATATTGTTCAACTCTATATTCCCAATACCAATTTAAACCAATAAACTATGGACAGCTGTAAAGTGCTCAAATCTTACCAGTACCATCAAAAAGATTAAGGATGTGGTGGATGTCTATTAAACCAATTAAAGAAGAATATGAATTTGTTTGTCATGGAAATACCAGTTATTCCAGGGGATAGCCTTGTGGGGTGAAAACATGTGGACAAAAGCCAGTTTCCAAGCTAGAAGAGCTTCCTGATGAAATGTGGACAATTTGCTGGGTAATTTTTTTTGGTAAAAAGTTACATTTCAAACAAAGCAGTCTCATGGCTGCAGTTGCGCTGCCCCATGCTGCATTCAATGCAGTTGGACATCACGAACTTCGCCATTGAGTGTACAAATTGCTATGATCCGAATCTCGATTTCCAAGTTGCCTGCTGGGGTGGCAAGGCTTTGTTTAGGGTGGCAAGTGCCACCCCATGCCTCCATGGTGAATCAGCCCCTGGCTGGAAATAATGCACAAAGCAAAGTGAGCCTTCTGCTTTATAGAGCAACTCTTCCAAGGACAGAGAGGAGTCCGCTGGAAGCCAGGAATTTAAAATGGATTTAGTTTAATTATTTTGTTGAATGGTTTCTAACTGTCTACCTGTTTAGACATTGTTGAGATAATAAATGAATATGTGAAGTAACCTCTGTCCATGACTTTCTTCAGTAATGTCTTGTTTTAGTTTGAATCACTTCAGGTTTCCATCGAGCTTGATGAAACCCCAAATGGAGAGTTCTTTGGTTTTCTACGTGTCATGAATGCAGCACAGTGACACAATTCGCGCATGCGTCACAAAGTCCAGTTCGAAGCTTCGTGAGTTTTTTGGCGTCTGCAGTTGGAGTGAGGAGCCGCTTTATTTTCTGACCAGAACCAGAATGGAGGACCAGAACTGGGACCAGAACCAGAACCAGAACCCCACCAAGAAGAAGAAAGCGGGCTCATCTTCTGCTTCCACCGGTCGACAGGTGAGTGTTGAGAAGTATCCGTGTGTCTGCTAACACAGAGGAAAAGATAAAACTCCATGACATCACTTTATCTGAAACAGGCTTTGATTTATGGCGCTCGAGACGCATTAAATGTCGCATTTTACGTGCGTCAAAGAACCTTTATGCAACAGTAACATTATTTTTGCAGACATTAGCAGATCATGTCTGAAAACGCGGTGTAAACTCTGGGGAGAGAGGAGTCTACCCCCCAACCTCCTCCACTCTGACCACAGCCTGGAAACAAAGCATACACGTGCCACAGTTGAAAAGCAGAAGAAATGGAGGGTTACTCAAAATGGTGGGTCCTTTCAATCTGTTAGCAAATAGGGATGTAACAATTTCCGATAAAATGGTTAATCGTGATAAAATTCCCAACGATTGGTAATACAGTTTCTAATTTTTAATTTTTGTTAAGACCGTGACTGATTACTGCACTTTGAAAAACTCTCTGTGATGCTACCTATTGCCAGGAAAAGCATCAACAGTCCCAGTTTGCATTACTAGTTTATGAAATAACGTGGAATGCTACAAAGGCAGCCACATGGACAGATCTGTGGAGATTTTCCCCCTTTCAAAAGAACAAAGTAGACGTCTAGACACATTTTGGATATTTTCAAAGATGCTGGTGGGGTATTTCAGTATTACCATGATAATAATGCTAACCGTGATCATTTTGGTTACAATAACAGTGATATGTAATTTTCATATCGTTACATCCCTATTTGCAAAATAAGATAAATATTTAAAGGGACTAGAGGCAGGAATTAAAAAAAAAAACCAAACATGCATGTCCATTTTTTCATACTAATGGGTGATGAAGCGCTAAATACCAAAAAAACGTTTTTGAAAATCGCCATGTGAAGAACTAGATGTGTAATTTTATCAAGTACCGAACAACATCACACTTTCTGTGTTGATCTCATAGACCGTTAAAGCTGTGGTCTATGATTTGAAACCTTGATCATTATTAATAATCTCATTTAGATGGTGGTTATGTCAGGCCCTATGAAATCCGCGATCACGGAATTGAACATTAAAAACGGAATTTATTATAAACACGGAATGTCACGGAAATGAGCAACGATTTTCAGAAATGTTTTTTTTTTCTTTATAAAAGGGAAAGCTTTGCCCATTTCATAAAAATGCTCCAAGGGGGGTCAATAGGCTGCAGAGCGCACCCACCCCACGCATGCTTAAATATATCTAAAAGGCATGGAAGCATTCTGTTAGTAATAACGGCATTAATTAGTAAAATTCAATTTTATTATACACTGTATTGGTGTTAAATTTGTGGTGATAAATACGGAATTCCTCAAAAATTAAAAACGGAAAAAAAACCGAAAATGGGAAAAATTATAACGGAAATTTAGAAAAAATGAAACAGATTCCATAGGGCTGCAGTTATAGTACCTGTGGCGATATTTTATTTTGACTACATTATGCTCCCAGCCTAACAGGTAGGCATTTAGTTTTTTACTTTTATGTATGAGTTGTACATAAATATTGTCTATGACGATGCTGCTGATGACTGGAAACGCTGCTGGTGGTTTTCTCTGTGTTGACAAACGGCATTGGAATGTCAGCTGTTTATTTTCATTATTGTAAGTAGGGCTGGGAAAAAATATTGATACACTGAAATATCGCGATATTTTCATATGTTGATATATTGATATTTTAAAAATGAAGTATTGATCCATTTTACTGACGCGAAATCTCACAAGAGTTTGTCGTTCAAACATGTAATCTCGCAGGTTTTGTGAAATCCCGCAATTTGTAAAGAAAGCAGTGAAAATCTCGCAAGATTTCGTTGGTAAAATAGACCAATATCGTATTTCTTTATGAGATCTGCTTATGAAAATATTACTAGATTTCAGTTTATTGATATTTTTTCCCAACCCTAATTGTAAGCTAGCGTCATTGTCACATCAGTGATAATCCTGAATGCGCTCAGTGAACTGAGTAAAGTCCTTAAGAGACATGTTGGTCTCTTATTGATGCAGAAACTCCAGCTAAAACCCACCGTAAACTTCCTGGTGGTTGAGAGAGGCAACTTTCATATGTGACCAGATCTTACTTGTTCTAAATGTGGGATAAATATTACACTGTGGAGCTGTTGTGATGAGGCTGGCTGTGGGTGAGGAGGAGGGGCTGTATGTACTTGGTGGGAGGGATCAACGAGCAGAGAGGGGAAGGCTGTGTGGGGGGGCAGGTTGCTTTTTTTTCAAAATTTCTCAACTGATTCTGAAATTTTAGACCACATCTTTAATAGAGTGGGACGAACCTTCTGCTACGTCACCAGTTGGTTTCTGGAGAGTTAAAAGTGAAGCCAGTTGGGCGTGTCCCACTGTCGCCATGTGCCAGTATGAAGTTCTGATGGTATGATAGCCTTGGGCTAAAATATTATGGCAGGGCTTGAAATTCACTACTCAAAATGGGGGGGGGGGGGGGGGATGTCCAATATAATGGAAGTGATGAGGCAACCTTGCACAACCTCTAAATAAGGCATTATCTGCCACAAACTCCTTCCTTTTTCAGTGTTTTTGTTACGAAACATTAGTCAGACCCCCTGTGAGCTCGAAGAGGCTTTTTTGTGGTGAGGGGTGGTGTGGGTGCGGTTTCCTTATATTGGACATACGCTGATCTGGATTGGATCCAAACATCTCCCGAAGGAATTCAAGTTGCACCAAAACTGTCTGGGTGAGTAAATGAATGTATTTCATGCTAGAAAATAGGTCCAGATTGAAAGAAACTGAACTTCCCCTTTAAGCTTTTGCTGAATGACCTACTTATAATAAAGATCATGCTAACACTGAATTCCAATTCAGCCTTTGCCTTGGCGGAAGTAGTGATTGTAGTATCATGCTACCCGATAGGCTACAGCGGAAAACTGTGTTTCTATATTGAACTTTTATTGACCCTCTTTTTTTATCGATCGATATATATCAATATTGAATTATCGTCCAGCCCTACAACTTAATATAAAAAGTACATATTGCATCTTTCAGCTGCATAATTATAATAAGTGGTTCCGGTGGTTCTTTCTTCCAGCTCTGTTCTGTTCTCTCTCCTCTACATAATAGGGCTGGACGATATAGAAATAAAGATTATTGATTAAAGAAAAATATCGATATCGATATTTATAAAAAAAAAAAAAAAGAAGCCATTATCAAATTAAAAGCTATTTTAGGTGCAGCCCTAACCCATTTAAGCTTTATCTGAATGACCTACTTATAATAAAGATCAAACTAAAGCCGTTATCAGACTTGCATTGCGGAACATGAGCGGTAAAGTCCGTCTGCTCTTTAAACAGACTCGTCTTTTCAAACATGCCGCTTCCTTGCAGACTTGTCGTGTCCCGGCCCTTTCATTCATCACGAAGTTTTGCAGAAAAGTCAGCACAGCCACACTCCCTTCAACTCTGTCCAGAACATTTTCTTGAACTTTCAGCCAAAACGACGTGCCACAGCATTTCCGCTCTTGTGACGTGTAGACCAGCCGGTACATGTCCGCTATATCTCCGAGGTAAAAGACCGGTACGCATTAGGGCTGTCAACGAATATTCTAAATTCGAATATATGTTCGAATATTAATAAAAATCAAGATTCGAACGTAAAAATTAATATTCGAACTTTAAATAAACGGTGGGAAAAACAGCCTATTTTAGGCCTATTATTATTATTAGGCCTACATTTGCTACACTGGTTTGATTATAGGCCGACTGTTTCAAGTCGCTCCATGTTTATTGCAGCTGCTCGAGCATTCATTGTTCGTTAATTTCATTTCAATTTGTCGGGATCTTTAATCGCTCGCACAAGTTAAGGAGATGCGGGGGTTGGGGGAACTGCAGCGAGTTCATTTTCTAATTTCCAGGGCATTGTTAAAGATGATAATAATGAAATAAACACTAAAACAAAAAAACAAACAAAAAAAAAACAGACGAAACCGGCTAAACGCCACAACTAGACCGTCCACTATTGCCTGGGCAGTGTTTCTGTACATAATTAGAACAGATGAGAATGGGACTTTTTTTCTTAACATGGAGGAAATCTGGAAGGACTGTCACATTCCTGGTTGTTGGAACAGCATTGGAAAACTTTAATTGTGGTAATAAGCGAATAAGAAGATCGCGGACATTTATTTCAAGATTTCTTCTGTCTGTGACAAAAGTGGACATTTCTGCTGCTCGCGCTCAGTCCACTGATGTCAGTGGGTTCGTATCAGGAAGGAATATCGGACACACAGAACAGAGGAGGAATAACTTGCTGCCACGTTGGAGAAAACACTGGATTTAATCACTAACAACAAAAACACGGTAAATTATGATGAACACTCATTAACCTGACACTTTAATTTACGTATCTATGCTCCCGAAAATGAGGCACTGCATAACGTTTTTATGCTAGCTAATGCTAAACGAGACAGCTGAGTGTTGCTGTAAGTTAATGAATTATCAGGGAGATATTGTGAAATATAAGATTATTTGCTCTGATCAGGACAACGTTGAGACCAGACAATAAAAACAGTTCAGTCGCAAACACAAAGAAATCAGGAAGACGGTTTCCTGCAGCCTTTAGTTTCATTTGCAGGACATGTGAAGGCTACGTGGTCTGTACAGTCCGTAAACAATACCAAAAGCCAAATTTATGACAAATAGATAAGTAACGAGCTCTGAAAGGGTTTGGTTTTTTAAACTTTGATAAGTAATCACGAGATTTCCGTGTTATTCCGGTGTGGCTTGTCATTAAAGCCAGTTTCCAGAGATGAATAATAGTTTAAATCAATGCTCCGATGTAAATAAATAAAATGTCAGAATACTTTAGAGATCTCTGGATAACATACCTATAGGTTATCATGACCTTAGACGACTGTCCAACATTGTAAATCCAGATATTGACGCTGCTTTCCATGTTGGCAGATAGGAGGTAATTGGGACTCGTTCCCTAGGCAACGGCGGCAGCGCAAGATGGCGCAACACACAAAACGCTCGTCGGCTGAGTCTGTACAAGTAGTTATATCTTGTATTAGTTTGTCCTCCTGTACATTGCTCAAATGGATATTCGAATTTATTCGAATTCTGTGTAAATTTTAAAGCAAATATTCGAATGTCATTTTGGAGCAATTTTGACAGCCCTAGTACGCATGTCTGAATGCAGCGTTATAAAGGACAGAGTTCACAATATTACCACTTTCTAGTGCAAGTCTGAAAGGGGCATAACACTGAATTCCACTTCAGCCTTTGCCTTGGTCTGCGTTTGTGATTGGTTTGGCGGAAGGAGTGACTGTAGTATCATGCTACCTGATAGGCTACAGCGGAAAACTGTGCTTATATATTGAACTTTTATTGACCCTTTTTTTTTTTTTTATTGAAAAAACCTCCATCGATCGATTATATATTGATATTGAATTATCCTCCAGCCCTGCTACATAATCTCTTGCATTTGATAAAAGTTCTGTTAAAATAAAACTGGTCTTGGGGAGGACAGAGCATTTTCTACATGCAAGGTGAGAAAACTGTCAGAAACTTAATGAAATTTAGGCTAATAATAACACATTTAAGAACACCCAAAGATACTTAATAGGAAAGAAAATGGAAATGGAGACTTTTCTTTGGGCTGCTTGGTACCGTGACCAGCACCGGCGCTAAATCCGTGTATGGTTCGTTCTTTGGTTTTTCCGTTTCAAAACAAAATGTGAAAAAACGAAAAAACGTGTGGTTTGTTGGTTTTTTTGTTTTTAAACGAAATTAGAAAAACGAACATTCCAAAAATAAATAAAGGAATGTTTTTTTTTTTAATCTTTCATTTTAATTGATAAAACAAAAACTTTTAATGAACTGATTGGCAGCTCCTGGAGGGAAGGCACCTCCCCTGATCAAACTGATAACAGCTGTTTTTAAGCCGATGTGCGGACAGCAGAGAGACGAGAGAGGACTGATGGGGGAAAAACGTTGGAGAAGAAGGCGCAGCAGTTGGGTGCCGGATGCCCGGGCTCAGAGGGCTCAGGTGATGGTGGTGAGGGACAGGTGTGGCTGTCGTGAGCTGGAGGACGGCCGCCGTCAGAGCGGCTGCCCAGAGTCAGAAAAGCGGCTGTGGTGTCCCGCGGAAGCCGATGGTCTGAGGTGCGCAGGCGCCAAAGGGAGGGGGCCACAGACACAGCCATTTAGACCCTTAAATATTTTACTACTTCCTAATTTTATTAGTTTTATTTATTTGATTACTTTTAATAAAGTTTTTTTCGGCTATACTTTTAATCACTGCAAGTTGCATATTGGAGAGAATCACCACGTGTGTGTGCGGGTGCGTGCGTGCGCGCTTCTTTAGGTTACAGTAACATCTGGCTACCAGTGGTTACACTTATGACGTAGCTGTCTTCTAAAAGCAAGAATTAATGTGATATAGGCCAGGTGTCGCTGATGCGGCTCCTTGGCATTTGAAAAATAGGCTAATTAATGACTATTTAATTAAAATGTATTTTATTTTGGTTCGTTCGCTTTGATAATGTGATTCTAAAAGCCCAACACAGATTACCCGTTGTGGGACAATAAAGTTTATGTTATCTTATTCTAAAATGGAAGATTATGGTGATCTTTTCTGTCCTTCTGGCTACACGCAGGTAAATATGACCTGAATCCGATCTCAAATGTGACCCATATCTGATCTGCCTCTGACCGTGTGAACAGCGCAAGTTGCATTGAAACTGCCATTTTTGGATCTAATTCAGGCAAAATGTGGTACTAAATTATGTGGTCCATCAGCTCAGTGTGTGAACGTAGGGAGAGGGTGCGCACGCGCGGAGGCGTCGCACCGCTGTGGACGAGGCCAGAAGAGAAAAGCGTGTGAAATGCATCCGGTAAAGGGACGCTGACTGCAGCAGAGAGAATAGCGGTGATAAATGTGCAGCATGTGCACAAAAGCAGATGTTTGACCATTGTCCACTTTCTTCGTGTAGCAGTCATTAATCCCATTTTTAGAGATTTTTCTCTGATCTACTGCATTCACGGTTTCTTTATTCAAAGATTAAGTAGTTCATAGCCTGCTCCACATGTCAAAGCCTTACGTGTCAGTTTTCGCAATAAAACCCACGATATTATGTGATATGATAGCCTTTTTATGATAGGCTGTACTAAACAAACAAGTGTGTTTTATTTATGACTGAGGAAAAACCAAACACTGTGGATTTTCAATTATTTCGGTTTTATGTTTTTTCATTTAGGGTTTAAAAACAGAAAAAGCAAAAAACAATATAGTTATTTTGTTTTTGCGATTTTATTTTGAAACGGGAAAACCAAAGAACGAACCATACACGGATTGCGCTACCTGAGGATCTGGAGGATTTGGGTCGTAAACGAGACCGACACCGGCGCTGCCACAGCGCAGATCTTTACTGGTGTTGGTCCAGACCAGCTTCCCTTCAGGTGACCCGAAGTTACATTTACGTTATAAGACTCTGTGAAAGTATCGTCTTACCGGCGGGAAATCCGCCAACAATGGCTGGTTTATCAACCAGAGGGAAGCTGCGACATCTGACAGGTCAGAGAGGGAGAGAAGGGGAGCGCGCGCTTTAATAAAGGGCCGACGCGGGAGGCGACGTCACTCCTTCTGAATGAAAGGAGAAGGCGACGTCGCCTTAAGCGTGTCGAGCCCTTTATTCTACGTTATTTTATGGCTCCGATGCAAACGTTCACTGCACATTACGTCGCTGCAATTGCAAGCGGGAATTTCCCGCATTATAAGAGCGAAGTTTGCGGGAATTAATGGTATTTTGCGCGATTCCCGCAATCCCGCAGTGAATTTCAGGCCCTGTATGGTATCACAGTCTATCATGGGATCATGACTACGCTCTTAAATACTGTTTTTAAGTGTCGGGGTAAATAAAAACAACTTATTTTGGTTGAACAATGCCCTTTATTGAAACATCTGTACTTCTTCCTTTCATGTTTAATGGCGTTGGCATTGACAAGACGTGAATTTAACGATGTAGCGATTACCGGTAAAATGACTAACCGTGATAAAATTCCCAACGATGAGTAATACCCTTTAAAATTTTAATTAACGTTAAGACCGTGACTGATTACTGCACTTTGAAAAACTCCCAGTGATGCTGCTCATTGGCTGGAAAAGCAGCAGCAGTCGCAGCTTGCAATGTTTAATTCGTGAAAACATGGCGGAAGGCAACAAAGGCACCAAGGTGGACAGTGCTGTGGAGATTTTTCCCCCTTTCAATAGGACAAAGTAGACATTTAGACCCATTTTGGACATTTTTAAAGATGCTGGGGGGTATTTCTATAATACCGCGATAAAAATGATAACCGTGATCATTTTGGTCACAATCACCGTGATATGAAATTTTCATATCGTTACATCCCTATTACATGCGCGTCGTTTGCAGGCAGGCAGCAGAGCAACACAAAGAAGAAATCCACCATTAAAATGTCGATAAACAACTAATTTGATAGAGAACATTTACTCGCCGTGTGGTGAGTCACCCTCTGAGATTTACTCACTGAACGGAAAATTTAGTCGCATTTGGCCCCTGGCGAGTGTTAATTTCGGAACCAGACTGAGTGTGCGTCAGGACAGGCGGTGTACAACTGACTTGCACTATCTCGCTGTGTTTTATAAGACAGAATGAAGTTCATGACGCGGTCAAAGTATGACAGACA
Source organism: Atherinomorus stipes (assembly GCA_023101725.1). Taxonomy (NCBI): domain Eukaryota; kingdom Metazoa; phylum Chordata; class Actinopteri; order Atheriniformes; family Atherinidae; genus Atherinomorus; species Atherinomorus stipes. The sequence continues at coordinate 36,904 of JALJCO010002970.1, read as the reverse complement.
ATGTAATGGTTTTCATACTGTTATGTTTTTATACTGTGGTATACCTTAAAACCGTAAACCGGCACATCCCCAGTTGTGCTAGTGCTGGGCGATATGGCCTAAAAATAAAATCTCAATTTTTAAAAAATTTTTTTTATTAAATTCGGTTTATGATTTTTCTTTTTGTTCCGATTTCCCCCCTTCATATTAAGGAAAAGCAATTGGCAGAAATGGCAGACAACTAAAACAAATTTTGCTTTTAATTGATCAAAAACAGACAAATATACCCCCATTTCTGTGATGAATAATAAATAAGTGAATTCTTGGAATCAAAAGTCCCAGCTGTGTTTTAAGTCACACTTTTTTCCACCGGTAACTACAGGGAGTGCAGAATTATTAGGCAAATGAGTATTTTGACCACATCATCCTCTTTATGCACGTTGTCTTACTCCAAGCTGTATAGGCCGAAAGCCTACTACCAATTAAGCATATCAGGTGATGTGCATCTCTGTAATGAGAAGGGCTGTGATCTAATGACATCAACACCCTACATCAGGTGTAATAGGCAAACAGAATTTTGCCTAAGTACTTCCATTAAATTTATTTAACGGAAACTTTTTCAGTCCGGCATATGAATGAGGTAACTTTACCAAAAAAAGCTGCCATACAGAACAAAAGTACATTCCTTAAATTGACAAAATTCAGCTTATTCATTCTGGAATATAGATAACTTTTAAAAAAAAGTTTTAAAAAAGTTGCCATATTTGAATGTAATAAATTGCATTCTTCTGAACAAAAGTGCATAATTCAACTGAACTTATTCAGTCTGGAGCTTCAGTACAGTGAAGTGAACACAAACACAGAGTGGCACTCACACACTAATCTTAAACTTAACTGTCCTCACATATACTCCCTCCCTCTTGTCCCCCTACATCCTCCTGTTGTGAGAGAGGCAAATGTCCACATTGGGCTACTCATCTTCATTAGAGTCTTCATCGTCAGTGCCAGAATCTGGGGGGGACACATTCTTGTGCAAGAATAATAGCTGGTCAATGTGCTCTGACTTGAGTGTGCTACATTGGGCTGTTACTACATCTCCTGCAGTGGAGAATACTCGCTCTGCAGATACACTGCTGCCTGGAATGCACAGGTAGCGTTTGGCCACATTAGCAATCATGGGGTGCAGCACCTGATGCACATTCCACCAGCGGAGAGGGTCCTCTTGTAGAGAAGGTGTTGAAGCAAGGCGGTATTTTACCATCTCGTCCTTGGCTCTGGTGTATGCTGATTTGTGCTGAGGCTCTGGAGCTACAGAGAGAGACAGAGAGAGTGTGTGTGAGCGAAAATGTGAGAGTGATAAAGAGTGAGACAAATTAGCCTCAGCCAACAGCTAGAGGTTGAACTTCTCACTTTGAAAAGCAAAGATTCCTACCCTGGTTTGTGAATGTGGATCCTAACAGGTTCTCAAGCAGAGTACAGCTTCTTTTGGCTGGTGGCGGTGACAGCAGCTCCTTCTTCTGGACGTCCTCGGTGCCACTGGTCACTGCTGCTGCTGCCCCGGCATTGTCCTCTGGGTTCTCTTCCCTCACCTCTTGCTACATGTAAAATAATGAGAACAAACAAAAGTCACGAATTAACTGCCTTGAACCAATTTTTTTGTTAACTACAAATTTTTGATATAGAATAAAATGACAGATTTACCTCGAGTGATGCAGCTTCAGCAATCACTTTGCCATATGTCTGCTCTCTCTCCTCCTCGGAAAGAAAAGGTAAGGCCTTGAAACAGGGGTCAAGGGCAGAAGCAGTGTAGAGAAGGCTTTTCTCCGCCTCACTGGCGTATCTACTGCTGAGGTCGTCGTGGATGGCCTTTTTAATATCCCGGACCAGTGGTGAATCTTCTGTGTTGGGTTCTGTGTTCTGGAGGAGCTTTGTGTGCACAAACCGTGGGGTTTTTCTCCTCAGACATCAGAGTGGTGGCGTCTTTCATCGGCTTCAGGGCAGAGACAATTTCCTCAGCATTTGACACATCAGTTTCGTTGAGAGTGGCAATGTCATTTTCCTTCTTTCTCAACTGAGGAGAGAGCAAGCAGGTGCAGATAGCAGGCTGTGTGTTATTCATAATGTCAGTATGCTACTACCACATGTCAGAATGCAGAGCACAACAGTTCACGCAGAACAATGCCGTAGATATTGATGTAAGAACTTAATAACCAAAACCACTGATCAAGAAAAGCATGGAAAATGGCAGATATCACTTCTTAAATTAAACTCTTACGAGCTACTTTTGTTATCATTATATTTGTCCAGACAAATGTGCACTTAGTAGTACCAGGCATTAAAATGACCAAGAAATATGAGAAAACAAGGGTGGCCTCTTAATTTTTCATGGCTGTATATACAAATTCCACTGAGCAATAAAAATGGTTCCAAAAATATATTTTATCAATAATTTTGATCAATATAAACAAGATAAATGAGAGTGGCTGACAATGACATTTCTCACCTGAGGAGAGAGCAAGGTGGCAGCAATTGACCTATGGCTAAACCACGCCCCCAAACGCGATGAGCCAATCACAGTGCGCACAGCTTTCCCATACACTCGGACATTCTCTGCTTGAACGTCCATTGAAATGCATTGAAGTTAGTCCGTTTTTGTTCGTTTTTATGTGTTCTTTTTAGTTTAAAATGGTCAAACGTGTGCATGGGGTACATGCAACTCCGATACTAGGTATCCTGAGAGGCTGGGTGACAGGGCGTATTTTTTGCCTTTTACCAAGTCACATCAAGCCAAAGTTATGCGGCAGACCACAACATCAACTGAACGTGGATAAAATGAACAAGGATGTCTACATCTGTTCTAAGGCAAGGGAACATCGTATTCGAGGCAACATGTTGTCACTTTGCTTGAAAGAAATATGAAGTTACCTTCCTAACGTTGGTTAAGTTGGCTAACGCTAGCTAAACATGCTAGTTTTTTCAATACGTGGTAACGGTACATAAAGGACGCTGTCGTGTAGTACAGGTGTGGTGTAGTAACGTCGATAACGACACGCCTCTGGCTTCCAAGCTGCAGCCAGACTGCTCCGCTTCCGTGGCTGTTTGATCAGTTTTTGTCAGATGATCACTTTTTGGCACAACAACAGCAGCCGTGCAGCAGTTTGTGCAAGAAACTTAGGGAGCGACACGAGTCACATTCAGAGATTCACAGGCTGATTTCTACTCCCAGTTTAAGACTTCTGAACAATTTCTTTTTGTTTGTTTGTATTGTTTTTATGTTTTCTAATTTATCTCGTCATGGTCTCTCTGTCTTATCACGCGTCTGTTGTCCGTGTTGACAGCTGTCATCTCCCGAAATGTCACATAGCGCCTGTCACCGAATGTTTGTTTGTCCGAGTGAGTGGAGGGGGCGGGGCTTAGCCATAGGTCAATTGCAGGCTGTTGCTCAACGAATCGTTCAGTCATTTCGTATGCACTATTCCATCTGGTGCATACGTCGGTCTTCAGTTTGTGCTGTTTGAGACCAAGCAGCTTTTGGTTCTCTTCTAGCAGGTGGAGTCCAGTGGTACTACGGTGAAAAGATGTAGAAATCCGTCTGATCCTCGCCAGGAGCTTTGCCACAGCTGGCAGCTTGAGAGCTTTCTGTGAGGCCAAGTTAGCGGTGTGAGCATAGAACTTGAGGTGCAGGAATTTCGTCTTTTGAGCAGCCACGACCATGTTGCTGGCATTATCGGTTACCAAAACCAATTTTTTATCTGAGATCTGCCATTCTGCCGCTGCTTTCTCCAGCAGCTCGGCAACATTTGCCCCGGTGTGACTCACTCATCTCTCGAGTTTGAAGGACGTGACTCACCAACTTCCATCCATTCTTCCCCGAGGCGAGCACAAAATGGGCTGCTACCGTAACGAAGGACTTGGTGGAAATTGAGGTCCACGCATCACATGTAAGCGCTACCCTGCTCGCCTTCTTCATGGACTCCAGGACTTTTGCTTTAGTCTCGTCGTAGAGGTGTGGGATTTCTTTCTTTGCAAGGTGTTTTCGGTGAGGGAGTTTGTAGCGCGGCTCCATGGTGCGCACCACTAATCGAAACCCCCTGTTGTTTACTACAGAGCACGGGCGTAAATCCGTCGCGATAAAAGTAGCTATTGCTTTTGTAATGTTCCTCGCCTTCTCTGAGTTCTTGGGAAGTTTGGAGACAGTCTCCAGGATGGTCCTCCGTGTGGAGGGAACGACCGGAGGAGCATTCTCCACTTCGGGATGAAAACGTACAAGGTGCTGCCTCATGTTTATGGTGTTGCTGAAGTATTTTATTTTCGCTTTGCAGATCTTGCAAATTGCATAAGATTTGTCCTTAGTCTTGTTTGCTTTTTCATAGAATCCAAAGTACTTCCACACGGTCGCAGTCAACCCTGGTAGCGAGAGAATCGGGCGCTCTTTGGAGGCTGCTGAAGCTGTTGCCATTTTGCTAGCTGCTCTGTGTGGTCCCACTCACTTAACAGTCCGGGCGGACCGTTAAAGATTTCGGTTACATCCGGCCTTGCAAAAAAAGCATCAACCTTATTTTATTTTATTTTTATTATGTTTTTTAAACATCAACGTTAATTAATCGATGCCGAATCGTCACGTGAAGCATGACGATGTATCGCCGCATCGATTAATTGCACACACCTCTAGTGGAGCCTGTGGAAGTTTTAGTAGTCACAGTGCATCTGACCACTGACAGGCGGACTTATTTATTTCTATTTACTAACTACTAAAGACAAGGCAGTTTCTTTGTGCCTGGCGCTTTTTACTTAATAAATAGCCTGTTTTAATGCTGGTTAAGTTTATTAAATATAGTACCTGAGCTGTCATCTCTTTAAATATGTTGGATTTTTACTTGAATTTCACGCTTCAGCAAAGGTTTCTCAAGCTGCTCATAATGTCATAACTTTGAATATGAAAATGAATGTAGCAATGACTGGTCAAAGTATTTTACGCCATCATTGTTGTTATCGTGAGCCTCCCCTCAATATCGTGACAAATATTGTACTGTTGTTCATATCGCGATAAATATCGTACCATGAGAGGTGGATGTCGTGACATCCCTACCCCCCTTTAGCCTAGGTGGAATTCCTCTAGACCCCAAGGTCAAGAGCAAAAAGATGCAAGATGTCTCCCATCCTATACTTGTCAAGACTGCTAAATCTGCATTTTTAAACATTCATGTGATTATGTTTGTTGGTTACTCTTGTTTTTATAGTAATGTTTTACGTTCTTATGCACTTTTTTATCCTTCGTAATGCTCCTGTAATTCAGTTTTCAACTGTCAATAGAGCATAAATCAACTTGAAACTTGAAACTTGCCGATATTTTTGGCCGATACCGCACTACCAACATCGGCCCTGTAAAAATAGTTCATTTTTCACTCTGAGGCACTGAACAACAGATTGGTCCATGTGTGGGAAACTCTGACTGTTGAAGCAGGGCCTGATTCTGTAGAACATTTATGCTGCCAGATTATAAGTGCACCTTTGCACAAACAGACACACAGTGCTTCTGTTGTTGTTTCTGCTTTTACAAGGATGTGTGGTTGTGGTTTCACTGCCCATTAGGACTGATGCACTTTACGTAGCTTCTGGTCATGTTTGCGTTTCCCCTGCACAGAGAGTTTTCATCCCACTGTAGTGTGAATGGGATCTTTAGGACAAAAAAAACCCACACAGGAAAGAGATTTGCGTATTCTGTCTAGAGATGCACCGATCCGATACAAGGATTGGATATTGGCTCCGATACTGACTTATTAGCTGATATTAGATGAATGAAACCAATCCCACATTTTGATCCAGTCATTTCTGGTTTTGTTAGTATCATAATAAATCTACATTTTGCTATTTGTTAATAGATAAAATTAAGAAATATTTGTATGAACTTGAAAATCTTTTATCTTATGCTAGTTGAATAAATTTGCAAATAAATGCAAAAAACTGTACCCAAATGTAAAGCAATTTGGCAATATTTTAAAGGAGTGATGACAGCAGTTAAAAATTAGTTTATGTTGTTGGCATTACTGTATATGTAAATACTCCAAAGAAAAAAATGGCATTTTTTACAGCGGGGTATTGTTTTGTTATGACCTTATTTGTAGAATCTAGGTCGGACTTTGCTAAAGGCTAACTGCTAGCAACATGGGCACTTCAGACAGTGAGCTACGTTTATCAGACAAGACAGCATTTAGAAAATAAATAAACTTACAGGTAATGACAAGGTTGTGGCCCCTCCCTCAGTGTTGCTGCAGAAGTTTTCTTTTAAATCCATTTGTTTGAAAACCCAGACCTGACTGCACAGAAGTTACTACTAGCTCCATACACGAAGCTGAATCAGACAGGGAGGGGAGGGGGGCGGACGGTGCATAGACCGTTAGGAGAGAGAGAGGGGGGGGGGGGGGGGGGGCGCTGTTTACTTGATAGTGTGCTCTTATTGGAGCAATTAAATTACGTAGAATGATAGAACTACGTAGAATGATAGCCTGCTGTCTGATTCAACTGTTTCTGAGCAGAGAGACAAAGCTGACAGACCATAAACAGGAACTTTGATTCTCACTCTGGACATTCACATGGCCTCATCAGTGCACAACAGATCATATTATACACCTAAAACCCCAGAAAAGTGAAATTTGATGTCATGGCACCTTTAAGGATTTCTGTGGTATTTTTTTAACATGTAAAACATCCAAAAATCAAAAAGTAAAAATGGCAAAAGTATACAATCAACAGTTTTCTGAGGTAGTGCAAAAAAAAGAAACTGATTTTGACTTTGTGCTAACAATAATGATAATAATAATAATAATAGCCTAATAATAATAATGATAATGGCAACAATGTCCGAAATTGACTCCATTTTGGACAGGAATATTCAAAACTTTTTCATATTTGTGCAAAGAAAAGCATCAACCCCAACCCAGTGACCGCCTTATTTGGAGTTGTCCCCCAGGAGACATTTATCCTATTTTGTGGAAAGGATACCCTCCCATGATGTATAGAAGAGCCCCCCCCCCCCCCCCCCTTTTTATTATGCATCAGGTTGTCAATTTATTTGTGATATTATTATTATTATTAATTTTGTTGTTTTTTATTTTTGAGTTTGAGATACTGAGTACTAGGGCTGTGTTAAACGATTATTTTTTAAACGATTAATCTATCAATTATTTTTTCGATGCATCGATTAATCTAATGATTCACTTTTTTAGCTCGATTCGACTCGATTCGATTATCGATTATCTCCTCATAAATTGACAGACAGCAATTTATATATGCTGATATAGATATCTAAAATGTAAAAAAGAGCATGAATAAAAAGGCAGTGGGAGCCAGCAGCCTGTCATGGAGTTTTTCATGAACCAACAGAATGTAAAATTTATGTTGAAAACACAGCGAACTGAAACACAGGCTTTTAATTCTTTCATTTACATGAAAATATTAATAAAAAGTCATTATTGAAATAATATGATCATGTAAACTTGGAGGATTTAAGCTAAGACAGATATTATTTTCCAACAAAAGATAATGAAGATAAGTAAACATTCAGAGTTGAACATCACCATGAACATGGGTCTAGCTTCCAGAAAAAGTGCATCTTTATCTTTATTCTGTTAATGCTTAATACGGGTGCCAATCACTTGGAAATGAAATTAAAAATTCTTTATTTATCCCAGAAGTGATTACACAATACTATTACCAACAGATGAAACACTAACATGAGGTTGAGAACGTGACTTTAATTATATTCAGTCAGAGACGAGACAGCTCCCGACATCAGCTGTAGTTCACACCCACGGCCAGCAGATGGAGCTCGTGCTTCATGCTGACCGTTCCAAACAGGCCTGACGTGTCTGAAGACATGTCGTCCATCTCACGGAAGTGTCTCATGTCTCATTAGGCTTCGGATTCGCCATCCCTAATATATAGTTATACCTTCGATAAACGAGTGTGGGCCTTCACTGCCTTACACTTTGGAAACTTGGAAGAGCCACTCGCGGAGATCGCGCCGCCATCTTTGTTTTAGTCTGAAGTCGCATGGCGCCGCCATCTTTGTTTTGGTCTGACGACGCTTCGGTACGCATATTTTGCGTCGACGTAACCGATTACGTCGACGAATCGTCCCAGCCCTACTGAGTACCAATGTGTATATTTAATGTCAAAATCAATTTAAAAAATCTGAATAATTCTGAATAAAATAATTTGCCTCACATGTAAAAGTTTATCATGCCCCAAGGTAATTCCTGTCGTTCTGCGCGTGCTCCTGCCTTCGTTGGCCCGGCGCTTGTTAAAGTGCACGTGAAACAAGCACTGGACTCGTGCCAGCCGGCGGAAATGAAGAAGTATGTTAACGTCAAGCTGCTGCTACAAAACTACAATCAAAATGCAGTGAAAATCTGTGTTATGTGGTTTTTATGTCGTAGCTGAAATAAAAAGGAGCAGGAACCGGCATCTGTATACTTCTGGGTAGACGTAAACAGACGTACAGGGCTGTACGCTTAGCTTTTTCACTAGGAGCACTAGTGCTTCCAAATGAAAAAATTTAGGAGCACAGAAAAAAATTTAGGAGCACTATGAATTTTCTTAAATAGCACATTTAAATATTAATAATAATTACCTTCGCCCAGGCAATAAGCCAAATGATGCATTACACCGAGAAACAAACAGTTTTAAATGCAGAGAACTTCCCTGTCCTACAGTTTTTTGTTGGCACACTTGGCTGTGTCCATCCAGCGGTCCACAGCAGGATTTGGTCTGGGTGGGGTTGGTCTGGGTCAGGTGGGCTTTAGTATGGATGTTGATTTTGCATCATGCATTGTTGTTAAAAAGGGCACCAAACCGGTGTTACAGCAAAACCTGTGACCCATGAAAACCTATGACTGTAGGGGGCGATAACACCTGCTCCCTGATTATTCTTCTGCAGATACTTAACTGTCAACAGCAGGTAACCTCTTCATTTAATCTTTGTTAAACAGCAATATGGAGAGAAGTTGCCATGTTGTGAACCCCCATATCTGTTCTCATGACTGCAAAGGTTCTCATAAAAACCCAGAGACTCATTATTGGTTTCACTACATGGAAGAAAAGCTGGACGAGCCATGCTAACGATGTAAAAGAGACGTCTAATGGTTTAGATTACAGCTGTAACCAAACATCACCTTCAATCAGAAAATCTCCCAGATACATTATTATTAATATGATGATGATGGTGATGATGATAATAATCATGATTATTTATTATCATTATTATTTAAAGCCCACAAAGACGCTTGCAAAGCTAAGCTTTGACGTCACCAGTTTGGTTGGTTTGGCTCTGAAGAGGAAACCTCTGACTCCTGATCATGTGTGAACATTTTATAGAGAAAATGAGGAAAATGATCTGAAGACTTGGAGTCTGGTAAACTAGAGGCCCGCAGAGGAAAGCCTGAAGCTGCTCTGAGTGTTTTTAATATCACCAGCGGAGCTCCGTTTACCGGTATCGGTATCTGCGGTATCGGTCCTTACAAACATCGCTGCGTAATTCACCAACTCCGTTCCTCTTTAAGCCTCTTACCCGTCTTCACACCTGGTCCGTGACGTGAGCGCAGCGCAGCAGCGTGCCATGCGCACCGGATCGCGCCCATGTAATCAATGGTTTGAAACATATTGCTCACGCTGCGGCGCGTGAGCGGTCAGTCGTCGCTCCGGCGTGCCGCGCCGCTGCGCTACAGATACGTGCCAGCTCTATTTTTGACGCTCCACGCACCGACACCGCGTTAATATCAGTCGTTCAGATCGAACCAGACAGGAAGTCAGACACAGGTTCAGCGTAAAATATCCGGTAACTTCCTAAACAAAAGCTGTGCAGCTTTTAACTTGCTGAACGACCTGAACATGACAGCATCTCCGTGTCCACAAGGTTACAGTGAAATAGAAACCATGACGCATGAACATGTGGACAAAATGAACCATTTGGATGAGAATCACAGACGATCTAGCAGTCCTCTCGTGATTCCGTGATGTCACCAATCCAACAACAGCTGGTGTGCTCGCGGGTGCGCTGCACGGCCGCACAGTGAACGGTGTAAATGCTCAGCAAAGCCGCTGCGCTGCGCTCACGTCACGGACCAGGTGTAAAGCCGGGGTTATTAGAAACACCTCAATCGGCAACACTCATAAATCCCTTCGCTACAGTCCGATGATCGGAACAACTCTGCAGCAGGTTTCTCTGACATGATGACCGTCAGCTGTTTCTATCCGGGACTCCCCGTAATCAGCGTAACCTGCTCCGCTACTGACCAGCCCCGGCTTCCTCTCTAGTCACGCGGCCTACGGACTGGAAAGCATCTGCAACAGGATCTGGATGCTGGACTGGCCTTTCAGCTTCACCTTTCATTATGTCCATCTTCTAAATTGTGTTACGGTTGTTAGTTGTTGTGTAGCTGGTGATACCGATGGTTCAATGTGGAGCTGGAGCAACGTGGTGACTTCAAAGCTGCCGCATGGCGGCGTCCTGACCATAAAAACGTCGCTACGTTTTCTCTCTATGCTCATATTTTTCATGTATTTTTCTACTGGCAAATTAACAAATTTAGTTTGGTTGGCAGTTTCATTTCCACTTTAAATCAATCCTGACTTATTTAGGAGCAAAGTGTAAATTAGAGGGATGAAATCTATACTCGCACGCGTGCTCCCATTTTTTTTCCGGAACTCGCACCAATATATTTTTAGGCGCATATGCGAGTAAAACGCTCGCACTGTACAGCCCTGACGTAAATGCGTCACGTCTGCTTGCTGTCCAGTCAGAACTCTATCTAACCACCAGATCCAAAGCAGAGTTAGATGAATATGTTTTCCATGTAAACCTTAATTCAGAATTATTGCTATATAAACACGATTGAGAATAATTTTATTCTGAATTAAAGAACATCATGTAACGGGCCAATCAGAAAATCCTGAAAGAAACAACATTTACCCCCCACTCTCCAAGTGTTAACAACATTTATATCAACCATCCTGGAAGTGGTAGCAGCTGGTGTGCAGCTATGCTGACAGTAGTTGCTACCAGTCCGATTGTGGTTGCAACTACTCTGGCTGGTTGCAGACACTCTTTGGCTGGGCTGGTTGGACTGGTCGTGGCCACTTGACCTGAATTGTGAGAGAAATTGTTTTCACTCTGAAATATAGGTTGTTTATGCAAAGAAATATTTCAGAGAGCTTTTTTTTTCCCCTTGGAAATCATTTTCCAAATGTCAATCTTTTATATATTCTGTGACAAAATAATTTCTCTCAAAACTTTTCCTTCTGTCTCAAATAACATCAGTTTTTGCTATCGGTGTGGAAATTTGTTCTCTCTCATATATATATTTTTCCTTTAAGTTTTTTACCCTTTCAGGTCGCTTATTTTCTTGAATTTAATAAAAACAAAAAAATACTCCATACTGAAAGTTGATGGAGATCCCTATTAGAGTAAGATTAAAATGTTTTGTCTTTGTCATTACAGAAACACGAAGGCCGAAGGATATTGAATCATGATGGTCAAGATTCTGAAAAAGTCTTCACCAATGAATCACATCTGAAGATGCCTCGAAAGATTCGCACTAAAGATAAACCATATAGTTGTGACCAGTGTGGGAAAGTTTTTCAGTCGGCCAAGTCGTTTAAAAAGTCACAAAAATATTCATACTGGAGAGAAACCATATAGCTGTGATCAGTGTGGAAAAGCTTACAGTTGTCAGAGTGCTGTCACACGTCACAATCGTATTCATATTGGAAAGAAACCGTACAGTTGTGATCAGTGTGGGAAAGCGTTCCTTCAGCCAAATCAATTAAAAATTCATCAACGTGTTCACACTGGAGAGAAACCATATAGCTGTGATCAGTGTGGGGAAGCTTTCAGTCGTCAGAGTGGTTTCGCACGGCACAAACGTATTCATAGTGGAGAGAAACTGTACAGCTGTGACCAGTGTGGGAAAGCTTTCAATCGTTCGACTTCCTTAATAATTCACCAGCAGGCTCACACTGGTGTAAAACTGTACAGCTGTGAACAGTGTGGGAAAGCATTCAGTACTTCAAGATACTTAAAAATTCACCAGCTTATTCACACTGGAGAGAAACCGTACACGTGTGATCAGTGTGGTATGGCTTTCAGATTTCTCAGTGATTTCACATGTCACCAACGTATTCACACAGGAGAGAAACCATTCACGTGTGATCAGTGTGGGGTATCTTTCAGTCGGTCAAATACTTTAAAAATCCACCAACACATTCACTCTGGAGAAAAACCTTATGTGTGTGATCAGTGTGGGGCAGCTTTCAGTCAGTCAAGTCATTTAATATGCCATCAACGTATTCACACTGATGAGAAACCGTACAAGTGTGATCAGTGTGGTATGGCTTTCAGATTTGACAGTACTTTCGCATGTCACCAACGTATTCACACTGGAGAGAAACCATACAGATGTGATCAGTGCGGTGCCGCTTTCAGAAGATTAGATTCTTTAAAAGTGCACCAACGTGTTCACAGTGTAGAGAAACCATACGGCTGTGATCAGTGTGGAAAGCTCTTTAAGCATAGCACGAGTTTAAAAAGTCATCAACAAAAATATCACTAGGACCTTTAGCTGTTATAACACAAACTTAGTTCAAGAGTCGCAATGTGTGTAATTGTTGTCTTTCTTTGCATACTGAGATTAGGATTGCAGTCCTTAGTTTCATAGTAGTTTTGCTTTATGAGTTTACTAGAAAGTATGAAACGGGTGAAGATATGTGTATGAATATCCGTGTGGGTGCTTGGGCCCTGAAATCAGTGCCTATGTATACCAGTGTTAACTTTCTTGCATTTAAAATGTCTGTTATCAAGTACATCATCTCTTCATAATCATACAAAACTACCAGGAACTCACCACGGACTAACTTTCATGTTTGAAACTGGCAAGCCTCAACAGGAACCTCCAACCAGAAGCCTCTTTCCTGTTTGGACTATATGTGACTACTTACTTTAATTGGACTACACATTTACTTCACTTGTCTGTCATAAGAATTTGAATAAATACTGGACTTCTTGAACAGTTGCATTGTTTGTGGTTCTTGGGATTAGCATAAATTGGATGATGAGAATTCACATATGTTGCTGTTCTCTAAACCTGAATATTCTATGTGTAGGTATGATTTATTCCATTCAAATAACAAAAAAAAAAGGTCCCGACTGCAGCTTGCAAGATTTTCTATTTTAATTTATTGTTTACTTGTCCTATTGAGCATTGTAGCAAGCAGGATGATGATCTGGCTGCTTTGTTGTGGTGAATAGATTTGCTTTAAGGGGACATGTCATGCAAAAATCACTTTTGAAATTGTTTGGAGTGTCTTCAATAGTGGTCTGTGCTCTTAACAGACCTAAAATGCCAAAAGCCACCCAGTGACTTAATCAGGATCTTTATTACTTTGAAAATAAGTCTGGAATCAGGGGGATATTCCAGAAAGGAGGCTTAACTCATGGTGCAACAAAGCCTGAGCTCTGGCTCGCAAAATCCTCCAAAAACTTATTGCGCTCTGTCGGTTCCGAAACTCCAGCTATGAACGAGCTTTCACAAGCCGGCTTGATTAAACCAGGAGAATGAGAGGCATCACCTATGGAGCTCTGAAATCATGATGAAAATGGTAAAATGTTGAGAACCCTTGTTTGCAGATGCAATTGCAGATCCTCCTTTAAGCTTATGAGGAGGAGAAAATTATAATACTGGTGAAAAACCCCCCCAGCACATTTGCATCCAGCACCGTCCGCTGCCACTCTGGTGGAGGATTTCCAGCAAAGTCAGAGGGTACGGATGTAAAACACAGTAACTCACTGTACTACTTGCTGACTTAAGTTATTTGATTGTCAGTTTTATTCAATTAATTACTCAGGATCAGATAAAACGGAACTATTTCATTCAGTTATCAGAAGTTACCGTTTCGAAGCAGAAGATGTGGAAATTCTGAATATTGATAAAATATGTACCTATAAAAATATGGATAAGTTGCACTTTCTTCAAACCATTTTAAATTGAAATGGTTGTGAAATATCTAATTCCACACACAGTGACCTTCATGACAAGTCATGATGCTGCATAAATGATCATCAGGTACTGGCTCAACGACAGTGGCACATTATTGCACAGTACGCACATTAAATACCCTCTCAGGATGGACCCTCAGACCAGGATGGAACCCCAGACCACACAAACACCAGAATCTTTCCTTTATGCCAAATGTCACCTCATTCATGATGTGTGTTTTGCTGCAGACCACGTTGTAACTGGTTTGTGCCCCAGGATTAGGATCAGGGGTCTGCAACCTGCGGCTCCATAGCCACAAGTAGCTCTTTGAACTTCCTACAATAGCTCTCTATTTGACTAAAAAATAATGAAGAACCAATAAATGTTTTTTAAATATAGCATTTGTAGGTTTTAGCAGTTTTTTTTTCATAAAATAATTGTGCTGAATTACTACATTAGACTAAAAGTACTGTAATATATTTCTTTTGTCATTAGCTTATAGGGCTTTTTCCCTCATAATTCCCAAGATCTACATTTTTAATTTGTTTACCCAACCTTTTTTTTTTAAACTGTTAAGTCGAAGAAAATCTGATTTAAGAAAATATGTCTACCCTCTTTTTGTAGCCTACGTTTTTTTCTAACCCTAAAATGAAAATAAAACAGTGATTCCTTTAAAATGAAGCAATGTTTTAATAAAAATGTTCCATATTCAACCTTTAACATAGTCTGGAACAAAACCTGCTCCCTACCAGGTTATGTTCACAGCATATGTTTCTGGTTAAACTTAGCTGGATCAGGCTTTTTGGAACAGGGTTACTGTTTAATCTGGGTTAATATAGCAAGCTAAGCCACTAAGCCTCCTTTTTGGAAAATGCCCCAGAGCTGCTGGTGGTTTAGAAGGCTTGAATAAAACGGTTTTATTGACCAAATCACCTGAAACCACACTGACAGACCAGTTCATGGACAGAAAGAATTACAGATGCTTGTGCACAAATAAACACAAGCCTGGAATTACAGAGATGTCTTTATCTTCAGATATGCACTGTAACTCTGCATGTAGCTGCTGGGAGCATCATAAATATTCAGGTACGCCGATTATCATAAACATCTAATATGGAGACGGAAAAAGGAAGTGTGGTCGCATCAGGATGTTTTCTAAACTTCATCTCTGTGTTTATCTTCCAGGCAACCTGGCTGTCAGCTCTGGGGCCTCATTTATAAAACTGATTAATCAAACTAACGCTGGTGGTTTGAATCCTATAAAATCATCAATGATAATAATTTAATACGAAGGGGAATTAAATGTTTGAGACCGACAGGATATAAGGAGAGGCTGGACGGGTATCGATCCCCAGTCTCCCGTATAAAAGAGATGTGCACTAAGCAGTCAGCCAAGTGTTTAAAATGCAATAGCCAGGGCACAATATCGCTTAGATACAAGTGACAGGATCCCGCGCTGCCAGCAGGGGAGCCATGATGCAGTGTGGTTTCAGTTCCCCACCTCACCATCTGTGTCCCCAGTTTCCCCAGTCTCCAAAACCAGCGTACGCATGGGTCAGAGTTAACGTGGGAGACCGCACATTTTCACGTCAAGTTGGCTTTTTATAAATCACAACTTTTGCGTGGAAACTGCCGTACGCCCGTTTCAGGCCCCGTTTTGTGCGTACGCAACGTTTATAAATGAGACCCCAGGTCATCTCCAGCCAGCAGACTCTTCTGCAGACTGATGAACAGGATTAAAGGAATAGTACACCCACAGACTCTGGAGCACTTTTTTAATATCTCCAGTGCAGCCGGCGATCAGGAAGGCTTCTCGTTTTCCCCCAAATTTCAAATAATGGAGTTCGCCGGGGCCAGAGCCAAAAAGGTCCAGAAAGGTCCAGAAAAACTTGTCAATATGGGGTGGTGATTAGCTCAGTTGGTTGAGCAGCCACCCCATGAACAGAGGCTACAGTTCCTCAGCGCAGTCAGCCCCGGTTCAATTCCCGGTCCAGGTCCCTTTGCTGCATGTCACTCCCCACTCTTTCTGCCCCTTTCCTGTCACTATACACTGTTGTATAAAGGCCACTAGTGCCCAAAAAATCCTTTAAAACAAAAAATTTGTCAATATGCCTCCATACTGCTCGTCCAATGTAATCTAAGTGTCCTGAGTGGGTAGCATCCAGAATTTACTCCAAACCACAACATTTAGTATATTTTTCGAGCCTAAAGAGTACTACATTGCATCTCCTGCAAGCACACCGATGCGTGTTTATGAAACTACGGAAACCGCAGCAGACAAGATCACACATTCTCTTTTTCTTTCTGTGGCAAGGTACACAACAGAGGGCCCAGGCAGGCTTTGAACCCCAGACTCTGGGGGAAAGGGGGGGGGGGGGGGGGGGGGGGGTCATGCGCGCTGACCATTCAGCCAAAGGAACATCCCTGTGGCCAAGTAGCCAGGGCACATGATCAGTCAGAGGCATAGTGACAGGACTGTCAACTGCCACATTTCTTTGTTTTAGATCAATATCCAACCCCTCTTGTGTTTGTCCCGGTTCGTCTGCAGCTCCGTCGCTCTTAGCACAATGTAAACGGTAAATTTCTTCTTCTACGCTTGTATTATCGGCAGAGTAGGCTCTGAACACTGAGGCTTCCACACTCTAAACCCGGATAAGTTGAATCTACTTAAAAAATTTGAGGAAACTGGTTGCCCTAAAAATTTTAAGTAATGCATGATAAAAACTTGAGTGTATTTCACTTTGACTTTTAAGTTCAGTGTAGTATGAAGATTAAGTTTCATTAATGGGAGTGACTTAGTAAAATGAACTAGAATGGTTTCAGTTTACAGAACTTCTTTACAACATAATGTATGTTGACGAAGTAGAGGAGGGGAATTGTAATTTCACTGAATTTAGGCAAGATTCTTCACACCAATTAGTTTCTTAGTTTGTTGCTTCACCTCAAGTCCATTGTAATTATAGTACTTAATAGATTGAAACAATCTGGCATTACTGCAAGTTCCAATCATAATGAGTTTTAACTTAACCCAATGTCAGCCCACAGACGTTTCTGGCGCGGTGCAGCAGTTGCTGGATAGTAGGTATTATATGCAGGAATAAAGAAACAAGTTGAGGGCAGTCACGTAACACTACCAATTTTGCATATAAATCCTTCATTTGTGAATTATCTCTAATTTGTTGTTCAAAGAAGTGAACTGCATTGTGGGAAACTTGTTCCCTTACATTTTGCAAAACTTAGAAATTTGTGTCCATTAAACTTAAAATTATTCACACATTTAACTTTTTCTACAAATTAGTAGAGTGCACTCATATTCCTTAGTAATGACCTCAAACTTATTTATTTTAGTACATTTTTATCAAATAGTTTAGGTAAATCTAAAATGGCTAAGGGTTAAAGGGTCTAAAGGGCTAAGGGTGCATAGTTTCATGAACGCGCATATGCGTGCTTTCTGAAAGTAAGATGTACTACTGTTTAGGCTCTAAAAATATAGTAAATGATGTAGTTTCGATTTCCAAAAAGGTTTTATTTGAAACACTGGACTTTAAAAACTTTAAAAACAAGACGTTTCGGTGTTCATCCAAACACTTTCCTCAGTTGTCCGGAGCGGAGACTGTACCCACCAACCAAGAGGCAAGAGAGAAGGAACAGAAACATATTAAACAAGCACTAAAACAGTGTCACTACCCTGAGTGGGCTTTTATCAAAACACACAAAGACAAGCAGAGTGATCACAAACCAGGAAAGGCCAAAATTCCAAAACCTAGAAGAAGCCATGTTGTTGTTCCGTATGTGGCCAAGTACCCCCGCCTGCGGCTTGCAGGAAACGGATATTAGGCGGCGCTGGACATCCGCTGGGCGTGATCAGTTTCTGAGGTTAGGGTTAGGGCTTAGGGATAGGGGGAAGGGTTATAATAGACGGCTTAAAAACGGGAATGTGGGTGGAGTCGGACATCCGACCCCGCCAAATGTCCAACTCCGCCTCGTCCTCCAAGCCGCAGGCGGGACCTTCTCTATGTGGCTGGGCTGTCTGAGAAGTTCCGGAGGGTTTTCTCCAAGCATAACATCCCGGTGTATTTTAAACCTCAAAACACCCTGAGACAACGTTTGGTCCACCCAAAGGACCAGACTCCAAAACATCAGAAGAGCAACCTGGTATATGCAGTGAAATGCACAGAGGAATGCAAAGAGCTCTACATTGGGGAAACTAAACAACCACTCAGCAAACGCATGTCTCAACACAGGAGGGGAAATTCTTCGGGACAAGACTCGGCGGTTTACACCCATCTACAATAACAGCAACACAGTTTTAAGGATCAAGATGTCCACATTCTGGACAGAGAGGATGGCTGGTCTGAGAGAGGGGTCAAAGAGGCCATCTATGTGAAAGTAGAACGACCCTCTTTAAATAGAGGGGGGGGGGGGCTAAGACATCATCTGTCCTCATCCTATGATGCTGTTTTAAGAACATTACCCCAGCGCTTAACAGACCGACCAACTAGCTCCACCTCACAGCCAAGGGGAGGGGCATCTGTTTGGGCTGTTGGGACACCATCTTCTCTGGCACAATTGGACCAACATGCATCATGTGACCTGGTCACGTGATGCATGTTGGTCCTATTTGGAAAAGTATGGGTCATGTGACCTGAGTCATGTGGTGTATGAATGCCAGTGCTATTTCCTGTTCACCAAACAACTGAGGAAGGTGTTTGGATGAACACCGAAACGTCTTGTTTTTAAAGTTTTTAAAGTCCAGTGTTTTAAATAAAACCTTTTTGGAAGCCTTTCACCTGGACGAATGAACCTTCACCGACATGATGTAGTTTCGAGTAAATTCTGGACGCTACCCACTCAGGACACTTGGATAACATTGGACGAGCAGTAACTTTACACATTACAACTCTATACAACATTACATGCAGATTTAATTAGCTGATTGCTTTTGAATGTACATATCTTGTGTATGTATACAGTATCTCTCTTATACATAAATATCTGCCTGTTTTATGTTTTTACACCACTCACATAAAGATAAAATCTTCTGGTATCTGCATGATGTCAGAATGAAGCTTAAATCCACTCGAAATCGACTCTCTGTAAACTTTTGCAAGCAGATGTACAACTTTTCACGTTCAAGTATTTATTCTCCAACATGCTGTTCTCTAAGAAGATGAAGCATTAAAGTGTCTGAACCCTGAAGGAGAATTAAATATTCTGCTGGTGAACCTGGTCTGATGATGTCAGGATGTGAAGAGGATGATGAAGAGGACTTTTTAGATCCAACCTGTCATTCAACCAGGACATTTAGTCATGTTTAATGTTTTCATTCATAGTTTAGACACTTATTTTAGTTATTTGTGGTTCATCATTTTGTTTGAAAACATGTTTTGTAGTTAAAATATAAACATTGAATAGTTGTACGTGTGTATTCAGAATTCTAGAGAAAATAAAAAGGTGAAATAGATGAAATAGGCATACAATATTTTATATAATATGCCACATCTAAGTATAAAGAATCATAGCTACATCTCTGACGTCTAAAAGAAATCAACCCGTTTGAAAATCAGTTGAAAATTGAGCCAGATATGGTTATTTAAATAGTACATGTACCTTTGACCTTAATGTTGTTCAAGGGGCGAGCTGTCTGAAGTAAAATGGCAGCCGTGTATTTATGCTGAACAACCCTGCTTGGACAATTTATACAATATATGTATTCTCTCAATAGTTTATTTTGCTCAGTATTTTAATTTCTCCACTTCTTGCTGCCAAATAGCAAAACACTTTTATTAATAAGCTTCCTTGACTTGTGTCTTGTACATTAAAATGATTTAAATACCTTTAATACCTTTATTGGTATGGAAATGGTCAAAGTAGCCTATTCACAGACTGCTCTGTTTCTCAACTACAGCTTCTCTGTAGCTGAACACACTTTTAAGTTAAAGAAGAAAAAAGAAATTTGACTGCCGGCATTGTTTGTCTGTTTTCAGTGATGGTTCAGTGTCAGCGTTGACTTATACATAATAATATTGATCAGACATGTGCTCAAGACAAGTTCTTTATGTCATCATTTCCTGTTTCATGTCAATGATCCAGTGGAAGGAACGGATTTGTAAGTCTCCATCTAACAGGTCAGGATCATTTGATGCATTCCACCAAAGTTTTGAAATATCCAGATATCAATCTGAGATCCATGGACCTGAATCAAGGGATTTGGAAATCCAGATCATTTAGATCTGGATTCAAAGTTTTGAAATCCTGGGCCCTGATCATAAAATGATCATATGATTTGGTCCACGTGTATTTATAAAATGTTCATATCTGACCAAACAACAGAATCCACGTCAGAAATGCACCATCATCCAGCTGTTTCTACCCTGAAGCAGCAGCAGGACAGCTGGAGGCTGGTCGTATCCGAGCCTGACCCAGACAACAAGGGACAAAAGTTGTAGAAGTGCTCAGTCGGTAGACTGTTTCTTAGCTTAGCTAATGAAAGTTCTCTTTTCTTCTGTCCCTGTCCGGGTCAGGCTTGGATCCGACCAATCTCCACCTGTCAGTGCTGCTGCTGCTGCTGCTGCTTCAGGGTATTACAGCTTGATAACGGTGCATTTCTGATGTAGATTCTGTTGTTTGGTCAGACATGAACAATTTATAAATCACACGTAGATCCACCTATGATTTATAAATTGTAAAAATGATCTTATAAGATCATTTTTTACCCTTAAAATGGTGTCAGTTTAGCAACAAATGTAACGTCACCGGGCAGAGACCGATAGGTGAGTATCTAAATTTTAGCATCGCACTGTATATTTTGGCAGTTGCAGTTCATCTTATTACCAGCAGAGGGAGGCAAATTTTGATATTGCCTCCGATATTGCCATGCGATACACTGTAATCTCATTCTGATTCTCCACAGAATGAACAACCTGACACACAATGAAAAGTCATCTCTTTTTTTTTTTTAAATGTTGCTGCTGCAGATTTCTGCCTGGTCAGTCAACGCACCCCATGTTTCCTCGCTGCGAACCTCTTTGCTTGATTTAATGTTTGTTTATATCACAACTATTTACGAGAAAGTGAGATACAATTGTAAATTGTGAACTTTTAAGAGTTTGAAACATTTAGAACAATATCCCATTGTGGAAAATTTATCAGAAATAAGCTAGAAAATATGTGTGGAAGTGTTTTTCCCCGGATTTCTAACTCGGCCCTGAACGTCTCTTCGGGTGTTTCCGTCCGAAGTTTACTTTCATTTTCATCCGCTGGTGTCGCAGATGCTTCTGTCGGTGTGCAGATCTTTCTGGAGGTAAGAGAAGCAGTTTTGAATGATTTTAATGTTTGATTCTTGAACATTTCCAGCAGAAACGTTCCCGTTTATGGACTCATGGATGAAACTGCGATGTCTGGACGAAGTAGGAAACAGTCAGTGGCGGATCTAGAAAAATATTCATGGGGTGGCAACTGAAGCAAATGATTACTGTGACAGACCGACAACCTGTCCAGGGTGAACCCTGTCTCTCGCCCGATAATTACTGGGATAGATTCCGGTGACCCTGAATTGTACCAAGCAGTACAGAAAATGAATGAATATATACAGTTGTCCTCAAAATTATTCATACCCTCCAATTAAAGAGGGAAGAAAATCTGCTTCAGGTGAAATGAGTTGAAATTGACAGAAGTGATAATAACTAAAGATTCTATGAAAATAATGACATCGATTTTGTATTGTAGTTTGAAAGAAATATTAAAACAAGCATGATGGGGCTCCAAAGTTGAAATTTTGTTGAGCAACACTTTGAGGCAATTAGGTGTTTTCTGTAATGTTTAAAAAGACGTCTGCACCTGTTGACAGATATGTTGATCTTCTGTTCATGGGAAAGGTGCTTTAATGTGTCTGGGATAGTTTTGATTGTTTAGTTGTTTTTTTTTAAAAAAAATATTGTTTTCCAACACAATTCAAATGCAATAATTTATTAAGCTAAATTATAATTTTGTAAATTTGTTTATTATTAATTTCTTTAGTTTGTTGTTATTTGAATTAGTATTGTCAATTGAGTTAGCCTTTTCTTTAAGTGGAGGGTGTGAATAATTTTGAGGGCCACTGTTTGTAAATACACATATATATGTAGGCTATGTGTAGCAGCATCTGAAACAGCATTGGTACAAAATAAAATAAAATAAGCAACTGAATAAAAATGTATCTGAGAACTTCTATAGACAGAGCTATTCTACAAAGTACATGAATGCATTGTGTGGAAATAAATTTTAACTAAAACAAAGTACTGAACATTACTTTTATTATTAACTCAGAACAGGCAAAACGGTAAGTTTCATGAATCAGCTGTGAGTTCTCCAGCTGAGGATTGGATTGATACCAGTCAGTGTGGAAGCTTCTCCTGGTTCCTCCTTGTTGGGTCTTTGGAAAACTCTCATGTTTAGCTTGTGTTGGCCGCTCACACCCTGACCTGGATTTGCAAGATGGACATTTTAACAATGAATATCAACAGAAATTGCCATTGATTAGCAAACCATCAGGCTGTGTTAATTTGCACTCCATAATGTTTTAGCCTATAAGGAAACAATAAGAGAAATTTGTTTAATTTTGGAATTTAACTTGAGCATTTGGTTTAAAATACATTATACACATACTACTAAAACTTTTTAATTTATTCTTACTCAAATATTTTTCAATTATTTATATCAAAGCAAACAATTATTACTAGGGCCTCATAATGAAAAAAATATTTATTTGAAGAGAATTGAGCAATGACCATTTAAACACACAGCAAAATACCCGTTTTTTTTATTTTTAAAAATTATTCTCATTCTTATCCCCTCTTTATGAAATAAATGTTGGAGCCATATCTCGTTATAACGATTTATTTCATCGCTGTGGCAGTTCAGCGCCACCGTACCTCTTTAATAAAACGTAGTTTTAGTTCTCCCCTCTTTCATTTCGTGCTGCTGCCTTCTGTCCTGGCGGCTTTCTCTTCCCTTCGCGCCACTTTCAAACAAAGCAGTCTCATGGCTGCAGTTGCGCTGCCCCATGCTGCATTCAATGCAGCAGGACATCAGAGCTTCCCGCTCGTGAGTGTACAAATTGCTATGATCCGAATCTCGATTTCCAAGTTACCTGCAGGGGTGGCAAGGCTTTGTTTTGGCAATTGCCACCCCATGCCACCATGGTAGATCCGCCCCTGGCTGTAAATAATGCACAAAGCAAAGTGAGCCTTCTGCTTTATAGAGCAACTCTTCCAAGGACAGAGAAGTCCGCTGGAAGCCAGGAATTTAAAATGGCTTTAGTTTAATTATTTTGTTGAATGGTTTCTAACAGTCTATCTGTTTAGACATTGTTGCGATAATAAATGAATATATGAAGTAACCTCTGTCACTTGACTTTCTTCAGTAATGTCTTGTTTTAGTTTGAATCATTTCAGGTTTCCATCGAGCTTGATGAAACCTTTAATGGAGTTCTTTGGTTTTCTACGTACATGAATGCAGCACAGTGACACAATTCGCGCATGCGTCACAAAGTCCAGTTCGAAGCTTCGTAAGTTTTTTGGCGTCTGCAGTTGGAGTGAGGAGCCGCTTTATTTTCTGACCAGAACCAGAATGGAGGACCAGAACCGGGACCAGAACCAGAACTAGAACCCCACCAAGAAGAAGAAAGCGGGCTCATCTTCTGCTTCCACCGGTCGACAGGTGAGTGTTGAGAAGTATCCGTGTGTCTGCAACACAGAGGAAAAGATAAACTCCATGACATCACTTTATCTGAAACAGGCTTTGATTTATGGCGCTCGAGACGCATTAAATGTCGCATTTTACGTGCGTCAAAGAACCTTTATGCAGCAGTAACGTTATTTTTGCAGACATTAGCAGATCATGTCTGAAAACGCGGTGTAAACTCTGGGGAGAGGAGTCTACCCCCCAACCTCCACTCTGACCACAGCCTGGAAACAAAGCACACACGTGCCACAGTTGAAAAGCAGAAGAAATTGAGGGTTACCTCAAATGGTGGGTCCTTTCAATCTGTTCGCAAATAGGGATGTAACGATTACCGATAAAATGGTTAATCGTGATAAAATTCCCAACGATTGGTGATACCGTTTCTAATTTTAATTATTGTTAAGACCGTGACTGATTACTGCACTTTGAAAAACTCTCTGTGATGCTACTTATTGCCAGGAAAAGCATCAACAGTCCCAGTTTGCATTACCTAGTTTATGAAATCACGGTGGAATGCTACAAAGGCAGCCACATGGACAGATCTGTGGAGATTTCCCCCTTTAAAAAGAACAAAGTAGACGTCTAGACACATTTTGGATATTTTCAAAGATGCTGGTTGGGTATTTCAGTAATACCACGATAATAATGATAACCGTGATCATTTTGGTTACAATAACCGTGATATGTAATTTTCATATCGTTACATCCCTATTTGCAAAATAAGATAAATATTTAAAGGGACTAGAGGCAGGAATAAAAAAAAAAAAAAAACCAAACATGCATGTCCATTTCTTTTTATACTAATGGGTGATGAAGCGCTAAATACCAAAAATAACATTTTTGAAAAATCGCCATGTGAAGAACTAGATGTGTAATTTTATCAAGTACCGAATAGGGATGGGCGATATGGACTAAAAAATATATCACGATAATTTCTCTTATTTATCAAGGTAACGATAAGTGACGATAAAAACTATCAGCAAAATATTTTGTATTATAAATCTGTCACTAAATTCAGTCTTGAAGCCCTACAAAATACTAGAAGCCACTAAACTATATCAATTACATTCAAGTATTGCACCTGTACTGCAAAACTGTCATGACACCAAGCAAACAAGTCTGAAATAAGAGTACCAATTCCACATTTATGCAAACGATGCAAACAGCAAAACTAACTGGGCTTATTTAAAAAAAAAAACAAAGTAGAGAAACTGCAAACACAACCTGATAAACTGTCATCTCACGATAAAAACGATAAATTCAAATTGTTATTGTGGGGAATTCCTTTGACGATATATCGCACACGATAAAATATCGCCCATCCCTAGTACCGAACAACATCACACTTTCTGTGTTGATCTGATAGACCGTTAAAGCTGTGGTCTACGATTTGAAAGTTTGATCATTATTAATAATCTCATTTAGATGGTGGTTATGTCGGGCCCTATGAAATCCGCGATCACGGAATTGAACATTAAAAACGGAATTTATTATAAACACGGAATGTCACGGAAATGAGCAACGATTTCCAGAAATGTTTTTTTTTCTTTACAAAAAGGGAAAGCTTTGCCCAGAAAAATGCTCAGGGGGGGGGGGTCAATAGGCTGCAGAGCGCACCCACCCCACTAGGGATGGGCGATATGGACTAAAAAATGTATCACGATAATTTCTCTTATTTATCACGGTAACGATAAATGACGATAAAAGCTATCAGCAAAATATTTTGTATTATAAATCTGTCACTAAATTCTGTCTTGAAAGCCCTACAAAATACCAGAAGCCACTATATCAATTAAGTTCAAGTATTGCACCTGTATTGCAAAACTGTAGTGACACCAATCAAACAAGTCTGAAATATGAGAGACCAAATGCCACATTTATTCAAACGATGCAAACAGCAAAACTAACTTTGCTTATTAAAAAAACCAAAGTAAAACACAACCTGGTAAATTGTCATCTCACGATAAAAACGATAAATTCAAATTGTTATTGTGGGGAATTTCTTTGACGATATATCGCACACGATAAAATATCGCCCATCCCTACACCCCCACGCATGCTTAAATATGTTTACAGGCGTGAAAGCATTCAAGTTAGTAATTATAACGTAGGGCTGGACGGTAATTCAATATTGATATATATTGATTGATAGAGGTTTTTTCAATAGAAAAAAAAGAGGGTCAATAAAAGTTCAATATAGAAACACAGTTTTCCACTGTAGCCTCTCGGGTAACGTGATACTACAGTCACTACTTCCGTCAAACCAATCACAAACGCAGACCAGGCAAAGGCTGAACTGGAATTCAATGTTAGTGTGATTTTTATTATGAGTAGGTCATTCAGCAAAAGCTTGAAGGGGGAAGTTCAGTTTCTTTCAATCTGGACCTATTTTCTAGCATGAAATACATTCATTTACTCCCCCAGTCAGTTTTGGTGCAACTTGAATTCCTTCGGGAGATATTTAGATCCACTCCAGATCAGCACATGTCCAATATAAGGAAAAATCACCACAAAAAAAGCCTCTTCGAGCTCACAGGGGGTCTGACTAATGTTTCGTGACAAAACATTGGTAAAAGGAAGGAGTTTGTGGCAGATAATGCCTTATTTAGAGGTTGTGCAAGGTTGCCTCATCACTTCCATTATATTGGACATACGCTGATCTGGAGTGGATCTAAATATCTCCTGAAGGAATTCAAGTTGCACCAAAACTGTCTGGGTGATGAAATGAATGTATTTCATGCCAGAAAATAGGTCCTGGTTGAAAAAAAAAACAAGCTTCCCCTTTCAATGGCCAGGGATGCACCTAAAATGGCTTTTAATTTGATAATGGCTTTTTTTTTGTGATAAATATCGATATCTATCTATACAGATTTTTTTTAATCGATAATCTTTTTATCTATATTGTCCAGCCCTATTAAGTTGGTAAAAACTGATGATGGCTGATAAAGAGAGTGGAGACGGGACAAGAAAGCTGTCTAAGATGAAAACTAAGAAGGACGAAAAAGACAAATTAATGCTCCTTATTAATCTGAGGTACAGGTAGGACACTGTAAGACCTGTGGTAAAGCGCCCTGTAAATATCCCCCCCCCCAAAGTATACAAATCTCCCCTTGGGGAAGCATGTAAGGGGGAATTCCCCCCATTTTGAGAAGTGAATTTCAAGCCCTGCTATAATACTTTAGCCCAAGGCTATCATACCATCAGAACTTCATACTGGCACATGGCGACAGTGGGACACGCCCAACTGGCTTCACTTTTAACTCTCCAGAAACCAACTGGTGACGTAGCAGAAGGTTCGTCCCACTCTATTAAAGCTGTGGTCTAAAATTTCAGAATCAGTTGAGAAATTTTGAAAAAGAAGCAACCTGCCCCCACACAGCCTTCCCCTCTTTGCTCGTTGATCCCTCCACCAAGTACATACAGCCCTCCTCCTCACCCACAGCCAGCCTCATCACAACAGCTCCACAGTGTAATATTTATCCCACATTTAGAACAAGAAGATCTGGTCACATATTAAAGTTGCCTTTCTCAACCACCAGGAAGTTTACGGTGTGTGTTTAGCTGGAGTTTCTGCATCAACAAGAGACCACGATGTTCTAGCGACTTCACGAGTTCACTGAGCGCATTCAGGACATCACCGATGACGACGCTAGCTTACAATTAGGGCTGGGAAAAAATATCAATACACTGAAATATAGCAATATTTTCATAAGCAGATCTCATATAGAAATACGATATTGGTCTATTTAACCAACGAAATCTCGCGAGATTTCATCGTTTTCTTACAAATTCTTGTGGGATTTCATAAAAACCTGCGAGATTTCGTCAGTAAAATAGATTGATACTTCATTTCATTTATGCACATCGATACTTCGGTGCTGGTCACGGTACAAAGCAGCCCAAAGAAAAGTCTCCATTTCCATTTTCTTTCCTATTAAGTATCTTTGGGTGTTCTTAAATGTGTTATTATTAGCCTATATTCATTAAGTTTCTGACAGTTTTCTAGCCTTGCATGTAGAAAATGCTCTGTCCTCCCCAAGACCAGTTTTATTTTAACAGAACTTTTATCAAATGCAAGAGATTACGTCGAGGAGAGAGAACAGAACTGAGCTGGAAGAAAGAACCATCAGAACCACTAATTATAATTATCCAGTTGAAAGATGCCACAGATTACTGCAATATGTACTTTTTGTATTAAGTTGGTAAAAACTGATGATAGCTGATAAAAAAGAACGGAGACGGGACAAGAGAGCAGTCTAAGATGGAAACTAAAAAGGATGAAAAAGACAAATTAATGCTCCTTATTAATCTGAGGTACGGGTAGGACGCTGTAAGACCTGTGGTAAAGCGCTCTGTAAATATCTCCCCCAAAGTATCCAAATCCCCCCTTGGTGAAGCATGTAAGGGGGGAATTCCCCCATTTTGAGAAGTGAATTTCAAGCCCTGCCGTGATATGAAATTTTCATATTGTTACATCCCTAGTACATGTGCGTTGTTTGCAGGCAGGCAGCAGAGCAACACGAGAGAAATCCACCATGGAAATGAAGATAAACAACTAATTTGATAGAGAACATTTACTCGCCGTGTGGTAGGTAACCCTCTGAGATTTACTCACCAAACGGAAAATTTAGTCGCATTTGGCCCCTGGCGAGTGTTAATTTCGGAACCAGACTGAGTGTGCGTCAGGACAGGCGGTGTACAACTGACTTGCACTATCTCGCTGTGTTTTATAAGACAGAATGAAGTTCATGACGCGGTCAAAGTATGACAGACAATGTAATGGTTTTTATACCGTAACGTTTTTATACTGTGGTATACCTTAAAACCGTAAACCGGCACATCCCCAGTTGTGCTAGTGCTGGGCGATATGGCCTAAAAATAAAATCTCAATTTTTATTTTTTTTTTAAAAATTAAATTCGGTTTATGATTTTTCTTTTGTTCCGATTTCCCCCCTTCATATTAAGGAAAAGCAATAGGCAGAAATGGCAGACAACTTAAAACAAATTTTGCTTTTAATTGATCAAAAACAGATTAATATAATCTCCATTTCTGTGATGAATAATAAATAAGTGAATTCTTGGAATCAAAAAGTCCCAGCTGTGTTTTAAGTCACACTTTTTTCCACCGGTAACTACAGGGAGTGCAGAATTATTAGGCAAATGAGTATTTTGACCACATCATCCTCTTTATGCACGTTGTCTTACTCCAAGCTGTATAGGCCGAAAGCCTACTACCAATTAAGCATATCAGGTGATGTACATCTCTGTAATGAGAAGGGGTGTGGTCTAATGACATAAACACCCTATATCAGGTGTATTAGGCAAACAGAATTATTAGGCAACTTCCTTTCCTTTGGCAAAATGGGTCCGAAGAGGGACTTGACAGGCTCCGAAAAGTCAAAAATAGTCAGATATCTTGCAGAGGGATGCAGCACTCTTAAAATTGCCAAGCTTCTAAAGCAAGGAAGCGGCATGTTTGAAAAGACGAGTCTGTTTAAAGAGCGGATGGACTTTACCGCTCATGTTTCGCAATGCAAGTCTGAAAATGGCTTAATGCTACGGAAGTTCGAGGAAGCCAAAAATGGGCCTTTACACAAAAACTCAATTTACTTATTGTATTGTTTTTAAATCACCTGCAACAAAAAATTCAAATAAATTCATTTAATCGACACCCCCCGAGCTTCTGCTCAGCTGACAGTTGACATCACAGCACACAACGTCCCCAATTACGTGCGAGAATAAAGTTCTGGTGGAGCCTAGGGGTATCCAACAAGGGTACCTCACAATTCGATTCAGTTTCGGTTATGGAAGCTTCGATTCTTCGATTATGATTGTCAATTTGATTCGATTACTGGTGCCACGATTCTTCGATTATTAACATTTTTAAAGCTTTTTTCCATGCAAGATGGATTTTGTCTTCATCTGTGGTTGCATTCATAAATAAATAGCCCATCTATTAACCCAGGTCCTCTAAAACTACACACAAAAAGTAAATAAGGTTTTTTAATAAGGAACAAAAGTGCATTCCTCAAAATGACAAAATTCAGCTTATTCATAACTTTAAAAAAGTTTTTAAAAAAAAGTTGCGATATTTGAATGTGATAAATTAGGGGAGTGGATAGCCCAGTGGTAGCGTCGTGGGCTTGGGCGCGGAGGACCCGGGTTCGATTTCCCGACACGACTCCTGGGTGAACCACTGTGGACCCCTGAGCAAGGTCCTTAACCTCTGTACTGATACTCAGTACAGAGATGGGTAAAATGCAGAGCCCTAATTTCCCCTCGGGGATCATACAAGTATAACAAAAATAAATAAATAAATAGATTGCATTCTTCTGAACAAAAGTGCATAATTCAACTGAACTTATTCAGTCTGGAGCTTCAGTACAGTGAAGTGAACACAAACAGAGCAGAGTGGCACTCACACTAATCTTAAACTTAACTGTCCTCACATATACTCCCTCCCTCTTGTTGAGAGAGAGGCAAATGTCCACATTGTGCTACTCATCTTCATTAGTCTTCATAGTCAGTGCCAGAATCTGGGGGACACACATTCTTGTGCAAGAATAATAGGGGATTATCACGCTTCCGTGTTCCGAACTTCCGGTTTTAAACAGTTAGACAGCCCACTTCCGGCCCAGCTCAATGTCCCTGCTTTACTTCGTAGATAACGTGAATAAACGCCAACCCTACTGAAATTTTCACGGATTCCAGACTGAAGTGATACTAAGGAAGAAGTGGATCAAAGCGATTCTCCAGAGTGAAGGGCCGAACTTTATAATAAAACAACGTAGCATGTTTGTTAGTAGCCGGTGGGGCACAACACCGCATGCTAGCATTAGCCAGCTAGCGTACCGGACGTGCAAAGACTTTGTGCGTCTTAAAACACATACATCTGAAAATCGGGTCTGTACCCCCCCCCCCCGTTTCCAGTGGAACAACTGGGGACTGTCCAGAAAGGACACGCTTTCAGATGCTTGTGTGTTTTCAGCCGCACAAAGTTAGGCACGTCATCAAGCTGGCTAAGGCTAACCTTCTAACAGTAGTCCGTCAGCTACTACTCTGTTAAACATTGTAAATCGGATAATCGCCAATGCCAAGTTTTCATTCCAGACTGAAGTGATGCTAAGGAAGAAGTGGATCAAAACGACCGATTCGCCGCGGTGAAGGACCGAACTTTATAATAAAACGACACACGTTTGTTTGTGGCCGGCAGTCTGCACAGTCATGTTAGCAGGTTAGCATTAGCCAGCTCGATAACGTGCCTAACTTCGTGCGGCTGAAAACACACAATCATCTGAAAGCGTCTCCTTTCTTGGCAGTCCCTAGTTGTTCCACTGGAAACGGGGGGGTACAGACCCGATTTTCAGATGTTTGTGTGTTTTAGGACGCACAATGTTAAGCACGTCAGTAAACGCTAGCTGGCTAATGCTAGCATGCTGTGAAGTGCCGGTGTTGTGCCCGACCGGCAACAAACAAACGTGTGTTTTATTATAAAGTTCGGCCCTTCACCGCGGCGAATCGATCGCTTTGATCCAGCTTTTGATCCAGTATCACTTCGGTCTGGAATGAAAACTTAAGTATGTTTGGAGTTTATCCGATTTTAACAGTATAACAGAGCAGGAACGGCTGTCGTTAACATGGCCCGGAAGAGGAAGTGTCCAAAACCCGGGAACTTCCGGTAAGCGTGATAATCCCCTATAGCTGGTCAATGTGCTCCGACTTGAGTGTGCTACATTGGGCTGTTACTACATCTCCTGCAGTGGAGAATACTCGCTCTGCAGATACACTGCTGCCTGGAATGCACAGGTAGCGTTTGGCCACATTAGCAATCATGGGGTGCAGCACCTGATGCACACTCCACCAGCAGAGAGGGTCATCTTGTAGAGAAGGTGTTGAAGCAAGGCGGTATTTTACCATCTCGTCCTTGGCTCTGGTGTATGCTGATTTGGGCTGAGGCTCTGGAGCTACAGAGAGAGACAGAGAGAGTGTGTGTGAGCGAAAATGTGAGAGTGATAAAGAGTGAGACAAATTAGCCTCAGCCAACAGCTAGAGGTTGAACTTCTCACTTTGAAAAGCAAAGATTCCTACCCTGGTTTGTGAATGTGGATCCTAACAGGTTCTCAAGCAGAGTACAGCTTCTTTTGGCTGGTGGTGGTGACAGCAGCTCCCTCTTCTGGACGTCCTCGGTGCCACTGGTCACTGCTGCTGCTGCCCCGGCATTGTCCTCTGGGTTCTCTTCCCTCACCTCTTGCTACATGTAAAATAATGAGAACAAACAAAAGTCACAAATTTAACTGCCTTGAACCACTTTTTTTGTTAACTGCAAATTTTTGATATAGAATCTTGGTGAATCTTCTGTGTTGGGTTCTGTGTTCTGGAGGAGCTTTGTGTGCACAGGGGCGATCAAACAAACCGTGGGGTTTTTCTCCTCAGACATCAGAGTGGTGGCGTCTTTCATCGGCTTCAGGGCAGAGACAATTTCCTCAGCATTTGAGACATCAGTTTCATTGAGAGTGGCAATGTCATTTTCCTTCTTTCTCAACTGAGGAGAGAGCAAGCAGGTGCAGATAGCAGGCTGTGTGTTATTCATAATGTCAGTATGCTACTACCACATGTCAGAATGCAGAGCACAACAGTTCACGCAGAACAATGCCGTAGATATTGATGTAAGAACTTAATAACCAAAATCACTGATCAAGAAAAGCATGGAAAATGGCAGATATCACTTCTTAAATTAAACTCTTACGAGCTACTTTTGTTATCATTATATTTGTCCAGACAAATGTACTTTTAGTAGTACCAGGCATTAAAATGACCAAGAAATATGAGAAAACAAGGGTGGCCTCTTAATTTTTTTCATGGCTGTATATACAAATTCCACTGAGCAATAAAAATGGTTCCAAAAATATATTTTATCAATAATTTTGATCAATATAAACAAGATAAATGAGAGTGGCTGACAGTGACATTTTTCACCTGAGGAGAACAAAGGTGGCAGCAATTGCAGGCTGTTGCTCAACGAATCGTTCAGTCATTTCGTATGCACTATTCCATCTAGTGGAATAGTGCATAGTAGAAATAGCCACTCTGCCGTCTGATCCTCGCCAGGAGCTTTGCCACAGCTGGCAGCTTGAGAGCTTTCTGTGAGGCCAAGTTAGCGGTGTGAGCATAGCATTTCAGGTGCAGGAAGTTCGCCTTTTGAGCAGCCACGACCATGTTGCTGGCATTATCGGTTACCAAAACCAATTTTTTATCTGAGATCTGCCATTCTGCCGCTGCTTTCTCCAGCAGCTCGGCAACATTTGCCCCGGTGTGACTCTCACTCATCTCTCGAGTTTGAAGGACGTGACTCACCAACTTCCATCCATTCTTCCCCGACGCGAGCACAAAATGGGCTGCTACCGTAACGAAGGACTTGGTGGAAATTGAGGTCCACGCATCACATGTAAGCGCTACCCTGCTCGCCTTCTTCATGGACTCCAGGACCAGGACTTGCTTTAGTCTCGTCGTAGAGGTGTGGGATTTCTTTCTCTGCGAAGTGTTTTCGGTGAGGGAGTTTGTAGCGCGGCTCCATGGTGCGCACCACTAATCGAAACCCCCTGTTGTTTACTACAGAGCACGGGCGTAAATCCGTCGCGATAAAAGTAGCTATTGCTTTTGTAATGTTCCTCGCCTTCTCTGAGTTCTTGGGAAGTTTGGAGACAGTCTCCAGGATGGTCCTCCGTGTGGAGGGAACGACCGGAGGAGCATTCTCCACTTCGGGATGAAAACTTACAAGAGTGCTGCCTCATGTTTATGGTGTTGCTGAAGTATTTTATTTTCGCTTTGCAGATCTTGCAAATTGCATAAGATTTGTCCATAGTCTTGTTTGCTTTTTCATAGAATCCAAAGTACTTCCACACAGTCGCAGTCAACCCTGGTAGCGAGAGAATCGGGCGCTCTTTGGAGGCTGCTGAAGCTGTTGCCATTTTTGCTAGCTGCTCTGTGTGGTCCCACTCACTTAACAGTCCGGGCGGACCGTTAAAGATTTCGGTTACATCCGGCCTTGCAAAAAAAAGCATCAACGTTATTTTATTTTGTTTTTATTATGTTTTTTAAACATCAACGTTAATTAATCAATGCCGAATCGTCACGTGAAGCATGACGATGTATCACCTTATCGATTAATTGCACACACCTCTAGTGGAGCCTGTGGATGTTTTAGTAGTCACAGTGCATCTGACCACTGACAGGCGGACTTATTTATTTCTATTTACTAACTACTAAAGACGAGGCAGTTTCTTTGTGCCTAGCGCTTTTTACTTAATAAATAGCCTGTTTTAATGCTAGTTAAGTTTATTAAATATAGTACCTGAGCTGTCATCTCTTTAAATATGTTGGATTTTTACTTGAATTTCACGCTTCAGCAAAGGTTTCTCAAGCTACTCATAATGTCATAACTTTGAATATGAAAATGAATGTAGCAATGACTGGTCAAAGTATTTTATGCCATCATTGTTGTTATCGTGAGCCTCCCCTCAATATCGTGACAAATATTGTGCTGTTGTTCATATCACGATAAATATCATTACCATGAGAGGTGGATGTCGTGACATCCCTACCCCCCTCTAGCCTAGGTGGAATTCCTCTAGACCCCAAGGTCAAGAGCAAAAAGATGCAAGATGTCTCCCATCCTATACTTGTCAAGACTGCTAAATCTGCATTTTTAAACATTCATGTGATTATGTTTGTTGGTTACTCTTGTTTTTATAGTAATGTTTTACGTTCTTATGCACTTTTTTATCCTTCGTAATGCTCTTGTAATTCAGTTTTCAACTGTCAATAGAGCATAAATCAACTTGAAACTTGAAACTTGCCGATATTTTGGGCCGATACCGCACTACCAACATCGGCCCTGTAAAAATAGTTCATTTTTCACTCTGTGGTACTGAACCACAGATTGGTCCATGTGTGGGAAACTCTGACTGTTGAAGCAGGGCCTGATTCTGTAGAACATTTATGCTGCCAGATTATAAGTGCACCTTTGCACAAACAGACACACAGTGCTTCTGTTGTTGTTTCTGCTTTTACAAAGATGTGTGGTTGTGGTTTCACTGCCCATTAGAACTGATGCACTTTACGTAGCTTCTGGTCATGTTTGCGTTCCCCTGCACAGAGAGTTTTCATCCCACTGTAGTGTGAATGGGATCTTTAGGACAAAAAAACCCACACAGGAAAGAGATTTGCGTATTCTGTCTAGAGATGCACCGATCCGATACAAGAGATTGGATATTGGCTCCGATACTGACTAGTTAGCTGATATTAGATGAATGAAACCAATCCCACATTTTGATCCAGTCATTTCTGGTTTTGTTTAGTATCATAATAAATCTACATTTTGCTGTTTGTTAATCAATAAAAATTAAGAAATATTTGTTATGATCTTCGAAAATCTTTTATCTTATGCTACTCTGATTAAATATGACAAATAAATGCAAAAAACTGTACCCAAATGTAAAACAATTTGGCAATATTTTAAAGGAGTGATGACAGCAGTTAAAAAATTAGTTTATGTTGTTGGCATTACTGTATATGTAAATATTCAAAAGAAAAAAATGGCATTTTTTACAGCGGGGTATTGTTTTGTTATAAGTATATTTGGAGAATCTAGGTCAAGCTGCGATCGGAGTTTGCTAAAGGCTAACTGCTAGCAACATGGGCACTTCAGACAGTGAGCTACGTTTATCAGACAAGACAGCATTTAGAAAATAAATAAACTTACAGGTAATGACAAGGTTGTGGCCCCCTCCCTCAGTATTTTTAGCAGAAGTTTTCTTTTAAATCCATTTGTTTGAAAATCCAGACCTGACTGCACAGAAGTTACTACTAGCTCCATACACGAAGCTGAATCAGACAGGGGAGGGGAGGGGCGGACGGTGCATAGACCGTTAGGAGAGAGAGAGAGAGAGAGGGGGGGGGGCATGTTTAATTGATAATTGTGCTCTTGTGGGAGGCAGGCATAAAATTTTGTAGAATGATAGGACTACGTAGAATGATGACCTGCTGTCTGATTCAACTGTTTCTGAGCAGAGAGACAAAGCTGACAGACCATAAACAGGAACTTTGATTCTCCTCTGGACATTCACATGGCCTCATCAGTGCACAACAGATCATATTATACACCTAAAACCCCAGAAAAGTGAAATTTGATGTCATAGCACCTTTAAGGATTTCTGTGGTATTTTTTTAACATGTAAAACATCCAAAAATCAAAAAGTAAAAATGGCAAAAGTATACAATCAACAGTTTTCTGAGGTAGTGCAAAAAAAGAAACTGATTTTGACTTGTGTGCTAACAATAATGATAATAATAATAATAATAATAGCCCTAATAATAATGATAATGGCAACAATGTCCAAAATTGACTCCATTTTGGACAGGAATATTCAAAACTTTTTCATATTTGTGCAAGAAAAGCATCAACCCCAACCCAGTGACCGCCTTATTTAGAGTTGTCCCCAGGAGTCTTTTATATCCTATTTTGTGGAAAGGATACCCTCCCATGATGTATAGAAGGCCCCCCCCCCCCCCCCCTTTTTTTATTAAACATCAGGTTGTCAATTTATTTGTGATATTATTATTATTATTAATTTTGTTGTTTTTTATTTTTGAGTTTGAGATACTGAGTACTAGGGCTGTGTTAAACGATTATTTTTTTAAACGATTAATCTATCAATTATTTTTTCGATGCATCGATTAATCTAACGATTCACTTTTTTAGCTCGATTTGACTCGATTTTATTCGATTATCGATTATCTCCTCATAAATTGACAGACAGCAATTTATATATGCTGATATAGATATCTAAAATGTAAAAAAGGGCATGAATAAAAGGCAGTGGGGAGCCAGCAGCCTGTCATGGAGTTTTTCATGAACCAACAGAATGTAAAATTTATGTTGAAAACACAGCGAACTGAAACACAGGCTTTTAATTCTTTCATTTACATGAAAATATTAATTAAAAAGTCATTATTGAAATAATATGATCATGTAAACTTGGAGGATTTAAGCTAAGACAGATATTATTTTTCAACAAAAGATAATGAAGATAAGTAAACATTCAGAGTTGAACATTATATTGAACATGGGTCTAGCTTCCAGAAAAAGTGCATCTTTATCTTTATTCTGTTAA
>JALJCO010002964.1:40000-120238 GCA_023101725.1 Atherinomorus stipes | reverse complement strand
CCGCTGGGGCGGGGCCGTATCCAGCCCGATGGGGGGCATGGGGGTCAGCGGTTGGGGCTGCTCTGCGGCGGTGGGCGGGTCGCTGGTGGGGCCCTGGCCGGTGGCTGTCGGCTGGCGCCGGGTGGCCGGGGTCGTCCCGGGGCGGGGGGGGCGGGGGGTCCTGGGCCCCGGTGCTCCGGGGTGGCCCCTGCCTCCGGGGCCGGGGGACCCGGCTTGGCGCTGGGGGGGGGGGCGGGCCGGCGGGACGTGCCTCCTCTGGATTTGGCCGGTCCTCACGACCTGGTGACGTCTAGTCACTGCGCCGGGGGCCGGGGCGCCTCTGCTGTGTGCGTGCGGGTGTGTGTGCTGGTGGGGGTGTGTGTGTGGTGGGGCTGGGGGATGTATCGTTGTCGTGTCTGTGTCGGGATGTGGGCATCCGGGATGTTGGTGTCGCGGGAGCGGCTATGTGGGGGGTGTGGATTTCCCCTGTGCTTGTCCTGCGTGTGGGGCTCTGGGGGTCGCGGACGGAGCTGCGCTTTCCGCCGGGGTGCTTGGTTTTCGGCGGACCCGTGGTCGTGTTGTGTCGTATCGATGTTGGGGTGTCTGGCGTGGCTGTCGGGGTGTGGGGTTTGGTCCATATCGTTCAGCTCTAGTGTATGGAGGGGGGGGGGTTGCGGGGTGGCCGGGTCTTTTCCACGCCGGGTGCCTGTCCCGCCCGGCCGCTGTGTCGGTTGGGGCTGGCCTGCACTGGTGGTCTCGTGCGGGTTGGTCTCGCGTGGTCCGGGGGCTGGGGGCGGTGGACTTGTGGTGTGGGGGGGCTGGTGGCCCCGTGGTCCCCGTCCTTGGTATGTGTGGGTGGGTGTGTGACTGGAGGGGGGCGTGAATGCGGTTGTGTGTGTGTGTGGCTGCCTGTGGGGGTGTGTGGAGATGGGTGGGTGGTTGGGGGTGCATGGATGATGGGTGTTTGGGTGTGGGGGTGGTGGTGCATTGGTGGGGTTTGTGTGTGTCGGGTTGGGGGGCTTGGGTGGGGAGCGGGGATGGTTCTGTGGGGGGATCGGATGCGGGGCGCTGGGTGGGTGGGGGGTGTGTGGGTGGGTGGCTCTGGCGGGGTTGGGGGATTGTGCGTGTCGCGGCCTGGGTGGGGGGTGCAGGCTTGGGATTGGAGGGGGGGGCATGGACACTGGGGGGGCGGATGTGCGGGGACTAACTGGCTATACAGGAGGGGTGGGAGGAGGATGGGATGAGGGAGTGTTGACGGGGGTAAAGTCGTTGGTTGTTTGAAGTAGGGTTTAGGGGTGATACAATAGAGTGGGGGAGGAAAGGGGGGAAAAAAAAAAAAAAAAAAAAAAATAGCAGCTCTGCGTGCCTCTTGGGGGGTTTGCGAGGCCTGGGGATGTTGGGCCGGTGACTCTGGCCCCTCCGCCGACCCTTTCCGCTCCTGTCCCTTGTCCCCCCTCCCTGGCCTGGCATGGTCGAGCGCCCCCAGGGGCCGAGGCTGGCCCCTCTGTGGTGAACGCCAGACGCCGGGCCGTGGGGGCGGCCATGCCTGCCCCTTCTGCCCTGGGGGGATCCCGGGAGGCAGGGGGTACCTAATGCCGGTAACGGCTCTTCTTCCAGGGGGAATTCATATACCCCCCCTGGTCTCCTTTCCCAAGACCTCCCCCCCCCCCTGCTCTACCTCACACACACACACGTAGGGTTTTGGGGAGGGTGCGTGTCAAGCGGGCGTGGTGAGGGAGGGCACCAAAAGTGCCTTTGCTTGCCACGTCTAGAGACAGCCTGCTCCCCAGTTTTAACCACACTTAGACACCTAAACACATAAAATAACAACAGCTCACAACCACTTCTGAGGGGCGGGCCATATAGTGTGTGGAAGGAGGGAGGGGCCGGTTGGGGGGTCATGCCCCCTACGCGACCCCACTCCTGGCTTGACTTGGCACTGCCCCTTAGTTTTAACTGCAAACAACACACATCTTACACACACAGTCATGAGCGGGGGGTGGGGGGGGGGGGGGGGCAGGGTCCTTTCATACCCCGGTCTCCCGGGCGCTACTGGGGGAGGGGGGGACAGTGGCTGCTTCACGCACCAGTGGTTAAGGCTGGCTGCATTGCGGGGGATCTGCTGGCCTGGGGGATGCCTGGCCTGCTGCGTCCGGGGGTGGGGGATGGGGGTGGTGGTGGGGGGGGGACGTGTTGGGGGCTTGGAGCTCACGGCTCCTTCCCCGGCCCGAGCTACCACTCAGGAGGCACGAGGGCATGGGCAAGAGAGAGGTGGGTATGTAAGAATAATGAATGAGAGTGTGAAAGAGGAAATGTGGGAAGGAGGAACTTGGGCTGGAAGAGGGAGGAGATGTGGGTAAGTGGTTGGAGGAAAGGGGGATGGAGGAAGGAGTGGCATGCTCGTGAGTGTCTAGTAGGGATGGTCATGAGGGGCTGAAGGAAGGAAGGGCGGGAGTGTGATAGGTCAGAGGGATGGGCGGGGCTGGACATGTAAGGGGGGGACTGTATGGGGTATTGGGGGGTATAGGGAGGTGGGGGGCGTATGTGTGGGGGGGTAGGGAGGTGTTGGTGCAGCTAGGTGGGGGGAGTGCATGTGTGTGTTAGAGGGTATGAGGAGGTGGGGGTAGGTGTGGACGGTAGAGGGAGGAGAGTGTTGGGGGTGGAGGGAGGGAGTGAGTGTGGGTATGTAAGGTCGGAGAGCGGAGTGGGTGGGTGTATGTGTGTGTGTGGGGGGTACACGGAGGTGTTGGGTAGGGCTGGGCGGTGTGGGCGGAGGTTCGTATCTCGGTGTTCGTGCCGGGCATCTTGGTGTCGGTGTGGTGCGGTGTGGCTGCGGGTTGGTTGGGGGCCGGGCGCTTTGGTGGGGGGTGCGGTTTTGTTTGTGGCTTCCGGGGCTTTTTTGTGCGGGGCGGGCGCAGGGGGGATCTGTATCTTGTATGTGGTTGCTCTTGCGGTATTGATGTCTTGGGTGCCCGTGTCTCGATGCGGGGGCGGTGACGGTATATCTTTCAGCCCTAGTGTTGGGGTAGGTGTGTGGGGAGTGTGTGTGTGAGCGTGGTGGCGGGGTAGGGGGTGGTAGAGGTGGTGGCGCCCTGGTGTCAGGTGTGTGGGGCAGGGACGTTGGGGGTGGGGGCTGGCCTGCCCTGGGGGGGGCGTCGTCTGGGGGGTCCGGTCCTCCTGGGTTTCGGTTGGGCCGCCCGGGTCCGGGGGGGGGGGGTGGCTGCTCCTGGGCGCTTGGGCCCTGGGCCCGGCGCTGTCTCCGCTCCGGGGGACGCCCGGCGCCCGGTTGGGTCGGCAGCTGCTGGTCTTGGTCCGCTGGGGCCTGGGCCCCCAGACTGCGGGGGGCTCCGGCTGGGGCCGCCTTTTGCCGCCCTTCGGGGATGCATGTCCGCTCTTTGGGGGGGGTAGCTGGGATCTGGGCCTCTGGGTGGCTGCTGGGGGCATGGGTCGTGAGCCTTGCGGGCTTTCTCCTCCTTGCAGAGACGAGGTTGCATCTGCATGACTGTATCACCACGGAGCACCCTTTATTATGCATGTTGACACTGTGACACTGCTTCCCATTGCGATGACTAGGTTGTACCTCTTCTCTACTTCCCATTGCGATGACTAGGTTGTACCTCTTCTCTACTTCCCATTGCGATGACTAGGTTGTACCTCTTCTCTACTTCCCATTGCGATGACTAGGTTGTACCTCTTCTCTGCGTAGTTCTGCGTGTGTTTGTGTGTGTTTGTATGATTTTGTTTTCCAACAGAGACCTTGGTTGTTTAGGGATCGCG
Source organism: Atherinomorus stipes (assembly GCA_023101725.1). Lineage (NCBI taxonomy): Eukaryota > Metazoa > Chordata > Actinopteri > Atheriniformes > Atherinidae > Atherinomorus > Atherinomorus stipes. The sequence goes on along the minus strand of JALJCO010002964.1, from coordinate 116,482 downwards.
GTACAGATGTACCAGTGAACTGTGTAAGTGGATTCATGTTTTCTCTCCTCTCTCTCTTCCTCTTCCTTACTCCTTTCTCTCTGTTTCACTTTCTATCATTACCTCTGTTAACTTTCATTTCTCCCTTGTCAGGCCCAGCAGTATGAAATGGAATGGTGTAATAGACAAATGTTTAAATAAAGAAATAAAATGAATAAACATGATATCAAGTGGAGCCTTATGTTCATAAAGCTCCGCTTGGTAAAGCAAAACTGTTCAACAGAATAAAGCAATCAGATTTCCATTCTGCTTGCTTCGATGCTGGACAGGACAAGTAAAATAAAAAAAAAACTAAAAAAAAAAAAAAATGACGCCAAGACTGATTTTATTTTGTTTGGCACTCCACTCATGCTTAGTTCCTTCCCAGACTGCAACACCTCTATTCCCTCTCCCAAGCCCTGCGTAAAAAATCTTGGAGTTCTGTTGGACAGTGGCCTCAAGTTCGAAAAACAGATTAGTGCCATCGTCAGAACCAGCTTCTTCCAACTCCGTCTCCTCTCAAAGGTAAAACCTTTTCTTAACCGTGGGGACCTGGAGAAGGCTGTTCACGCCTTCATCAGTTCCAGGCTGGACTACTGTAACGCACTCTTTGTTGGTCTGAACCAGGCTTCCATCGCCGCCTGCAGCTTGTCCAGAACGCTGCTGCTCGATTTTTGGTGGGTGCGTCCAGGCGGGAACATATAACCCCCGTCCTGTCTTCCCTGCACTGGCTCCCCGTCCGCTTCCGAATTGATTTTAAATTACTTTTGTTTGTTTTCAAAGCCCTCAACGGCCTGGCCCCCCCTTATCTGACTGACCTGCTAGTCCGCCGGGACCCCAGCAGGGCCCTTCGTTCTGTTGGGCAACTTCTCTTAGAAGTCCCAAGAACGAAATTAAAACAGTGGGGCGACCGCTCGTTCTCGGCTGCTGGCCCGAGATTATGGAACTCTCTGCCTCCCGACATTCGTCTCACGACTGAGCTGGGATCTTTTAAATCTAGGCTAAAGACCTATTTTTTTCGTCTAGCTTTTAATAATTTTAATTCTAACTAGTTTATTTACTAAAGATTTTACTCTCTTTTAGGTACACCCTGCGCTCCCCCGAGTAGCCTGTTCTGATTCTCTGTTGGTTGTTTTCATAGCTCTTGATCATCTTTGTTCTTAATTTTTCCCAGTATTTAACTTTGCATTTTTATGATGTTTTACATTGTCTCTTTTTCTGTTACCCCTGCTGTAAAGCACTTTGTGTGTCCAATGGGTACTGTAAAGGGCTATAGAAATAAATAAACTTAAACTTAAACTTAAGGAAGCTGAGATCATTCAACGTCTGCACCAAGATGTTGCAGATCTTCTACAAGTCTGTTGTGGAAAGTGCAATTAGCTTTGCAGCATCTGTTGGGGCAGCAGCATCAGAATCAGAGACTTGAAGAAACTAAACAAGCTGATCAAGAAAAGCTGGTTCTGTGCTGGGGATAACTATGGAGCTGCTGGAGCTGATTGTTCAGAAAAGAATGCTAGAGGATTCTTCCTACCCTCTCCACAACACGGTGAAGAATCAACAGAGTGTGTCAGTGGGAGGCTGCGTCAGGTTCACTGTAGAATGGAGAGACACAGAAATTCATTCCTGCCAGCAGCATCACCCTGAAGAACAAGCCTGACTGACTTATTATTGTGATGTTATTACTTCATATAAATGTTATGTTGTTAAAAACAAAAAACACAAAAACACAAAAAAAGTGAGCTTCTTGCAATGTTGAATTTCCCTTCTGGTACAAATGAAGTATATTTCATTTCATTTCATGGATGGACGGACGGACGGACGGACAGACAGACAGACAGAAGGATGCATGGACGCATGGTTGGATGGACGGATGGATGGATGGATGGATGAATGCATGGTTGGATGGATAGATGGATGGATGTTTAGATGGATGGATGGAAAATATTTCCAGACCAGATGTACATCAACATGATGAGCAGTCATCTTTCCACTTTTTTACCTTTATTTTACTTTTATCTGTTTCAGTCCTTACTGTTTTTAGTGTTGCTTTTATTCATTGTTGACTTTTGTTCAGTAAAGCACGTTGGTTGGCCATTGGCCGTTAAAAATGTGTGACATAAATAAAGCTGGCATTGACATTGATGAAAAACCCTGACTTTAGGTTAGAGTTCATGAAAACATTTGACATTTAAATGAAGGAAATAGAAAAACAAACCCATTTAGAACTGTGTTTTGATGTGAAATGACTGGTGTTTTCATTTCCAGGCTTCTGCTGTACCTTCTCAGTTGCACTATGTGCATTGATCTGCTCTCGGAGCTCCTGGCTCAGCTGCCTGAAGCGCTCTGATCTTTGACCCGGTCCTTCATTGCATGCTGCCCTGTGATAGGCCAGCAGCGCTGGCTGCTGCTTCTCAGGCACCAACAGAATCTTACTGAGCTCCAAGGCGCTGCTGTCCCCACAGCTGAGGAACTCCAACATGGATCCAGCCAGGAGAACCCCCTGCAGAAGACAGAGTCCATTAGTGTCTGCAGAACCTGCCACCACTAAAGGTAAAGAACAGGGAAAGAAAACGTGCCTTTATAAAGGGTTATTTATTTTATCAATCCCTTTTTTAACCAGATAAAAACGCATTGAGATCAAGACCACTTTCACAAGGGTGACCTGGCCAAGAAAGGATGTGATGGGATGTAAGGTATGACTATATAAACTAAAGCCTAATTTATAGTCATCCGTAAAGTGCTCTACGTAGGTTACGGAGAGCCCTCTACGTCGGAGAGGCTCTCTGACAGGCTCCGTCGTCCCTGGCTGCATGAAATATTTTTTGTGTCCGTCACTCCGTCAAGGGACGACAGAGACGACAAGGACTGTGATTGGTCAACCACTACGTAAACACTAGCAGCGCCATTTTTAAACAAGCTAGCCTACGAAGACGTAGATATGAGTTCAACTGAAGATCATTTGGCTAAAGAAGTGAGGAAATACCAAAATTGCCACATCGTCTTTATTTTGCATCAAAAGTACAGTATCTCTGTTATTCAGCTGCAGCAACAACAATAGGGGATTATCACGCTTACTGGAAGTTCCCGGTATTTGGGCACTTCCTCTTCCAGGCCATGTTAACGACAGCCGTTCCTGCTCTGTTATACTGTTTAAATCGGATAAACTCCAAACATACTCAAGTTTTCATTCTAGACTGAAATGATACTAAGGGAGAAGTGGATCAAAGCGATCGATTCGCCGCGGTGAAGGGCCGAACTTTATAATAACACACACGTTTATTTGTCGCCGGTGGGGCACAACACCGGCACTTCACAGCATGCTAGCATTAGCCAGCTAGCGTTTACTGACGTGCTTAACATTGTGCATCTTAAAACACACAAACATCTGAAAATCGGGTCTGTACCCCCCCCGTTTCCAGTGGAACAACTGGGGACTGCCAAGAAAGGAGACGCTTTCAGATGCTTGTGTGTTTTCAGCCGCACAAAGTTAGGCACGTCATCAAGCTGGCTAATGCTAACCTGCTAACAGTAGTCTGCCGGCTACTACTCTGTTAAACTTTGTTAATCGGATAAACGCCAATGCCAAGTTTTCATTCCAGACTGAAGTGATGCTAAGGAAGAAGTGGATCAAAACGACTGTTTCGCCGCGGTGAAGGACTGAACTTTATAATAAAACGACACACGTTTGTTTGTGGCCGGCAGACTGCGCAGTCGTGTTAGCAAGTTAGCATTAGCCAGCTCGATAACGTGCCTAACTTTGTGCGGCTGAAAACACACAAGCATCTGAAAGTGTCTCCTTTCTTGGCAGTCCCCAGTTGTTCCACTGGAAACGGGGGGGTACAGACCCGATTTTCAGATGTTTGTGTGTTTTAAGACGCACAATGTTAAGCACGTCAGTAAACGCTAGCTGGCTAATGCTAGCATGCTGTGAAGTGCCGGTGTTGTGCCCCACCGGCGACAAACAAACGTGTGTTTTATTATAAAGTTCGGCCCTTCACCGCGGCGAATCGATCGCTTTGATCCACTTCTTCCTTAGTATCACTTCAGTCTGGAATCCGTGAAAATTTCAGTAGGGTTGGCGTTAATTCACGTTATCTACGAAGTAAAGCGGGGACATTGAACTGGGCCGGAAGCGGGCCCTCTAAGTGTTTCAAACCGGAAGTTCGGAACACGGAAGCGTGATAATCCCCTATTACGTGGTGAAATATCGTCCTTAAGAATGACAATATCGTTGATCCTTGCATTTCTTCCGACTTTGTTCCATTTTCCTCTGCCCTGAAGATTTAACAGATATTCCCTCTTCCATCTTATCCAGAAACTGTTGGCTAGGAACTGTACGAGGCGCCATTGTTTTTGGAGATATAGGTCTTCCTTAATGAACTGTCCGGGAGGAGGTGCAATAATGGTTGGCTTCATGGTTAAGATGTGATTAGGCGTCAGGGGCTCTGGACCACAAGGACTGTACAAATACTCTGTGGTTAATGGTCTGCTGTTTACAATTACCATAACTTCGTACAGAAAAGTTCTTAAAGAAGTACTGTCCAGTCTTTTGGCAGATTGATCAAGAATGGATGTGAGAACGTTTCGTACAGTGCGTATTTGGCGTTCCCAAACACCCCCTTGGTGACTTGAGGATGGTGTATTCATAACAAACTCACACCCAAATTTCCTAAGGTGCTCCCCGTCCATCTTCTTCATAGCTTCAGCGAACTCACGCCTAGCACCAATGAAGTTGCTCCCTTGATCACAGCGAATTTGTCGGACACTTCCTCGCAATGCAATGAATGATCTCGGGGCATTAATAAATGCATCTGTAGTTAAATCGTCAAGCATCTCAATGTGTATGGCTCTTGAGCACATACATGTAAGTAACAATCCTTAACGCTTTAGCTCCTTTCTTCCATCCTTCACATAAACGGGTCCAAAACAGTCAATCCCACAGTATGTGAAGGGTGGGGCCATCTCTGTGCGTTCCTGAGGGAGATCTGCCATCATCTGCTCCTCAGTGCACCGTCTGTATTTTCTGCATTTTATGCAGCTGTAGATATATGAAGAAACTGCCTTGCTGCATCCAATAATCCACATACCATTGGCTCGCAATTCATTTAGAGTCATTCCCTGTCCTTGGTGCTGAACTCTTTCATGGTAGTGTTTGATGATTAGTGCTGAAATGTGACTGTCTCTGGGAAGGATCACTGGATGTCTTAAATGAGGATGAAGGCTTGCCTGTGTTAAGCGACCTCCCACTCTGAGTACATCCTGACTGTCCATGAAGGAGTTCAACTTGTATAGCTTATGTGCCTTATCCATCTGTTTAATTTGCTTATGCTGTTTGAGACCCTTTATCTCTTTAGAGAAGTGGGCGGCTTGAACCATTTTTACAATAAAAGTTTCTGTCCCACTTATTTCCTCTAAAGAGGTAGGTTCATTGGATCTTGGGGTTTGTCCCTTAGCTTCCCTTGCACATCGTTTGAGTAAGGCAATAGCCCTAACCACTCTTGTCCAGTCTGAAAACTTTGCTAGACGGTCTAGTAAGGATCTCTCCTCTTCTGCTTGAGTGTCATGGACATGAACCTTCCTTAGCTCTGGGTCATTTTCTGATACCTCTCCAACCATGTCCTGACTGCAGGGGATTCTCTGCAGCCACAGAAAATCTGGACCTTGAAACCATGTAGAAGACTTAAGTTGATTTCCTGAAAGACCTCTGGAAGCATGGTCGGCAGGGTTCTCTTCTGACGTCGCATATCTCCATTGTTCAGGATGGGTGCTTTGTTTGATGCACTGGATTCGATTTGCTACAAAGACATGGAATCTTTTATCGTTGTTGGCAATATAACCAAGGACAACCTTAGAATCTGTCCAGAAGTATTCCTGCAGGTTTTCCATTTCAAGCTAAGCATGTCACTAATGCGTACTGCTACCACTGCTGCAGAAAGTTCAAGCCATGGTATGGTTGTGATCTTAAAAGGGGCAACCCGAGATTTCCCCATGACTAACGAACAATGCACCTTTCCAGATGTGCTGACTGCTCTCAAGTACGAGCACTCTCCATAACCTGTGGTGCTAGCATCACAGAAATGGTGTAATTCGTAGCGCTTGACCTTTCCAAACCCTGAGGGTTTATAACATCGTATCTTTATTGCAGCTAAATCCAGAAGACCTCGCAGCCAAGATTCCCACTGGGGTAACAGATAATCTGGGAGCGGATCATCCCAGCTGACCTTTTCTTGACACATCTGTTGGAGAATTTGCTTTCCAAAAAGGACAAAGGGGGCCACAAACCCAAGTGGGTCGAAGACTGATGCCACTGTAGACAAAACTCCTCTTCTAGTGAGAGAGTTTTCCTTCACCACAACTCTGAACTGAAACTCATCGGATGCAACACACCATTGCACACCAAGGGCCCTCTCCATGTGTGGTTCACCAAGGGCAATGTCCAGGTCATTGTCTCCTTCAGAACATTCCTCCTTTGGGATTGTTGTTAGCACATTCTTTCTGTTGCAGGCAAACTTGTGCAATCTCAGGCCACCAGTGCTGCACAGCTCTCTTGCTTCCTTTACCAACTGAATCGCTTCAGCTTCAGAGGCTACACTTGTCAAGCCATCATCAACATAGAAATTCTTTTCTATGAAGTGAATGGAGCGTTCACTGAATTTTTATTGTGCCCTTGCAGCCAGAGTCCATAGTTAGCGCAACCTGGAGATGAAGATGCACCAAATAAGTGCAACTTCATACGAAACACTGATGGCTTGAGCTCTAAATTACCACTCTCCCACCAAAGGAAGCAGAGGTAATCTTGGTCCTCTGCAGTCACATGAAATTGGTGAAACATACGTTTTATGTCACACATGACTGCAACTTGTTCTTTGCGAAAGCAACATAAAACACCAACAAGAGTGTTTGTCAGTTCTGGGCCAGTCAACAGATAAGCATTAAAAGATGTTCCTTGAAATCTTGCTGAACAATTGAAGACAACATGAATTTTCCCAGGTTTTTGTGGGTGGTAAACCCCATGATGTGGGAGGTACCAGGCTGGGCGTTTGTGCAGGTCTCTTTCTGGAACCTTCTCAGCATCTCCGCTGGTAATGATCTTCTCCATGAAGGATGTGTAGTCCTTGCAATAGTGCTGGTCTCTTTCTGAGTTTCCTTTCCAGGCACTGGAGACGGCGAGCTGCACACACCATGTTATCTGGTAAGTTGGGTCTTTTGGTTTAAAATGGCAGAGGCATCTCAAGATGGCCGTCATCCTTGAGTCTGATTCCTTCCTTCAGTGTCGACAAAAACTGTAGATCATCTTGAGAGATGTGGTCATTCTCAGCTATTTTACCGTTAAAGTCAGCTTCAAGTGCCTTAAAGGTGCCATGACATCAAATTTCACTTTTCTGGGGTTTTGGGGGTATAATATGATCTGTTGTGCACTGATGAGGCCATGTGAATGTCCAGAGTGAATATCAAAGTTCCTGTTTATGGTCTGTCAGCTTTGTTTCTCTGCTCAGAAACAGTTGAATCAGACAGCAGCCTATCATTCTATGTAATTTAATTGCTCCAATAAGAGCACACTATCAAGTAAGCAGCGCAGCCCCCCCCCCACTCCTCTCTCCTAACGGTCTAGCACCGTCCGCTCCCCCCCTCCCCTCCCTGTCTGATTCAGCTGCGTGTATGGAGCTAGTAATAACTTCTGTGCAGTCAGGTCTGGGTTTTCAAACAAATGGATTTAAAAGAAAACTTCTGCAGCAACACTGAGGGAGGGGGCCACAACCTTGTCATTACCTGTAAGTTTCTTTATTTTCTAAATGCTGTCTTGTCTGATAAACGTAGCTCACTGTCTGAATTGCACATGTTGCTAGCAGTTAGCCTTTAGCAAAGTCCGACCGCAGCTTGACCTAGATTCTCCAAATAAGGTCATAGCCAAAGAAGGTGTAGCCAATCAAAATGAAGTCAACGTGGTCTCCGGGTAAAGCGCCATATCATCACCGGACCCAACTGTATTACTGAGGAAGTGAGGTCTGGCGTTTCAAAACAATACTCCGCTGTAAAAAATGCAGTTTTTTTCTTTGGAGTATTTACATATAAAGTAATGCCAACAACATAAACTAGTTTTTACTGCTATCTCATCACTCCTTTAATTATGTCAGATGATGCAACAACTTCTTTGATCTGTGTCCTACAGATATAATGCACCTCATGTCTTTCTCCAGAAGATTGTTTCAGATGTGGTGTTACCTTTTTCATGATGACTTGATAACTCATTCCAAAAGCATCTTCATAGTCTATGCATGGACTTTCATACCCAATAATACTCCACCCCAAGTCAGTTCTCTGAGCAAATGGTTGGTTCTCCTGGCCAGGCACCACCTCTCTTGGAGAGCTTGGGGGCAGTTGTAACCAATGTCGCAACTTTGCTGAGGAGCCATCTTATCCGCAACATGCTCAAGATGAGGCCACAACCTTGCAGTTTTTGGTGTAGGAATGTTATCTTGGTTGGCAGGAATGAACTCTATTGTGTAAGTTGTGGGAAGAATTATTTTCTTGTCTGAATAAAACCTTCTAACTTGCAGACCAGAGAGCTTTTGACATGGTACAACTGTGCTTTTGGCAGCCATTGTAGAAAGCTTTAATTGGACCTGTTCTCCCCTTGCATTGAGAGAATGTGCTGTCTCCTCAAATATGAATGTTGTGTCACTCTGAGTGTCCAGCAGAGCATACACAAGTATTTCTCTTTCAGGTTCTCTTGTAGTTGAAATCCACACTGGAAGGGAGGAAGGAAGGAAGGAAGGAAGGAAGGAAGGAAGGAAGGAAGGAAGGAAGGAATCAATCAATCAACTTTTATTTGTATAGCCCTTTACAATAACCAGAATGGTACTCAAAGTGCTTCACAATTAAGCCATAGAAGTACATCAAACATAAAACAGAAAAATCAGTAGTGGGCTGTAGGGCTGTAGTGATGACGCTGTAGTGACGTAATTCCTGCGAGACGGTAGACAATTCAAACCAGGCGAGTTAGCAACTTTAAGGCTTCAACTTATTAACATTTGCCAATATAATAGATAATCAGTAAAATTAACAAACAAACAAAAAAGCAATATAGTGAAGGGTACACCCTGGAGGGAAACGCGGAAGATACCATCAGCCCAGAGGATCTTATTGATCAGTATTGCGATCACCCTAATATGAAAAAGGGAAAGCCGAACGCAACATCCACCCCGGAAAACAAGAGAGCTCGGGTAGTAGACTCCTCCGGTGCGGCGTCTCCACAAGAAAACTCGGTGGATATCCTTCTCTCTATAGAGAAGAAGGTAAACAGCTTAGACGGCCGTTTGAACCTGCTGGAGGCTCTTCACAGAGAGTTCCAGAATCTCCGGGAGTCGCTGGAGTTTAGCTATCAACAGGTAGAAACGCTTGCAGCCGCAAACGCTGACTTACAAAACACGGTTAAGTCCCTCACTGAGGGAATTAACCGGCTGTCAGGGGAAAACAAAAAGATGAGAGAGGCAGTTATCGACCTTCAGGCTCGGAGCATGAGAGACAACCTGGTATTCTCAGGCATCCCAGAACAGACAGATGAGAACCCCGAGGAAACGGTAAAAGCCTTCATTCATAAAGAGCTGAAACTCCCTGCTGATTTAGCCAGCAGTATCGGCTTTCACCGTGTACATCGTATAGGAGGCAAAAGAACGGATTCACGCAGACCCAGACCGATTGTGGCCAAGTTTGTTCACTTCAAACAAAAAGAGCAAGTAAAGAGACAGGGCCGCGAGCTAAAAGGGACCGATTTTGGGGTAAACGACCAATACCCGAAAGAAATCCTGGACCGGCGTAAAGTTCTGTTCCCCATCAGGAAGAAAGCCATGTCGGAGGGCTCTCGGGCTGCTATCGCGGTTGACAAATTATTTATTAACGGACAGCTTTATCGGGACTCAAACATCACCCCGTGGCTCTTCTGATGTCAGGTACAGTTCAGTTTCATATCCTCCTAACTCTGATTAGATGAATTATTATCTGTTATGATCATAATTACTAATCTCACTACCGTTTCGACTTCACGGCTCACAACACGGATGCACTTTTTAAACCTCTGGTTTTCTGTCACTTTTCTTGTTTCACTTTCCACTCCTTACCTCCCCTCTCTTTTTTTCCCTCAATCCTACACAGTGAACTGTCATTTCACTCGCGACTTTACAAACGTGAACACTACGGGTGTAGAAACTCCAGCACACGCAGCGCGAGGCACACATGCAGGTGCACGCACACACACACTGCAGGAAGAAACAGCGCGATGTACACACAGACAGACTCGTCTAGCCTGCAGCTTACTATTCATACTTACGGCAGAAATACGCGAACAGATGCACGGCTTTATTAATATGCATGTAATACTTATTTCAGCGTTGGTTGAATGAAAATAGTCACCTGGAATGTGCGCGGAGCTCGCACAGGGGATAAGAGATTAAAAATTTTCAACCGCCTAAAAGATCTTCAGGCAGACATTGTCTTACTTCAGGAAACACATTTATCAAATTCCTCAGTCGATCTCCTTCAGACAAGACAGTTTCCACACGTGTATTCAGCTGGTTATAATTCTAGACAGAGAGGTGTAGCAATTCTGATTAATAGCAGGTTAAAATTTGACATTGATGATGTAATCAGAGATCCAGAAGGCAGATTTATAATAGTCACATTAACTGTTCAGAATCTTAAGGTATGCATTGCAAATATATATGGACCAAACGTAGATGACCCATTATTCTTTGACTCATTTTTCTCTGCTTTGCATAACTACTCTGATAGGGCGGTATTATTGGGCGGAGACTTCAACATGGTATGTGATCCAGGTATGGACAGGCTCAGTACAGCAGGACATAACAAAATATGGCATTCATCAGATATCGTTAAGCAGTACATGAAGGATTTCGGCCTTTGTGATTAATGGCGATCTCATCACCCCACCACGAGACAATATACCTTCTTCTCCTCAGTTCACCATTCCTACTCTAGATTAGATTACTTCTTAACCAGCAGCTCACTGATGAGTGAAATCTCAGAAATAGAAATCCACCCAATAACCATCAGTGATCACGCACCAGTATCATTAACTCTGAGAAATAAAACTATTAAACCAGCAACTAGGAGTTGGAGATTTAATACATCATTACTGAAAGATCCTGAGTTTATCAGCTATTTTAAAAGAGAATGGTCCATTTATCTAGAGAACAACGATGTACCAGAAACTCCAGCATGTGTCCTTTGGGAAGCAGGTAAAGCAGTAATGCGAGGAAAAATAATTTCCTTCTCTTCCCATAAAAAAAAAAAAAGGAAGCTGCAAGAATCTCAGAATTAGAAGTTAGAATTAAATCACTAGAAGACGCCTACCAGGTCTCCCCGGAGGAACACATGCTGAATGATATAAGGAAATTCAAGCTCGAGTTAAACAAAATAATAGACCAAAAAACACAATTCTTAGTTCAAAGACTTCGTTTAGAAAACTTCGACCATGGTGACAAGTCTGGCAAGCTTCTAGCTAATCAGTTAAAAATAAATAAGGAAAAAGCAACAATCTCCTCCGTAAAAGACTCAGAAGGAAGTATCAGCCATGATCCTGACCAGATAAATAACATTTTTAGAAACTTCTACAGAACACTATATAAATCACAAATAAACCCCACAGATGATGATATTAATCAATTTCTTAATAGTATCATTCTTCCAAAACTACAACAGGAAAATATTACGGTTTTAGATTCACCCCTCTCAATAAGTGAATTACATGACGCTCTGCAACATATGCCCAATAATAAAGCCCCAGGCCCAGATGGATATCCGGTCGAATTTTACAAAGAGTTCTGGACAATTCTGGCTCCCACTTTTTATAAAATGATACTAGAAATAAAAGAGAAACAGAAAATACCACCAAATATGAATTCAGCAAATATCACCGTATTATTAAAACCAGGTAAAGACCCGACACTTCCAGCTAGTTATCGGCCAATCTCATTAATAAATGTAGATCTTAAGATAATCAGCAAAGCACTCGCTAAAAGGATAGAAAAAATAACTCCTCTGATAATACATCCTGATCAAACTGGTTTTATTAAAGGTCGACATTCTTCTACGAACACACGCAGGCTGATTAATCTAATAGACTATGCTACCATTCATAATCTGGAATCCACTATCATCTCGTTAGATGCAGAAAAAGCCTTCGATCGTGTTAACTGGAAATTCCTGTTTGCAACATTAAATAAATTTGGTTTTGGTCCTTATTTCATAGACTGGATAAAAATACTTTATAACAACCCTAATGCATGTGTGAGGACCAATGACCAAACTTCTCCAAGTTTCTGTTTACAGCGAGGCACCAGGCAGGGCTGCCCGCTCTCCCCTTCACTTTTTGCCATTTTTATTGAACCACTAGCAGCCGCTATAAGACAGGACAGAGATATTAAAGGGATCCCCGGCAAAAATCTAGAACATAAAATAAGTCTTTATGCAGACGACGTACTGCTTTTCCTCCAGAACTCATCAACATCTCTCTCCCAGACAATCACATTGATCAATAAATTTTCAATGATATCTGAGTACTCTATTAACTGGACCAAGACTACAGCTTTATCTGTTAATTGTACTTTACAAAACATCCCTAACACCACAATACAGTCTGGTAATATCAGATATTTAGGAATAAATATTTCTCCACAACTTTCAGAGTTAATAAAGTTAAATTATGTCCAGCTATTAAAGTCAATAGAGGAAGATCTCACGCGATGGAAGCACTTACCCATATCACTCATGGGGAGAGTTGCTACCATCAAAATGATGGTTCTACCGAAAATTAACTACTTGTTCTCAATGATACCCACCAAACCTTCCTCCAGTTGGTTTAAGTCACTGGACTCTCACATTTCCAAATTTCTTTGGAAAAACAAGCCATCACGTATCAGTTTAAAAACCTTACAACAGGTAAAAGACCGGGGAGGGTTAGACTCACCCAATTTCAATTATTATTTCCTAGCAAATAAGCTACAATTTATTTCCAAATGGCTGAAACCTACCCATCTAGATGAACCGTGGCTAGACACAGAACAAGCATTATGTGGGGATCTGGATGTCTCTGATTTGCCGTTCATCAGTTCAGCAGTCAGATCTCATAAATGCTTTAAAAGTATCAACATCTGCTCTACTCTGAAAGCATGGTGGGAATTCCTGAAGTTAACCGAGGCTTCTATTATTCCATGTAAACTCACACCCATCTGGAATAACCTGGATATTTTACAAAACAAGAAAATGATTAATTTTGTGCATTGGAAGGATAAAGGAGTAAAACAATTACAACATATCATTGAAAATGGAAAATTCCTGTCATTTAATACACTTACCTTACAATACGGGATCAGTAGTACTAAATTCTTAGAATACCATCAACTTAAATCTATATTAAGCAAAAAATATACCTCTAACCAACTGATCTTGCAGACTCCGGTCAGGGTAGCAGAATTCCTGAATCTCTCTATCCCCAAACTACTGTCGAAAATATATAGATTATTATTAAAACTGGATGATTCAATTTCCCTTCCAACTTCGAAGTGGGAGGCTGACTTGTCCAGAACCCTTAACCAAAACACATGGACACAGATATGTTTAAACACGTTCCTAATGACTAAAAACTCAAATATACAGTTGATACAATTCAAGGTTTTACACAGAGTACATTACACAGGACAGAGGATGTTCAAGATGGGTCTGTCACCTTCAAATATTTGTTTGCACTGCAATGAGAATACAACAGACAATTATCTTCACGCCTTGTGGTCTTGTCCACCTGTCCAGAGGTTTTGGCTTCAGGTATGTGATGACCTGTCAACGTGGCTCAGGTGTAACTTCCCTGCAAGCCCCACACTGTGTTTACTGGGGGACTTGGATGAGATCAACACGGTAACCAACTATGCACATATGATACTTACTGTATTATGTATTGCAAAGAAAACTATCTTGGTAAACTGGAAATCCAAAAATAATCTGAGCATTAGCCAGTTTAGGAATTTCTTAGTAGACCATATCAGTATTGAGACAATGTCTGCCTCCTCTAAGAACCAGTTAGATGAATTCCACTCCCTCTGGTCCCCTGTGATTAGCTCCATCACTTAACGTTGGTGTAGGAGAGCCGCCTCGGCGATGTGGGGGTTGGGTGCCGGCGAGTGCTTGATGGCTATGGATCCCTGGCGGTTGACTTGGGGGGGGTCTGGGCTGCCTCGCCGCTGGGGCGGGGCTGTATCCAGCCCGATGGGGGGCATGGGGGTCAGCGGTTGGGGCTGCTCTGCGGCGGTGGGCGGGTCGCTGGTGGGGCCCTGGCCGGTGGCTGTCGGCTGGCGCCGGGTGGCCGGGGTCGTCCCGGGGCGGGGGGGGCGGGGGGTCCTGGGCCCCGGTGCTCCGGGGTGGCCCCTGCCTCCGGGGCCGGGGGACCCGGCTTGGCGCTGGGGGGGGGCGGGCCGGCGGGACGTGCCTCCTCTGGATTTGGCCGGTCCTCACGACCTGGTGACGTCTAGTCACTGCGCCGGGGGCCGGGGCGCCTCTGCTGTGTGCGTGCGGGTGTGTGTGCTGGTGGGGGTGTGTGTGTGGTGGGGCTGGGGGGGTGTATCGTTGTCGTGTCTGTGTCGGGATGTGGGCATCCGGGATGTTGGTGTCGCGGGGGCGGCTATGTGGGGGGTGTGGATTTCCCCTGTGCTTGTCCTGCGTGTGGGGCTCTGGGGGTCGCGGACGGAGCTGCGCTTTCCGCCGGGGTGCTTGGTTTTCGGCGGACCCGTGGTCATGTCGTTTCGTATCGATGTTGGGGTGTCTGGCGTGGCTGTCGGGGTGTGGGGTTTTGTCCATATCGTTCAGCTCTAGTGTGTGGAGGTGGGGGGTTGCGGGGTGGCCGGGTCTTTTCCACGCCGGGTGCCTGTCCCGCCCGGCCGCTGTGTCGGTTGGGGCTGGCCTGCGCTGGTGGTCTAGTGCGGGTTGGTCTCGCGTGGTCCCGGGGCTGGGGGCGGTGGGCTTGTGGCGTGGGGGGGGCTGGCCCCGTGGCCCCCGTCCTTGGTATGTGTGGGTGGGTGTGTGACTGGAGGGGGGCGTGAATGCGGTTGTGTGTGTGTGTGGCTGCCTGTGGGGGTGTGTGGAGATGGGTGGGTGGGTGGGGGTGCATGGATGATGGGTGTTTGGGTGCGGGGGTGGTGGTGCATTGGTGGGGTTTGTGTGTGATGGGGTTGGGGGGATGGGGAGGAAAGGGGAAACAAAAAAAAAAAAAAAAAAAAAAAATAGCAGCTCTGCGTGCCTCTTGGGGGGTTTGCGAGGCCTGGGGATGTTGGGCCGGTGACTCTGGCCCCTCCGCCGACCCTTTCCGCTCCCGTCCCTTTTCCCCCTCCCTGGCCTGGCGTGGTCGAGCGCCCCCAGGGGCCGAGGCTGGCCCCTCTGTGGTGAACGCCGGACGCCGGGCCGTGGGGGCGGCCATGCCTGCCCCTTCTGCCCTGGGGGGATCCCGGGAGGCAGGGGTACCTAATGCCGGTAACGGCTCTCCTTCCAGGGGGGGAATTCATACCCCCCTGGTCTCCTTTCCCAAGACCCCCCCCCCCCTGCTCTACCTCACACACACACACACGTAGGGTTTTGGGGAGGGTGCGTGTCAAGCGGGCGTGGTGAGGGAGGGCACCAAAGTGCCTTTGCTTGCCACGTCTAGAGGCAGCCTGCTCCCCAGTTTTAACCACACTTAGACACCTAAACACATAAAATAACAACAGCTCACAACCACTTCTGAGGGGCGGGCCATATAGTGTGTGGAAGGAGGGAGGGGCCGGTTGGGGGGTCATGCCCCCTACGCGACCCCACTCCCGGCATGACTTGGCACTGCCCCTTAGTTTTAACTGCAAACAACACACATCTTACACACACAGTCATGAGCGGGGGGTGGGGGGGGACAGGGTCCTTTCATACCCCGGTCTCCTGGGCGCTACTGGGGGGAGGGGGGACAGTGGCTACTTCACGCGCCAGTGGTTAAGGCTGGCTGCATTGCGGGGGATCTGCTGGCCTGGGGGATGCCTGGCCTGCTGCGTCCGGGGGTGGGGGATGGGGGTGGTGGTGGGGGGGGGACGTGTTGGGGGCTTGGAGCTCGCGGCTCCTTCCCCGGCCCGAGCTACCACTCAGGAGGCACGAGGGCATGGGCAAGAGAGAGGTGGGTAGGTGAGAATAATGAATGAGAGTGTGAAAGAGGAAATGTGGGAGGGAGGAACTTGGGCTGGAAGAGGGAGGAGATGTGGGTAAGTGGTTGGAGGAAAGGGGGATGGAGGAAGGAGTGGCATGCTCGTGAGTGTCTATTAGGGATGGTCATGAGGGGCTGAAGGAAGGAAGGGCGGGAGTGTGATAGGTCAGAGGGACGGGCGGGGCTGGACATGTAAGGGGGGACTGTATGGGGTATTGGGGGTATAGGGAGGTGGGGGCGTATGTGTGGGGGGGTGGGGAGGGGTTGGTGCAGTTATGTGGGGGGAGTGCATGTGTGTGTTAGAGGGTATGAGGAGGTGGGGGTAGGTGTAGACGGCAGAGGGAGGAGAGTGTTGGGGGTGGAGAGAGGGAGTCAGTGTGGGTATGTAAGGTCAGAGAGCGGAGTGGGTGGGTGTATGCGTGTGTGGGGGGGGGTACACGGAGGTGTTGGGTAGGGCTGGGCGGTGTGGGCGGAGGTTCGTATCTCGGTATTCGTGCCGGGCATCTTGGTGTCGGTGTGGTACGGTGTGGCTGCGGGTTGGTTGGGGGCCGGGCGCTTTGGTGGGGGGTGCGGTTTTGTTTGTGGCTTCCGGGGCTTTTTGTGCGGGGCGGGCGCAGGGGGGATCTGTATCCTGCATGTGGTTGCTCTGGCGGTATTGATGTCTTGGGTGCCTGTGTCTCGATGTGGGGGCGGTGACGGTATATCTTTCAGCCCTAGTGTTGGGGTAGGTGTGTGGGGAGTGTGTGTGCGAGCGTGGTAGGGGGTGGTAGAGGTGGTGGCGCCCTGGTGTCAGGTGTATGGGGCAGGGACTTTGGGGTGGGGGCTGGCCTGCCCTGGGGGGCGTCGTCTGGGGGGTCCGGTCCTCCTGGGTTTCGGTTGGGCCGCCCGGGTCCGGGGGGGGGGGGGGGGGTGGCTGCTCCTGGGCGCTTGGGCCCTGGGCCCGGCGCTGTCTCCGCTCCGGGGGACGCCCGGCGCCCGGTGGGGTCGGCAGCTGCTGGTCTTGGTCCGCTGGGGCCTGGGCCTCCAGACTGCAGGGGGCTCCGGCTGGGGCCGCCTTTTGCCGCCCTTCGGGGGATGCATGTCCGCTCTTTGGGGGGGGGGGGGGTAGCTGGGATCTGGACCTCTGGGTGGCTGCTGGGGGCCTGGGTCGTGAGCCTTGCGGGCTTCCTCCTCCTTGCGGAGACGAGGCTGCATCTGCATGACTGTATCACCATGGAGCACCCTTTATTATGCATGTTGACACTGTGACACTACTTCCCATTGCGATGACTAGGTTGTACCTCTTCTCTACTTCCCATTGCGCTGACTAGGTTGTACCTCTTCTCTGCGTAGTTCTGCGTGTGTTTGTGTGTGTTTGTATGATCTGAGGATATTTAAGCCACCTGCAGGTCCTCCTGTAGGGGATTGCTTGTTTTGTTTTCCAACAGAGACCTTGGTTGTTTAGGGATCGCGGTACAGATGTACCAGTGAACTGTGTAAGTGGATTCATGTTTTCTCTCCTCTCTCTCTTCCTCTTCCTTACTCCTCTCTCTCTGTTTCACTTTCTATCATTACCTCTGTTAACTTTCATTTCTCCCTTGTCAGGCCCAGCAGTATGAAATAGAATGGTGTAATAGACAAATGTTTAAATAAAGAAATAAAATGAATAAACATGATATCAAGTGGAGCCTTATATTCATAAAGCTCCGCTTGGCAAAGCAAAACTGTTCAACAGAATAAAGCAATCAGATTTCCATTCTGCTTGCTTCGATGCTGGACAGGACAAGTAAAAAGAGAAAAAAAAGAAAAAAAAAAACAGAAAAATCAATAAAACAAGATAAGAAAGGAATAAGAAGTAACTGGGAAGTGCCATAGCGCTGCAGGGTATTAAGAGCCTGTAGGAAACGCATAAAATAAGTTAAAAATAAATGGACAAATAAATAAATAAAAACCTTACCTAAAAACTAACCTAGATGGAGTTAAAGGCTAATCTGAAAAGGTGGGTCTTTAGCTTTGATTTAAAAAGGCCGAGATCAGTGGTGATGCGAATGTCCAGGGGCAGTTTGTTCCACAACCGAGGAGCAGCAACAGCAAAAGAACGCTCACCCCACTGCTTGTGTCTCGACCTTGGGACCTCAAGCAAAAGCTGACCTGAAGAACGCAGGGCCCTACCGTGATCACGGATAGTTAAAATATCTGATAAATAGGAGGGCGCCTGGCCGTGAATAGCGTTAAAAACAAACAACAAAAGTTTAAAATCGACTCTGAAACGAACCGGAAGCCAGTGAAGCGACGACAGCACGGGGGTGATGGAATGATGGTGGATGTTTGAATACAGCTGCTATCACGATGGACTCGGTTGGATGTAGCGTCACATGCTGCTCTTAGTCTCATTTCTTCAGAAGGCTCTGTGTCACCTTCTCTGCAGTGTTCTCCTTCCTTTAGCCTTTCAACTTTGAACTTCCTTTCTTCTCCGTGATCTTGATGCAGGCAAGTGGGATGTCTTTTCTGGCAGGTGCTGCAGGTGCTTCTGCTCACACAGTCCTTTGAGCGATGTCCTGGCTTTAGACAGCCAAAACATAACCCTTTATCTTGAACAAATCCGTATCTTTCAGAGACCGGCCCTTCTAGAAATCTATAACGTGTGCAGGCTGTGACCTGGTCTTTCACAGAAGTTGCAACTTGTGGCGGCAGTCTTGTCATCACTGCTTGTTGTTAACACCTTGGCTGCAGGTGAGCGGCTTCCCAATGTTTTAGTCCTTTCAACTTCTTGTGACTTCAAAGCGTGAAGTGATGTCACAGGATTGCATGCAATCTTGGCTTCTCTTATAAGAAACTGTACAAACTGACTGAAGTTAGGGAATCCACCGGTTTCTTCTTCAATTGTCAAGACCTTCCTGTTCCACCTTGAAATCAGCCAATCAGGAAGTTTGGTGAGGATTTTCTGATTTTCATTGAAGTCATTCAATACTTCCAAGCCCTTGATCTGTGGGACAGCAGCTTCACAGCTTCGAAGAAAATCCACAAACTCTCTCAGTTTGAGACTGTCCTTAGAGCCTATTTTTGGCCATGCATTGAGCTAGTCTCTGAATGCCTTAGCTACAAGAAATGAATTTCCAAATCTGTCCTCTAGAACATCTCATGCAGCATGGTAGGCCGACTCAGTGCCCAAGAGGAAGTAGTTTTCAATAGCCTTCTTAGCTGGCCCAGCAACATAGTTACACAAGTAGTAAGTCTTTTCAGATGCTGGTATATTTTTTCTATCTATCAAGGTGTGGAAGGAAGCCTTCCAGTTTCTATACTTAAGTGGGTCACCACTGAAAATAGCTGGTTCTGGCACAGGAAGACGACTTACACTTGTAGAGTCTGCTAATGCTTTAGCCAGAACTGCAATACTGTCATCTGGTTGTATCACAGTTTGCTGTGGGACAACCAACTCTGGTAAGTGTGATGAATGGCATCTGTGTTTGTCTTCTCTTCCTTCCCTTTTGGACTCACGATCATGTAATAAACATTTAATTTCTTCATCTGAATCCTCCTCTTGCTCATACACCTGCATACGAGCCTTGGCAGCATTTAGCTGTTTCAGTGCCTCTAATCGTTCAAGTTGTCTGCGCTTGTCCTCCAGAACCTTTTGTCTGGCAATATTTTCAGCCTCAAGAACTGATTGCAGCCTTGCTTCTTCTTCCTCTCTTTTTAGCCGTCGTCTACAAGCTTCAGCTGTTTGTTCTGCTATCCGTCTTTTATCCTCGGTTAGAAGTCTTTGAAGCTCCTATTGTTGACATTCTAGCCTTTGTATGACTTCTAAGTAGCTTGAGCTGCGGCAATTTCAGCAACTGCCTCTTGTCTGCTAGCTGACGTCACACTTGAGCGTTTGGAGGTGACTCTTGAAGATGGATGTAACTGTTTGGAGGACCTGGGATACTTTGTGTCATAACTTGACCTCTGTGAATTTTCAGACATGAGTATAGATCCACTTTCAGAAAACTGCATTTCTTGTGTTAGGGGCGTCTGAGGTGTCTTTCCATCCAAATGGGATTTTGCAGTCTTAGTAATAGTTCTTGTTATTGCTTCACATGTAACAATTCTGCGACGTGCATTGTTATCTGGAGTGTTAACCTGACGCCAACTCTCATACACTGCATTTAGATCATTTGAAGCAGTACCAACGTTGTCTATAATAGCTGTCAGTTTGTCATCTGAACAGGAACCCGCGAGTGAACGTTTTGCATCTTTAGCCAGAACCTTCCACTTCTCATAATTGCTCTTGAAACGCTGCTCAAATTCCTTCAGCTTTTTATCATGAACCTCTCTTCCCTTTTCAGTCAAAATGCGTGGTCAGTGGCTTTTGCGGGAATTTGGTATTGCGTTCTCAGCAGCCAGTGAGCCATCACCCATTGATGGTTGAGCATTTGAACTTGCTTGGACTCCTTGTCCATGAGTCTCTTTGAGTGTAAGACTGCAGGCTGAAGACTGCTTCTGCATATTGGTGACCTCATAAACCAACTATCTGTCACCCCTTTGATGCTCACTGGTCACAGACATGTGTCAAATGTAGTTAATATTTTGACTTGCATGAATATAAAAGGGATAAAACTCCTAAGTGTCTGCGAATTGTCGATAACTGTAACTATATCACTTGGTAGAGTAAACTTAATGGAACCACATAGTCTTATCACATGTGCAATAAATGGTTAACAGCCCATTTGCTTTAAACCAGTCCTTTTCTTGTTAATGCCTTGTGCATTAATATTCACCAGTATTTAAATATCCTAAACTGGAGTGTTCTTGCCTGAAGATACTACGGTGAAGCAGTTTAAGATGCATTACTTGCACTTATAGCGTCCATTTTCCTTGTAGATGGTCTCAATCTTGGATCCTGCAGTATCTTCGTGGAGACGTGTGAATCTTCAACCGGGATTGCTGAGACATGGTGGATTACTCTTGGTTAAGTCTGGGCTAGGACATCACATGTAGGCACCCTGGAGTTATCTTTTGGCCCCTTTCTTCTCGTCACTCGCGAAGAGCAGTTGAGTTCTCACTGTTACTCCCTCCAATAACCGCACGGACAAGCTCTTTGTTTACTGATGGTTTATTCCAAGCTCACCATCAAGGTCACTCAGCGTTGCCATCTCAGCCTTAGAACCATCAGTATCATTGTATTATCACCGCTTTAAGTCCAGTTTGAGAGGAGGTAGCGGCAGGATGCCGCTAAAACATGGTAAGCTCAAACTCTTCCTGTGTCGCATGAAAAAGGAACCGTGTTGTCCTTCTGAACATGGGTTCCGCTTCGCTAAGTTCCACTTAAATCAGTTCTGTTGCTAGTGTTCGGTTACATAGACCAGTATAATTTGAGACAGATGCACATATGAGTATAAACGAAAATAAAACAATAATAACACTGTCAGCTACATACATCCCTAGTCATGAATAACGAGGCGTCTAGAAGCAACCAGCTGGTCCAGAAATGTAGTTTTCTTTAACATCCAGTAGAGAGCGCTGTCGCGAGAAAGAAGGGGTCTGAACCTGCAGGTCTAATGCTGCGTTCCATTTTCCTCGGAACTGGGAAGTGGGAACTAGGGGTGATGTCACACCCGACCAACTTGCGTTCCAGCTCACTGGTCGGAAAACCAGTTAGCAACCTAGCAAAACAACGTGTTTGCTAAGGCTATTGTTATTAGCCGTTGTTGGCACAGCTGGCGTTGTAGTTCACGTATACCACATGAAAAAATGTGAATTACACTACAGCAGCTTCCCCGTACATCTGTATAAACCAATACTACGTGTACGATTGATTTATGCAACAAAACATAAGTAAGAAGTGTAAATAAATGTAACATTACAGAAGCTTCTAAAACTGCTATCACAGGGCGCGGCCATCTTTAAATCTGAACTCGGAGCTGCGAGAGTTGTCCGACTTTCCGAGTGGGAAATCCGACTTCAGGGGGGCGTTCCAGTTGAAACTTCCTACTCGGAACTGGGAATTTCCGACTTCCGAGTTCAAATGGAACGCAGCATAAAACTGCAGGCTCCAGGACTGCACACACATACTATTGGACTTTGCGGCCACCTGCCACTTGTGTGAAGTTGAAGATCAGATTAAATAATATGGCTTTGGTTTCAATGTGAATTCTAGCGCGTTGATCAGAATGTGCTTTAATGCAGGCTACTATTCAGTGTTTATTTTATTTTTTTTATTATTCATTTCAATGCAGAGGAAGACGTGCTATTTGTGGGAATAAGTCATAATTCTCCCACATCCTGCATCTAACCTTACAGTATTTGAATAGGATACTCTTCTTCATGTGCGTTGGGGTTCACCCCAGTGGATGAAAGGGTAGCCTCCCTCCGCCTTCGGGTGGGGGGATGGGTCCTGACTGTTGTTTGTGCCTATGCACCGAACAGCAGTTCGGAGTACCCACCCTTTCTGGAGTCCTTGGACGGCGTGTTGGAAAGCGCGCCCTCCGGGGACTCCATTGTTCTGCTGGGGGACTTCAATGCTCACGTGGGCAACGACAGTGAGACCTGGAGGGGCGTGATCGGGAGGAACGGCCCCCCTGATCTGAACCCGAGTGGTGTTTTGTTGTTGGACTTCTGTGCTCGTCATGGATTGTCAATAACAAACACCATGTTCAGGCACAAGAGTGTCCACATTTACACCTGGCATCAGGACACCTTAGGCCGCAGTTCCATGATCGACTTCGTAGTCGTGTCATCGGACTTGCGGCCCCTTATCCTGGACACTCTGGTGAAGAGAGGGGCGGAGCTGTCCACTGATCACCATCTGGTGGAGTGTGGGCTCAGATGGTGGGGGAGGTTGCCGGTCAGACCTGGCAGGCCCAAACGTGTGGTGAGGGTCTGCTGGGAACATCTGGCTGAGTCCCCTGTCAGGGAGAGCTTTAACTCCCACCTCCGGGAGAGCTTCAACCATGTTCCGAGGGAGGTGGGGGACATAGAGTCAGAATGGGCTATGTTCCGCACCTCTATTGCTGAGGCTGCTAGTCGGAGCTGTGGCCGTAAGGTTGTCGGTGCCTGTCGTGGCGGTAACCCCCGAACTCGCTGGTGGACACCAGCGGTGAGGGATGCCGTCAAGCTGAAGAAGGAGTCCTACCGGGCCTTCCTGGCCTGTGGGACTCCTGAGGCAGCTGACAGGTATCGGCGGGCCAAGCGGCGCGCAGCTCTAGCGGTCGCTGAGGCAAAAACTCGGACATGGGAGGAGTTCGGTGAGGCCATGGAGAACGACTTCCGGACGGCTTCGAGGCGTTTCTGGTCCACCATCTGGCGGCTCAGGAGGGGGAAGCAGTGCACCGTCAACACTGTGTGCAGTGGGGATGGTGGGCTGCTGACCTCGACTTGGGACTTCGTGGGCCGGTGGAGGGAATACTTCGAAGACCTCCTCAATTCCACCAACACGTCTTCCGAGGAGGAAGCAGAGTTTGGGGACTCAGGGGGGGACTCTCCTGTCACGGGGGCTGAGGTCGCTGAGGTAGTCAAAAAGCTCCTCGGTGGCCGGGCCCCTGGGGTGGATGAGATCCGCCTGGAGTTTCTTAAGGCTCTGGATGCTGTGGGGCTGTCTTGGCTGACATGCCTCTGCAGCATCGCGTGGACATCGAGGGAAGTGCCTCTAGACTGGCAGACTGGGGTGGTGGTCCCCCCTTCAAAAAGGGGGATTGGAGGGTGTGTTCCAACTTCAGGGGGATCACACTTCTCAGCCTCCCTGGTAAAGTCTATTCAGGGGTACTGGAGAGGAGAGTCCGTCGGATAGTAGTAACCTCGGATTGAGGAGGAGCAGTGTGGTTTTCGTCCTGGTCGTGGAACAGTGAACCAGCTCTACACCCTCTTCGGGATCCTGGAGGGGGCATGGGAGTTCGCCCAACCAGTCTACATGTGCTTTGTGGACTTGGAGAAGGCGTTCGATCGTGTCCCCCGGGGATTCCTGTGGGGGGTGCTCTGGGAGTACGGGGTGCCGGACCCCCTTGTTCGAGCTGTCTGGTCCCTGTACGACCGGTGCCAGGGCTTGGTCCGCATTTCTGGCTGTAGGTCGGATCCATTCCCGGTGAAAGTTGGACTCCGCCAAGGCTACCCTTTGTCGCCGATCATGTTCATAACCTTTATGGACAGGATTTCTAGGTGCAGCCGAGGTGTTGAGGGGATCCGGTTTGGTGGCCTCAGGATCGGGTCTCTGCTGTTTGCAGATGACGTGGTTCTGTTGGCGTCATCAGGCCGTGATCTCCAGCTCTCGCTGGGGCGATTTGCAGCCGAGTGTGACACGGCCGGGATGAGAATCAGCACCTCCAAATCCGAGACCATGGTCCTCGCCCGGAAAAGGGTGGAGTGTCCTCTCCAGGTCGGGAGTAAAGTCCTGCCCCAGGTGGAGGAGTTCAAGTATCTCGGGGTCTTGTTCACGAGTGAGGGAAAAAAGGAGCGGGAGATGGACAGACGGATCGGTGGGGCGTCTGCAGTGATGCGGACTCTGCATCGGTCCGTCGTGGTGAAGAAGGAGCTGAGCCAGAAGGAGAAGCTCTCGATTTACCGTCCATCTACGTTCCTACCCTCACCTATGGCCATGAGCTGTGGGTCATGACCGAAAGAAGGAGATCGCGGGTACAAGCGGCCGAAATGAGTTTCCTCCGCAGGGTGGCCGGGCTCTCCCTTAGAGATAGGGTGAGGAGCTCGGTCATCCGGGAGGGACTCAAAGTAGAGCCGCTGCTCCTCCGTATAGAGAGGAGCCAGATGAGGTGGCTCGGGCATCTGGTCAGGATGCCTCCTGGACGCCTCCCTGGTGAGGTGTTCCAGGCACGTCCCACCGGGACCAGACCCCGGGGGAGACCCAGGACACGCTGGAGGGACTACGTCTCCTGGCTGGCCTGGGAACGCCTCGGGATCCCCCCGAGCTGGCGGCTCGGGGAGCTGGCGGCCCCCCGAGCTGGTGGCTGTGGCCGGGGTGAGGGAAGTCTGGGCTTTCCGGCTTAGGCAGCTGCCCCCCGACCCGATCCCGGATAATCAGAAGAAGACGGTACGGTACTCTTCTTCATGGTTAAACACGCTGATCTGATGCTGAAACATGCTGGTTAAACAGTAGAACACCCCCTGGAGTCACATAATTCAGCGGTCACAGATTTTGTTGTAACACAGGAAAACTTTAAGCCCTGTGTCCTCTTATTTTTACTCTTCTTCCCTTTTAAAAGTCTTTAGTTAACCATCAGAGATACAAACTGAGACTGACTGATGTTGTTTAGCTTATAAAACAGATTTCTGCCATTTCTTTCTCTCTTGAAACTCAGGGTCTGTTTAAAAGTCCAGACTGGTTTAGTAACAAGACACTTTGTACAAACATAAAATGACAATCACTTAAAAAGTGTATTTTCAATTAAAATCCAGATTTCCAGTCTGTACCTGAAGTAGCTGCATGCAATGAGAACCATGTAGACTCAATCACAAACCCACCAGGTAACTTCAATAAATATGAACTCTACACGAAGAAGATGATGAAGCTGACTGTCACTGTAGCAGTGGAAGAAGTTCAGTGACAAAGCGAGCGGTGTGCTGCTGAGACACTACGCTGCGCCTTATTTCACACATTGGAAGGCGGGAGAAGAAATGGTTCCTACTTATTCGTACAGTTGGTTTCTACTGTGTTCATGTTGATGAAAACAATTAATAACATGATTTAACTTGAGGATCAGTTCTATGATATCAGTTGTTGGTGGGGAAAGAGACAGTATTTCACCCTGGACGGGTCGCCAGTCTGTCGTAGGGCCAACACAGAGAGACAGACAACCATTCACACTCACATTCACACCTAGGGACAATTTAGAGAAACCAATTAACCTCACATGCATGTCTTTGGATGGTGGGAGGAAGCCGGAGTGAACACGGTGAGAACATGCAAACTCCACACAGGAAGGCCACTGTTGGAATTGTTTGAACCCCCTCCCCAGCCGGGAATCGGACTAGCGACCTTCTTATTGTGAGGCTGCGGTGCTAGCCACCTAGCCACAGTGCAGCCCATATACAATTATTCATTGAGTTTTCTTTTTTTTTAAAGTGTTTGTTGAGCCACCAAAACTCAAACTCAAATATAACAAAAAAAAAAAAAACTGGAAAAAAACTGAAATAAATTAGAAACAAGTACAGGAATAAAATAATAATAATATGTTAAAATAATAATAGCAATAAAGAATGAATAACTAGTCTACATGCATTCCTGTTCTATACTCCCTGCAGTTTGCTTCCTATAACTCCACCAGTCTGTTCAGGTCAGGATTCTTCTGGCTTCAGTGATGAATAAAAAATAGCATTTACATACACGCAATATAAATCGTTTTTCTTTGATTGCAGTGTTTTTTTGATCGTGAGAAGGCAAAATCAAAATCACAATCAAAATTTGATTCATTGTCCAGCTGTAATGATAGGCTACTATTTGGAACGAGTTATTTTATGAAAGGAAAATAAAAATAAAACAAGAAGAAATTTTCATCCATTCCCTAACTTGTCAACATCGTTCACTGTTTTGTTCTTATCTACAGGCAGTTTCTTCGTCTGCTCTGCTGCTAATCAAGTTTGCAAAATAATCTCTCACTGCAGCTGACCCACGATCTTTACAATCCACAGAAAGTAAAAATGTGAAACTTTTAGTATTGTTTGTATTGTTTCTGTACCTGCTTGGAAGTAGTATTAAAAAGAAAAGGAAAAAAAAAGAGATCAAGAGATGAACCAACTTTTTTGTGTGCATGTGTGTATACAAAGTGAGTTTGCTACGTTGTCCATGAGAGAGCAAAGAAAATAGATGGACATAGAGTACAAAGCATTGTGGGTGATTTAGAGGGGCACATGGATAATGCCCTTCAAATGGAGGTGAGTAGGACTGTAGTACTTCTGATTGAAATTGCTTGGTAACCACAGGTTGTGACTATTTGACTAAGATGGTTTTCACACATATGTGACATAGTACCGCAGCAGTGAAAAGTATGCAATGTTTTAATTTTCAACTAATATGGCTGTGTTTCACATCTGCTTTTTATCACCTCGCCCAGAAGTTGCACTACAGACTGGAGTGTTAAGTATCCATGGCAACCAGACGGAAGTAGTCATGTTCTAGCCGGAAGAAAGTGTGGGTGAGTTGTAAACAAAACACATGAACGATGGAGCGTGTTGAAAAGTAGGGCCCTGACAGGTGGCCGTCGGCCGGCGCTGGGTGGTGGTGTACAAGAATTGGTGTTGGAGAGAGTGAATGTCTGAGAATGACAGGATGGAGGACCATGCAAGAGGGGAGAGATGTGTAGTGTGTAGGAGGACGAAGGTAGGGTAGGCGGCAGTATCAGCAGTTGCTGTTCTTGGTCTGCTGGGGCCTGGGCCCTGAGACTGTGGGGGGCCCTGGCTGGGGCCGCCCTCTGGGGGGATGCATGTCCGTCCCTTAGGGAGCGTGGCTGGGGTCCAGTTCTCTTTGTTGCTGCTGGGGGCCCAGGTCTCGGGTTGTGCGGGCTTCCTCCTCCTCGCAGAGACGAGGCTGCATCTGCATGACTGTATCACCATAGAGACCTTCTGATTCTGATGACACTGTGATGCTGCATCCCGTTGCTCTGATTAGGTTTTCCCTCTTCTCTGCTTCCCGTTGCTTCTGACTAGGTTGTACCTCTTCTCTGCGTAGTTCTGCGTGTGTTTGTATGATCTGATGATATTTAAGCCACCTGCAGGTCCTCCTGTAGGGAATTGCAAGTTTTGTTTTCCAGCAGAAACCTTGGAATGTTGTTTAGGGGTTTCTGTATAGAAGCATCAGTGAACTGTGTAAGCGTATCCATTTTTTTTTCTCTCTCGCTCTCTTTCCCTCACTTCTTTCTCTCTGTTCCACTTTCTATCATTGCTTCTGTTAACTTTCTTTTCTTTCATTTTTTCTTATCAAGCCCAGCAATATGATGTAAAATGCAGTTATAAACAAATGTTTAATTAAATAAGTAAAATGAATAAACAGGACATCAAGGGGAGCCTTATGTTCATAAAGCTTCCCTCGGCAAAGCAAAACTGTTCAACACAATAAAGCAACCGGATCATCATTCTGCTTGCTACAATGCTGGACAGGACAAGTGGAAAGAGAAATAAACAACAACAACAAAAAAAACATAAGCATTAACGCTTAGCCTGCTAAGCCCTTGTTGGTAACTTGTCCAGTGTTTGTGAACGCCCCATACATTAGCAGCTAGCAAACACATGATGACACTAAACATTACACTGTCAATAGGAAGGATATTCCATTAGCACAGTTGCTTACAGATGCCTATTTAGTTAAAAAAGGCGGAGTATCTGGGATTTAGGACAAGCTCCAAAAATATACTAAATGACGTTGTTTCCAGTAAATTCTGGACGCTACCCTCTTAGGACACTTGGATTACATTGGACTCGCAGTATGGAGGAATACTGACAAGTTTTTGTGCACTTTTATGGACCTTTTTGGCTCGAGCCCGGGCGAACTCCATTATATGAAAGGTGGGTGGAAACGAGAAGCCTTCTTGATCGCCGGCTGCATTTGAGATATGGAAAAAGTGCTCCAGAGTCTTGCTCACAATGGGGGTAAGTGGAAAACAAAGTTACATCATTCTGTGGGTGTACTATTCCTTTAAGTCTATAAATGTTGAGGGCTGTTCAGGTCAACAGCTCTGTAGTTTATAATGTTGCTGTGAGTTAAGCTAGAAACCACAAATGCTGTGAATTGACCAGCATACCTCTAACTCCTTTATCCCCTCCTGGTTGTTTCTTTGGGTGCTTGAGACTTCGGGAAAGCCCAAAACCCGGGACATCAGTTTGAACACAGCCTCTCTATGGGTTGATTTTGCAGAATAGTGTAACACTTGATGCATCAAACCTCCATCCAGATCTCCCAGCAGCTTCTCCTACAGGGTCAAGGTGGGGGTAGGGATGGACAAGGGAGACGTCTGTCAGGACCAAGTTTATTCCATTCTTTCCACGGGTCCTGAGCGGCCCGTTTGCCTTGGTTGACCCGACCAGGGCCATGAAGCCTACAATAACCTAGTTCCTAGGATCACTGGGATACACAAACCCTCCACCTGCTTTCTCATCTCATGTTAAATCCACGACAGATGATATATGATAATGTGTGTGCCTGAACTCACCTTCATCTGCAGAACCTTGTCTCCATATTTTTCCTTGATATCCTTCTCTCCATTGATCAAAGTTTGGGTCCCTCCAGCATCTCCGAGGGATGTATCAAAAATCAGACTGTACACCTGCAAAATGCAGAAACTGTGCATCAAAAGAAAATGACTTCATGTTACAAAACTGCAGGAATGCTGGTAAATGCAACCGACCCATTTACCTTCAATCAGCCTGACTCTCATACCTTCTGTCAGAAAAATCTAACTTCTGTCCTTACGTCTCAGCTGAATGCAGAGAGAAGTTATAAGCAACATTAATAATAATAATTAGGGCTGGGACGATGGGTCGACGTAATCGATAATGTTGACGCAAAAAAATGCATTGACGGAAAATATGCGTACGATGTATCTTCAGACCAAGACAAAGATGGCAGCACCGGCTGTAACGCGAGTGACTCCTACAGGTTTTAATCGTGTTAGGCATTGAGGGCATTCGACTCATTCGTCAAAGGATTAGGAATGTTAGAGATGGCGAAACCGAAGCCTCATGAGACAATGAGACACAGCTGCTGTGAGATGGACACCATGGCTGTTATTTATCAAACGATCGTATGACCAAAATCTCTGCGTACGACCATTTCCACGCAAGACACGACATTTATCAATTTGGATCATGCAATTTGGATGATTGCATCATCATGTTCAGGTGCTTTGGTCCAATTCAGTTAAGTGCAGCGGGAAAACAAACCAAACCAAAGGAAGGTGTGACATTTCTCAGCATTCCTTGGTCAAATGAACTGAGTCCCTGAGGGACCTGGGGATGGTAATAGACCCCTATTGGAAGAAGTTAGTCTGGAGTCCTGGCAGATGTTCTGAAAACGACTGACAGTAAAGGGATCAAAGTGTGATGGAGACAACTGACCTCTGTGAGGCTGATGGGAGTGTGGAGCAGAAGGCTGGCTGAGGAATTGGACAGGGAGAGGTTGGAGAGCAGGAACTGCTGGAAAACTGTCTGGTTCTTCAGCACGCTAGCCAGCGTAAAGCCTGGACGCAGCAGATACAGGCATGTTTGATTTACTGTTCATCTGTCCATTAACACACCTTTCACCCATCTAACCATGCATCCATCCACCCACCCATCTAACCACGCATGCATGCATCTATCCATCCACTCATCTAACCATGCATCCATCCATCTAACCATGCATCCATCCATCCATCCATCCATCCATCCATCCATCCATCCATCCATCCACTCATCTAACCATGCATCCATCCACCCACCCATCTAACCATGCATGCATGCATCTATCCATCCACTCATCTAACCATGCATCCATCCACCCACCCATCTAACCATGCATGCATGCATCTATCCATCCACTCATCTAACCATGCATCCATCCATCTAACCATGCATCCATCCATCTAACCATGCATCCATCCATGCATCCATCCATCCATCCATCCATCCATCCACTCATCTAACCATGCATGCATGCATCCATCCATCCACTCATCTAACCATGCATCCATCCATCTAACCATGCATGCATCCATCCATCCATCCACCCATCTAACCATGCATGCATGCATCTATCCATCCAATCATCTAACCATGCATCCATCCATCCATCCATCCATCCATCCATCCATGACAATGTTCAGTATTTATGAACTTCATCACATTACCATGACAACGTCTGCAGTGATACCTTGGCTCTTGTTGAAGTCGTAGTCAGGTGGTAAGAGGGTGGAGCTGAGACTCTCCAGGTGCTGCTGCAGCGTGTCAAGCTCCTGACCCAACCCGGCCCGGTCAGACATGAAGAGCCGGTTCTGTTCCACCACTGCGCTCAGCCTCTCCAGCAGCTGGGTCACCCTTACATAGGAACATGTGGGCATGAAAGTCAAGGAACAAAACACGGCTTAAGCTGCCGCTGTTTGGAAATTTTACGTGTCACTTTTGAATCCATTATTTAATTTTATGCAGAATAATCAAATAATAATTGCAATTAAAGATTTCGACCATTGCCCAGCATTTACAACTATTAAATATTATAATTTTTCAATAACTAAAAATATGAAAATAGGGGATTATCACGCTTCAGTGTTCCAGTTTCCGGAACTTGAAACACTTAGCCGGTCCACTTCTGGGCCAGTTCAATGTCCCTGCTCTGTTCCACTTTGTAAATTGAATAAATGCCAACCCTACTGAAAATTTCATGAATTCCAGACTGAAGTGATACAAGGAAGAAGTGGATCAAAGCGATTCGCCATAGAGAAGGGCCGAATTTTATAATAAACAACGTAGCATGTTTTTTTGTAGCTGGTGCAGCACAACACCGGCACTTCAATGATGCCGACTACACAGCTAGCGTTAGCAGGCTAGCGTTAGCAGTCTAGCATTAGCTGACATACCTAACTCTGTGCGTCTTAAAACACACAACTGAAAATCGGGTCTGTACCCTCCAGTTTCAGTGGAACAACTGGGGACTGCCAAGAAAGGAGACGCTTACAGATGCTTGTGTGTTTTCAGCTGCATAAAGTTAGGCACATCATCAAGCTGGCTAATGCTAGCCTGCTGCTAACACCAGCTGTGTAGTCTGCCGACTACAAACAAACGTGCTGCGTTGTTTTATTATAGAGTTCGGCCCTTCACCGCAGCGAATCGATCGCTTTGATCTACTTCTTCCTTAGCATCACTTCAGTCGGTAATCAATGAAAACTTAAGCATGGTTGGCGTGTATCCGATTTAAAAAGTGTAATAGAGCAGGGACGGCTATTGTTAAAATGGCCTGGGAGAGGAAACACCTAGATTCCGTAAAGTTCCGGAAAGCGTGATAATCCCCTATTACTTTTCTATACCTTCACTGTTAAAAGATCATTTTAAAAGTTTCATTATCTTAAGATTTTTTTCAGTATAAACAAATAAAAACAGTCATGTCATTTGTGGATGAAATATACTCACGTGGAGTTCTTGTACTGCAGGAAACCAAACTCATCCCGTTGTCCATCTGGACAGAGCGACTGCATGATGGGAATGATGCCAGCGGAGGTGAGCGGAGCTGCGCTGTAAAAAGCTGCACATGAAGGAGGACAAGGGACACAGGGGGTAAAGAGAACAAGAAAGCCACACACAGCTCACTGCGTTGGCCCCAAACCAGGAGACGTCGCCTGGCCAAGACGCATCATTGTCCGGTTCCTTCGGGACAAAGCCAAACCTACAGTTCTATCAGCCGCGAGAAAGAAGAAACAAGTCATGTGGAACGGCACAAGGATTTTTTTTCTTCCAGGATTACGCACAGGAGATTCAAGAGAAACAAAAAAAATTCGAGGAGGTGAGACAGATTTCTACCTAAGCGCAATTTGGAATATGCCCTGCGCTATCCAGCAACGATAACGTTCTCTCTTAACAACCGCCAGCACGAGTTCTCATGTGCGGCGGATGCCAAAGCATTTCTGTCCCGCCAGGATGGTGAGGTGAGCGATGGGGCCTGCAGAGAACAGTGAGATCTGAGTACTAGAGATCTGTATCGCAGATGGAGACATGATGCGTTAGCTACCTGAAAATAAACTTCACCTCATGGACAAAGGCATGAAAAAAGAACTGACCGGAGTAGCAGCCAGTGGATAGAAGGTTTTTTGTTTTTTAAACGGGAGTAAATATTTAATTTTGGTTTTGATTGAACTCTGAGACTGTTATGTTACCAGAGATCTTGTTTTTTCTTCCTTTTTAAAAAATTTTTTTTTTCAGTTCTTATTTTTCCCCACTGTCTGAAGTACAATTAATATTGAAAAACACACAATAAAATGTATGTTCTTATGCCATAATTTCTCTTGGAGGTTATTGTGGAACCTGATGGTCTTTTTTGCAAGTTTAGGATTTATATTGCAGTAGTTCAGTCAAATTCATAACGTATTGCAGAAAAGATAGGATCGAAGTGATTGGGGGAAGGTTGAGCTGGAAAGCTCAAAGTTACCATTGAGGAAACCATGTTTTCAGCGGAAGGTTTGATGTTGGAAAGCAACATGTCAATGTATTGCTGTTGCAGTGTATTTTTTAGTTTGCATGTTTTTATGTGTAACCCCGGGGGTCATATGTTTAGATAGCACTACCATTGGTAATCTGGTATTTTTGAACACTTCTAACAACAGAGGAGGGGAAACCAGTTATGCTGTTGTCATTGTTATATACTATTTCTCAAGTGCAGTATGCAGCTGCTGAAAATTGTAACTTGGAATTTATCGGGGTGTAATAATGTGGTCAAACGAAAAAAGGTCCTTACCTATTTGAAACAGAGAAAGACTGACATAGCTCTCATCCAAGAAACGCATCTCAGTGATGAGGAAGCAGCAAAACTAAAAAGGGATTGGGTTGCAGAGGAATATAATAGTACATTTTCCTCAAGAAAAAGAGGAGTCAGTATTCTGATCCGGAAGAATGTTGATTACCAGGTACATAAACATGTCCTACACAGGGAAGGTAGGTGGGTTATATTGGACCTAACCTTAGAAGGTCAAAGACTGACCATTGCTAATATTTATGCCCCTAATTCTGCTTACCCAGAATTTTTCCACAAGATCTGTCACTTGGTTAGGGATATGGGGAATGATAATATAATTTTAGGGGGAGATTTTAACCAAATTAAAAGCTTGACCCTGGACAAAACCTCTCAACCCATTCAAGTAAACACAGCTGGTGTTATAGCTATAGATGTGTTGTCAGAAGAGTTAGGTCTTGTCGACATTTGGAGATTATTGCATCCAAATGAGAAGAGCTTTACCTTTTTTTCCCATCCTCACTCTAGTTACTCTAGGATAGATTATTTTCTGTTATCCCGCAATATGGTTAGTCAAGTGCTAAACTCTACTATTAGAAACGTAGTGCTATCAGACCATGCTCCAGTGGATAAAGTTCTTTATCCCCAAGATAAAACAGAAAAAAAGCTTAAGATGGCGCTTCAATAATTGTATGCTGAACAGGCCTATATCTTTGATTAATGTGGATGAAAAAAATCCTTGCTAAAATCTGAGCAACCAGATTGGAAGAGGTGGTCCCATATATCATTCATCAAGATCAAGTGGGGTTTATGTGAGGCAGGAGCTCTGCAGACAACCTTAGAAGACTGTTGCACATTATATGGAGAACGAAAAATGATGACACACCAACTGTTGCCTTTCCACTAGACGCTGAAAAGGTGTTTGATAAAGTTGAGTTCCCTTTTTTGTTCCATACACTTGAGAGATTCAGATTCGGACCAATATTTAGGAAATGGGTAAAACTAATGTATACTGATCTGTCAGCCACAATTTTAACTAATGGGGCTGTGTCATCTCCATCACATTAAGTTGTGGTGTTCGTCAAGGATCTCCTCTGTCCCTCCTAATCTTTGCCATATTTCTTGAACTCCTCGCCAAATCTTTACGGGCTAACTTAAATATAAAGGGCATACAGGCAGGGCAGGAAGAACACAAGCTTCTAATGTATGCAGATGATGTTTTAATAATGTCCAACAACCCTGAATCCTCAGTTCCAGAGATTTACTCTGTTATAAATATGTTTTCAGAGATATCAGGTTACACTGTTAACTGGTCAAAATCAGAAGCCATGCCACTCTCCAAAATGT
The DNA here is from genome assembly GCA_023101725.1 of Atherinomorus stipes. NCBI lineage: Eukaryota > Metazoa > Chordata > Actinopteri > Atheriniformes > Atherinidae > Atherinomorus > Atherinomorus stipes. The sequence goes on along the minus strand of JALJCO010002964.1, from coordinate 81,524 downwards.
CCCCCCCCCCCCCCCCGATATCAGAAAGAACTAGAAATTCAGATGGATGCCAGATGGACTAACATACCTGGGAATCATATTAACACCAGGTTTGAAAAGGATAATGGAAGCTAACATAATCTCAGTTATTCAGAAAACCAAAGCTCTACTACAAAATTTGGAGAAATTGAACATTTCCCTCAATTTAGTTGCTACCAAAACCCATATCTCTCAGTCAAATCCTCTATCTGGTATAATAAAAACCTCTTAATAGATAAGAAAAGTTTCGCTTGGAACAAATGGATCAACTCTGGTTTTCACACCCTTGAGGATGTGACATCAAATGCTGGGTTCAGAACTTTTGACGAAATTAAAATATACATAATCCAGATAACTCGGAATTTTGGAGATTCCTACAAGTCAGACACTGCATCCTTTCAATGAAAGAAGGTGTTCAGCATGGTATATCTAAAATTCAGGAAATCTCTTATAAGATTGGGGATAAGAATAGAGGAGCATCCAAATTTTATGAATTTATAAGAAGTACCCATGCTCCAAAAATGGATGGTCTAAAGGTATGTTGGGATAAGGACCTGGCCCAAGAGATCCCAGAAGATGACTGGGAAGGGCTATGTGCTTCATGGTATTGCTGTTCACGTGAATCTCAGTCACAACTTATTTGTTATAAAATATTAAATAGATCCTACTGGACTCCTTCTAAACTGGCAAGACTGAAACTCAGAAACAGTGAGATGTGTTGGAGATGTAATAGAAAGGTGGGAACTCTAGTGCATATGTTGTATGAGTGTGACAAAACAACTGGCATGTGGGATGCAATAATTATGTTCTTAAATAAAATGTTGGGGATGCACCTGGTAAAAAAAAAAAAAAAATCCCTTATTTTGCCTTCAGGGTTTACTACCAGCTAATAATCACATGTCAAATGGCTGAAAATTATGGTGAAATTTTGTTCTGTTAACAGGATGCAGAATAACTTTGTGCCACTGGAAATCTGCCACCCTGTCTACTTCTAAGGAATGGGAAGAGGTTCTGAGCTCAATGGCAAGCTATGAGCAGGTGACATATAGATCGGCTGGCAGAAAATATATATTTGATGAAGTCTGGGGCCCATTCCTAACCCAACTGCAAGATATGGAAAAAATAGCACTACCTTCCTTTGTCTAGTTTTTTGTTTAGTGCAAATGCCAGAAGCAAATGCCTAACTGAACTCCCAGGGCTGTTTTCGTTTGTTTGTTTGTTTCGTTTTGTTTTGTTTTTTTGTTTTTGTTATGTGCCGATGTGTTGCAGGTTTGGCTCTGTTTGTACGTTTGTACTTTTGCTGGACTGCGTTTTTCATTTCATATATCTTGTTTTATTTTCTTGTCCATGTCTGGAGAGAAAAAAGAAATCAGGCAGATACTGGATTAACCAAGCACTATGTTCTTATTTCTATGATTGTAATGATGTAACAACTATTTTCCTGTATCTGTCGAACAAAAACAATAAAAAAAATAAAAAAAGAAAGCCACACACACAAGAAGAGGTTATAAAGTCACCGACTTGGAGGTGGTGAGAACTATCAAGGACACAGTTTTATCAAAAGGTGTCATCACCAGAAATCCCACTTTCATGTAACATGTGTTGGAACAGGACCTCAGAAAATGTGCCAGAGGCTCTGGAGAGTGAAACATCTTTGTTTTTGAGTGTGGGCTCTCCAGGGTCATTCTGGTCCCCCTCCAGGGATGATGTCCTGCCCGTAAGCTGCTAGCTGGTGGCATAAGCTCGCCTCTTTTCCACCACCTGAAGTCAGCTGATTAGCTGCCATGGAGCGGCGATTCATGATGAGTACTGTCAGAGAGGATGAGCCCCCACGCCGTGCTCTGCTGCTTCGGCAGATCTGCAGCAGCGATCTAAACTAGCAGGACCAGGATTCTGTTTATTCATGTGCAGCTGTAAGTGTTGTTGCTGGTGGATCTTTATCATCTTCTGTGTGAGAGACCAGGAAACGATGGTAGACCAACGCTGACAAGCTGCTAACGTAGCGAAACAAGCTAACCTGTTGCTGCTGGTGTAACACATCAGAAATCTGCTCCTTATCTTCAACAGAGTCCAGCCCTTTTTCTCTGCGTATTCTCTCCATCAACCATACCATTACGTTTCTGTCAGGTTTTTCTCTGCTGGGACATCATTCAAATATGATTAAAGATTCATTTGAAGGCAAATTTAAGAAGGATTGTGTGTAAACTAGCAGGTTAGGACACCTTCAAAGGAAATCCCAGCAGAGGGAAGGCTGCTGTGGAAAAGAGTGGATCATCAGGGCCCAGTATTTCAAAACTTTGAATCTAGATCAAAATGATCTGGATTTCCAAATCCCTGCATTCAGGTCCTTGGATCTCAGATTGATAACCTGGGTATTTCAAAACTTTGGTGCACTGGATGAAAATGATTCTGATCCTGTTAGACGGAGATTTGCAAATCTGTCCCTCCCACTGGATCATTGACAGGAAACAGGAAATGTTCATTAACAAGTTCATAAAGAACTTGTCTTAAGCCTGTGTCTGATCAATATTATCACGTACAAGTCAACGCTGACGCTGAACCATCACTGCAAACAGAGAAACAACTCTGGCAGTCACATTTCTGTTTTCTTCTTTAACTCAAAAGTGTGTTCAGCTACAGAGAAGCTGCAGCTGAGAAACAGAGCGGTCTGTAAATCGGCTACTTTGAACATTTCCATACCAATAATGGTATTTAATAAATTATTTTAATATCCAAGACACAAATCAAGGAAGCTCAAGAAAAAAAGTGTTTTATGTGGCAGCAAGAAGTGGAGAATTTAAAATCTTGGGTAAAAGAAACTGTTGAGAGTAGAAACTGAGCAGACTCAGCAGCTGATTGTCCTTTTCGAGGAACAGACTGAACTCATCAGCTCAGCAAGAGGAGGTGAAAGTGAAGATGAAGATGCTTGACAAGCAGTTAAAGTAATACATTTATGTGAAAACGAAACTTGGTTATCAGTTAATTATTCGAGTATTTGTTTTATTTATGTTTACTTTGTGACAGAAATTGAACTTTGCAGGGTTCATCTATATCAACTGTAACTAAATTCTGTTCTATGTGCAGATTTTGTTTATTTATTTTACAATTCTGGACTGCAATTGCAGCTACGTTCAGATTTGGGGAAATGTTGCAGATGTGTCGTTTGTCGCACGAACCGAGCCATCCTCTCATCCCTGTTGTAGTGATGTGAAATGATGTTTGTGGGTCGCCACTACGGGGTCTGTTCATTGTTATTGTGATGCACAAGGCAAACAGAGTTCTGAAAGTTCTGAAATATACAGCGGTGTCGGCTAAGTTACTGTATCTGTCCGGGACATTTTCATGTGCGTTCAGCCAAAACGACGTGCCACAACTTTTCCTCTTTACTGACAAAGAGGTGTTTGTCTGGATGCAACTGGTATAAAAGATAAAAGACCGCTTTCCAGAACAAGTTTGAAAGGGTTGGAACTGTATTATTGCCTAAAGTGCTGGAATATCAAATGTGCATGGGTGCAGTTTCAAACGTGGTTACACTCTTCAAATCTTTAAAGTGAAAAACAGAGGTCTCGAGCGAAAATAATGTACGTAATAGAAACAAGAGCACTATGTTGGATGTTGTACATTTTGCTCTGTCGTGATGCCTGTAAAAAAATGTCATGGAGGACTGAATGGAGGAATGAAGTTAAAAGCAACAGGAAAGGTTGGATAGGTGGGCCAGACTGGAGGAGCAGGAGGAGGTGGTGAGGAGGAGGACAACCATCACACAGCAAGTTCAGCACGCATGAAAACAAACTGCCCTCTTTAAGTTTGGGAAATGTTGCAGTCGGACTCGGTCCAACTGAAACATTTTCTCCTTTCTTTGCTTGGGTTCTCGTTCGTACTGCAGTAACTGAAGAACCAAACCTCCTGGTTAAACCCTCATAGTTAAACTACTGCCCACTAGGGGGTGACACTCCCCATTCAACCACTGATGATGATAAAGAGGAAGAAGAAGAAAACCGGTGAAATCTTTCTGCTTCTCCTTCCTCCTCCATCTCTGTATACATGTTCCAGTTGTTTATCGTTGTTTTGACCTTGGCTTTTCCAACATGCTGTTTACTTTGTTTTCCCTCCGACCCAAACCATAATCCACCCCACTTCCTGCTACTTCTTCTGTTATATTACGGTTGACAAACGTCACTTCCATCAGGTGCTGGATTGTCCGATAGTCCATTTGCAGGTGAACCGAGACCGCCGGCTTTCAGGAGGACCAGAGTCGCTTAATTGGTGCACCAGAGTACAGTTGGTGTTCAGACCGAACCAAACGAAGTGGAATATCCATGGAATCAGACCACAGTCCGTTTGAATCACACCCTCCGTGGAAGCGGACCACATAAAAGTTATTACACAACACCTTCATTAGTTTCCAAGTTGATGTGCAATCAGAGCCAGAAAAAAAGCTTGAACTGTTCAGTCCATCGTTCACACTCTGTGTTCATCTCCTCTGGACGTCCGTCTCGGTTTCACAGAGGAGGTCAGACAACGCAGCATGGCCATTCAGACCAGCTATGGATCAGATTCACTTCCAGGAATGTCAGATTCCAGGTGACCTGTGCTGTTCACGCTACAGCAGCTGTAGCAGGTTGCATTGACCTGCAACGTGAACGTAGCCAGAAACTTGTGGCGCCCAAAACGCTTTTGGTCTTAACACACCGTTAGTAAGTCCTTCAACAGGAGCAGGTACACAGATCAGTGTGTACACAGCTGCTAATATGTTACTAGCTTGTACAGTACCATGTAGAAAGTGGTAGTAAATCTGCCCTTAGATTAAACACACACACAAAATTAGACAAAACTGACAAAAGGGTTAGCACATCCTAGTTTAGTGTTTTATTCATACATGTTAGCTGGGGTCAGGTTTTGGGGTAGTACTGAGAAATTATGCCACTTACACACTGCTCCATCCAACATGTTGAGAACATGCATCATGCACAGAGAGAGAAAAGAAAGGATAGCAGACACAGAACCCATGTGAAGACCAAAGACAACACATGAAAATAAACTGGGTGCTTCAACAGAAAGTACTCAGAGTACAACTGAGACAGATACTGGTGCACATGAGGGTTAAAGCACGTTTCCAACAGCTGCAGAGTAGCAAGCGGGATGAAAGTGAGCTGCAGAACATTACTACTGCAGGTAAATCCATGCAGATGGGGCCGTAAATGCAAGTTATGGACAGCAGAGAGAATGCTCTTTACACATTCCCTCCCTCATCACTGTTAACATTTAAAAAGATACCCCAAAGATCCTTTCAAACCTTTCGTGTTTGGTTTTCATTCATGGGAATGAGGCTGAGAGTGGTTCAAAGTTTCTTCTCGTTCCAGTGGAAAATATTTGCATGAGTGTTCTTTCATTATTATGGCATTATCACTGTATTGTTGAAAATGCTCTCAAAATGACTTAAGACTGAGTCTGAAGAAGGACGGTGGCCTGCAACATCACATTTTGTTGGTGAAATAAAGCAGGTTTGGGAGCAGGAGCTTTTTTTCATCGGTGCTTCGCTTGCTTACCTTCCTTGACAGAAATTGCTGGCTTCTTCTGCCTCAGACCCAGAAGGATGAAGAAGAGAACGAGCGGGATGAAGATCTCAAAGGCCAGCACCCACTGGAGAAGAAAAATAAAACAATTACTGAATACACCTGCCATTTAGCCAGGGGGTATCAGAAAACGCTACGGCATGTCGTTTCGCATGTCAAGTTTTGAGATTTTCAGCGTTCTACGGGCGTTACACACATCACGGGTGGCAGTTGGAAAATGTGAACTTTGGTGTCTTGATGTAGGGCGTCAACCAGTCAGAGCGATTCAATGTCATGACGCAGACACACATTTCCTGACAGGACGGAAACACCAGGAAGATCCAGGGCGATCTCCTCTCTCTCTGAAGACAGAGGAGGATAAACTGTGATCTGCGTCCGGTCCCAGTTTCTGAATGGCGGTTTGATGACCTGCTGTGCTGATGGGATTTACTGGGCTGATGATGCTGCCCCGCATCGGGACAGCGGGACGTTAAACTGGGCTGATAATGCTGCCCCGCATCGGGACAGCGGGACGTTAAACTGGGCTGATAATGCTGCCCCGCATCGGGACAGCGGGACGTTAAACTGGGCTGATAATGCTGCCCCGCATCGGGACAGCGGGACGTTAAACTGGGCTGATAATGCTAACCCACATCGGGACATCGGGACGTTAAACTGGGCTGATAATGCTGCCCCGCATCGGGACAGCGGGACGTTAAACTGGGCTGATAACGCTGCCCCGCATCGGGACATCGGGACGTTAAACTGGACTGATAATGCTGCCCCGCATCGGGACATCGGGACGTTAAACTGGACTGATAATGCTGCCCCGCATCGGGACATCGGGACGTTAAACTGGGCTGATAATACTGCCCTGCATCGGGACATCGGGACGTCAAACTGGACTGATAATGCTGCCCCGCATCGGGACAGCGGGACGATAAACTGGACTGATAACGCTGCCCCGCATCGGGACAGCGGGACGATAAACTGGACTGATAACGCTGCCCCGCATCGGGACAGCGGGACGTTAAACTGGGCTGATAATGCTGCCCCGCATCGGGACAGCGGGACGTTTAACTGGGCTGATAATGCTGCCCCGCATCGGGACAGCGAGACATTAAACTGGGCTGATAATGCTGCCCCGCATCGGGACAGCGGGACGATAAACTGGACTGATAATGCTGCCCCGCATCGGGACAGCGGGACGATAAACTGGGCTGATAATGCTGCCCCGCATCAGGACAGCGAGACATTAAACTGGGCTGATAATGCTGCCCCGCATCGGGACAGCGGGACGATAAACTGGACTGATAATGCTGCCCCGCATCGGGACAGCGGGACGTTAAACTGGGCTGATAACGCTGCCCCGCATCGGGACAGCGGGACGTTAAAGTGGGCTGATAACGCTGCCCCGCATCACGACGGCGGGACGTTAAACTGGGCTGATAACGCTGCCCCGCATCAGGAAAGCTGGACGTTAAACTGGGCTAATAACGCTGCCCCGCATCAGGACAGCGGGACGTTAAACTGGGCTGATAATTAGGGATGTATACCGAGTACCGGTATCGTTTGGTACCGGTTCCTAATCTTAACGATACCAGGGTACCGTTAAGATTCTGGACTAACGATACTCTTATTGATACTTTTTGTACATCTACCTAACCATCGAGTTATCATTACGCAGTCAAATAATCACAATGATGGACGAAGACAGACACAATTCCCTTATTCTCCCAGCTGTCCTTCACCCACTTTTATGTCCAGGCTTCTTCAACATCATCTGAACAAATATTCTCCACCGCTGGATCTTGTAACATCTTGTAATGTCTTTATTATTTACTCTAAGTTATGTTATAGTATCAATAAGAGAATCGATAAATACCGGTATCTACAAGGAGTATCGATATTGGGATCGGTATCGATAAAATCATAACGATATACATCCCTACTGATAATGCTGCCCCGCATCAGGACAGCGGGACGTTAAACTGGGCTGATAACGCTGCCCCGCATCACGACGGTGGGACATTAAACTGGGCTGATAATGCTGCCCCGCATCAGGACAGTGGGAAGTTAAACTGGGCTGATAACGCTGCCCCACATCGGGACAGCGGGACGATAAACTGGACTGATAATGCTGCCCCGCATCGGGGCAGCGGGACGTTAAACTGGACTGATAATGCTGCCCCGCATCACGACGGCGGGACATTAAACTGGGCTGATAACGCTGCCCCGCATCAGGACAGCGGGACGTTAAACTGGACTGATAATGCTGCCCCGCATCACGACGGCGGGACATTAAACTGGGCTGATAACGCTGCCGCGCATCAGGACAGCGGGACGTTAAACTGGGCTGATAACGCTGCCCCGCATCACGACGGTGGGACATTAAACTGGGCTGATAATGCTGCCCCGCATCGGGACATCGGGACGTTAAACTGGACTGATAATGCTGCCCCGCATCAGGACAGCGGGACGTTAAACTGGGCTGATAATGCTGCCCCGCATCACGACGGCGGGACGTTAAACTGGGCTGATAATGCTGCCCCGCATCGGGACAGCGGGACGTTAAACTGGGCTGATAACGCTGCCCCGCATCAGGACAGCGGGACGTTAAACTGGGCTGATAACGCTGCCCCGCATCACGACGGTGGGGCGTTAAACTGGGCTGATAACGCTGCCCCGCATCAGGAAAGCGGGGCGTTAAACTGGGCTGATAATGCTGCCCCGCATCGCGGGACAGTGGGAAGTTAAACTGGGCTGATAATGCTGCACCGCATCACGACGGGGCGTTAAACTGGGCTGATAACGCTGCCCCGCACGGGACATCGGGACGTTAAACTGGGCTGATAATGCTGCCCCGCATCAGGACAGCGGGACGTTAAACTGGGCTGATAATGCTGCCCCGCATCACGACGGCGGGACGTTAAACTGGGCTGATAATGCTGCCCCGCATCGGGACAGCGGGACGTTAAACTGGGCTGATAACGCTGCCCCGCATCACGACGGCGGGACGTTAAACTGGACTGATAATGCTGCCCCGCATCAGGACAGCGGGACGTTAAACTGGGCTGATAATGCTGCCCTGCATCACGACGGCGGGACGTTAAACTGGGCTGATAATGCTGCCCCGCATCGGGACAGCGGGACGTTAAACTGGGCTGATAACGCTGCCCCGCATCAGGACAGCGGGACGTTAAACTGGGCTGATAACGCTGCCCGCATCACGACGGTGGGACGTTAAACTGGGCTGATAATGCTGCCCTGCATCACGACGGCGGGACGTTAAACTGGGCTGATAACGCTGCCCCGCATCAGGACAGCGGGACGTTAAACTGGGCTGATAATGCTGCCCCGCATCACGACGGTGGGACGTTAAACTGGGCTGATAACGCTGCCCCGCATCAGGAAAGCGGGACGTTAAACTGGGCTGATAATGCTGCCCCGCATCGGGACAGTGGGAAGTTAAACTGGGCTGATAATGCTGCACCGCATCACGACGGCGGGACGTTAAACTGGGCTGATAACGCTGCCCCGCACGGGACATCGGGACGTTAAACTGGGCTGATAATGCTGCCCCGCATCAGGACAGCGGGACGTTAAACTGGGCTGATAATGCTGCCCCACATCACGACGGCGGGACGTTAAACTGGGCTGATAATGCTGCCCCGCATCGGGACAGCGGGACGTTAAACTGGGCTGATAACGCTGCCCCGCATCACGACAGCGGGACGTTAAACTGGACTGATAATGCTGCCCCGCATCAGGACAGCGGGACGTTAAACTGGGCTGATAACGCTGCCCCGCATCGGGACAGCGGGACGTTAAACTGGGCTGATAACGCTGCCCCGCATCACGACGGCGGGACGTTAAACTGGGCTGATAACGCTGCCCCGCATCACGACGGCGGGACGTTAAACTGGGCTGATAACACTGCTCCGCATCAGGACAGCGGGACGTTAAACTGGGCTGATAACGCTGCCCCGCATCAGGACAGTGGGAAGTTAAACTGGGCTGATAACGCTGCCCCGCATCACGACGGCGGGACGTTAAACTGGGCTGATAACGCTGCCCCGCATCAGGACAGCGGGACGTTTAACTGGGCTGATAATGCTGCCCCGCATCAGGACAGTGGGAAGTTAAACTGGGCTGATAATGCTGCCCCGCATCAGGACAGCGGGACGTTAAACTGGGCTGATAAAGCTGCCCCGCATCAGGACAGCGGGACGTTAAACTGGGCTGATAATGCTGCCCCGCATCACGACGGCGGGACGTTAAACTGGGCTGATAACGCTGCCCCGCATCACGACGGCGGGACGTTAAACTGGGCTGATAACGCTGCCCAGCATCAGGACAGTGGGAAGTTAAACTGGGCTGATAACGCTGCCCCGCATCAGGACAGCGGGACGTTAAACTGGGCTGATAACGCTGCCCCGCATCAGGACAGCGGGACGTTAAACTGGGCTGATAATGCTGCCCCGCATCAGGACAGTGGGAAGTTAAACTGGGCTGATAATGCTGCCCCGCATCGGGACAGCGGGACGTTAAACTGGGCTGATAATGCTGCCCCGCATCACGACGGCGGGACATTAAACTGGGCTGATAATGCTGCCCCGCATCAGGACAGCGGGACGTTAAACTGGGCTGATAATGCTGCCCCGCATCGGGACAGCGGGACGTTAAACTGGGCTGATAATGCTGCCCCGCATCACGACGGCGGGACATTAAACTGGGCTGATAATGCTGCCCCGCATCAGGACAGCGGGACGTTTAACTGGACTGATAATGCTGCCCCGCATCAGGACAGCGGGACGTTAAACTGGGCTGATAATGCTGCCCCGCATCAGGACAGCGGGACGTAAAACTGGACTGATAATGCTGCCCCGCATCAGGACAGCGGGACGTTAAACTGGGCTGATAATGCTGCCCCGCATCACGACGGCGGGACGTTAAACTGGGCTGATAACGCTGCCCCGCATCACGACGGCGGGACGTTAAACTGGGCTGATAACGCTGCCCCGCATCACGACGGCGGGACGTTAAACTGGGCTGATAATGCTGCCCCGCATCAGGACAGCGGGACGTTAAACTGGGCTGATAATGCTGCCCCGCATCAGGACAGTGGGAAGTTAAACTGGGCTGATAACGCTGCCCCGCATCAGGACAGCGGGACGTTAAACTGGGCTGATAATGCTGCCCCGCATCAGGACAGTGGGAAGTTAAACTGGGCTGATAATGCTGCCCCCGCATCGGGACAGCGGGACGTTAAACTGGGCTGATAACGCTGCCCCGCATCAGGACAGCGGGACGTTAAACTGGGCTGATAACGCTGCCCCACATCAGGACAGTGGGAAGTTAAACTGGGCTGATAACGCTTCCCCGCATCGGGACAGCGGGACGTTAAACTGGACTGATAATGCTGCCCCGCATCACGACGGCGGGACGTTAAACTGGGCTGATAACGCTGCCCCGCATCACGACGGCGGGACGTTAAACTGGGCTGATAACGCTGCCCCGCATCAGGACAGCGGGACGTTAAACTGGGCTGATAACGCTGCCCCGCATCACGACGGCGGGACGTTAAACTGGGCTGATAACGCTGCCCCGCATCAGGACAGCGGGACGTTAAACTGGGCTGATAATGCTGCCCCGCATCAGGACAGTGGAATGTTAAACTGGGCTGATAACGCTGCCCCGCATCAGGACAGCGGGATGTTAAACTGGGCTGATAATGCTGCCCCGCATCAGGACAGTGGGAAGTTAAACTGGGCTGATAATGCTGCCCCGCATCAGGACAGCGGGACGTTAAACTGGGCTGATAATGCTGCCCCGCATCAGGACAGTGGGAAGTTAAACTGGGCTGATAATGCTGCCCCGCATCAGGACAGTGGGAAGTTAAACTGGGCTGATAATGCTGCCCCGCATCACGACGGCGGGACATTAAACTGGGCTGATAATGCTGCCCCGCATCAGGACAGCGGGACGTTAAACTGGGCTGATAATGCTGCCCCGCATCGGGACAGGGGGACGTTAAACTGGGCTGATAATGCTGCCCCGCATCACGACGGCGGGACATCAAACTGGGCTGATAATGCTGCCCCGCTTCAGGACAGCGGGACGTTAAACTGGGCTGATAATGCTGCCCCGCATCAGGACAGCGGGATGTTAAACTGGACTGATAATGCTGCCCCGCATCAGGACAGCGGGACGTTAAACTGGGCTGATAATGCTGCCCCGCATCACGACGGCGGGCGTTAAACTGGGCTGATAATGCTGCCCCGCATCGGGACAGCGGGACGTTAAACTGGGCTGATAATGCTGCCCCGCATCAGGAAAGCGGGACGTTAAACTGGGCTGATAATGCTGCCCCGCATCACGACCGGGACGTTAAACTGGGCTGATAATGCTGCCCCGCATCAGGACAGCGGGACGTTAAACTGGACTGATAATGCTGCCCCGCATCAGGACATCGGGACGTTAAACTGGACTGATAACGCTGCCCCGCATCGGGACAGCGGGACGTTAAACTGGGCTGATAACGCTGCCCCGCATCGGGACAGCGGGACGTTAAACTGGGCTGATAACGCTGCCCCGCATCAGGACAGCAGGACGTTAAACTGGGCTGATAATGCTGCCCCGCATCGGGACAGCGGGACGTTAAACTGGGCTGATAACGCTGCCCCGCATCAGGACAGCGGGACGTTAAACTGGGCTGATAACGCTGCCCCGCATCACGACGGTGGGACGTTAAACTGGGCTGATAACGCTGCCCCGCATCAGGAAGCGGGACGTTAAACTGGGCTGATAATGCTGCCCCGCATCGGGACAGTGGGACGTTAAACTGGGCTGATAATGCTGCACCGCATCACGACAGCGGGACGTTAAACTGGGCTGATAATGCTGCCCCGCATCGGGACATCGGGACGTTAAACTGGGCTGATAATGCTGCCCCGCATCAGGACAGCGGGACGTTAAACTGGGCTGATAATGCTGCCCCGCATCAGGACAGCGGGACGTTAAACTGGGCTGATAATGCTGCCCCGCATCGGGACAGCGGGACGTTAAACTGGGCTGATAACGCTGCCCCGCATCACGACGGCGGGACGTTAAACTGGACTGATAATGCTGCCCCGCATCAGGACAGCGGGACGTTAAACTGGGCTGATAATGCTGCCCTGCATCACGACGGCGGGACGTTAAACTGGGCTGATAATGCTGCCCCGCATCGGGACAGCGGGACGTTAAACTGGGCTGATAACGCTGCCCCGCATCAGGACAGCGGGACGTTAAACTGGGCTGATAACGCTGCCCCGCATCACGACGGTGGGACGTTAAACTGGGCTGATAATGCTGCCCTGCATCACGACGGCGGGACGTTAAACTGGGCTGATAACGCTGCCCCGCATCAGGACAGCGGGACGTTAAACTGGGCTGATAACGCTGCCCCGCATCACGACGGTGGGACGTTAAACTGGGCTGATAACGCTGCCCCGCATCAGGAAAGCGGGACGTTAAACTGGGCTGATAATGCTGCCTCGCATCGGGACAGTGGGAAGTTAAACTGGGCTGATAATGCTGCACCGCATCACGACGGCGGGACGTTAAACTGGGCTGATAACGCTGCCCCGCATCGGGACATCGGGACGTTAAACTGGGCTGATAATGCTGCCCCGCATCAGGACAGCGGGACGTTAAACTGGGCTGATAATGCTGCCCCACATCACGACGGCGGGACGTTAAACTGGGCTGATAATGCTGCCCCGCATCGGGACAGCGGGACGTTAAACTGGGCTGATAACGCTGCCCCGCATCACGACGGCGGGACGTTAAACTGGACTGATAATGCTGCCCCGCATCAGGACAGCGGGACGTTAAACTGGGCTGATAACGCTGCCCCGCATCGGGACAGCGGGACGTTAAACTGGGCTGATAACGCTGCCCCGCATCACGACGGCGGGACGTTAAACTGGGCTGATAACGCTGCCCCGCATCACGACGGCGGGACGTTAAACTGGGCTGATAACACTGCTCCGCATCAGGACAGCGGGACGTTAAACTGGGCTGATAACGCTGCCCCGCATCAGGACAGTGGGAAGTTAAACTGGGCTGATAACGCTGCCCCGCATCACGGACAGCGGGACGTTAAACTGGGCTGATAACGCTGCCCCGCATCAGGACAGCGGGACGTTTAACTGGGCTGATAATGCTGCCCCGCATCAGGACAGCGGGACGTTAAACTGGGCTGATAACGCTGCCCCGCATCAGGACAGCGGGACGTTAAACTGGGCTGATAACGCTGCCCCGCATCAGGACAGCGGGACGTTAAACTGGGCTGATAATGCTGCCCCCGCATCAGGACAGTGGGAAGTTAAACTGGGCTGATAATGCTGCCCCGCATCAGGACAGCGGGACGTTAAACTGGGCTGATAATGCTGCCCCGCATCACGACGGCGGGACGTTAAACTGGGCTGATAATGCTGCCCCGCATCAGGACAGCGGGACGTTAAACTGGGCTGATAATGCTGCCCCGCATCGGGACAGCGGGACGTTAAACTGGGCTGATAATGCTGCCCCGCATCACGACGGCGGGACATTAAACTGGGCTGATAATGCTGCCCCGCATCAGGACAGCGGGACGTTTAACTGGACTGATAATGCTGCCCCGCATCAGGACAGCGGGACGTTAAACTGGGCTGATAATGCTGCCCCGCATCAGGACAGCGGGACGTAAAACTGGACTGATAATGCTGCCCCGCATCAGGACAGCGGGACGTTAAACTGGGCTGATAATGCTGCCCCGCATCACGACGGCGGGACGTTAAACTGGGCTGATAACGCTGCCCCGCATCACGACGGCGGGACGTTAAACTGGGCTGATAACGCTGCCCCGCATCACGACGGCGGGACGTTAAACTGGGCTGATAATGCTGCCCCGCATCAGGACAGCGGGACGTTAAACTGGGCTGATAATGCTGCCCCGCATCACGACGGCGGGACGTTAAACTGGGCTGATAATGCTGCCCCGCATCAGGACAGCGGGACGTTAAACTGGACTGATAATGCTGCCCCGCATCAGGACAGTGGGAAGTTAAACTGGGCTGATAACGCTGCCCCGCATCAGGACAGCGGGACGTTAAACTGGGCTGATAATGCTGCCCCGCATCAGGACAGTGGGAAGTTAAACTGGGCTGATAATGCTGCCCCGCATCGGGACAGCGGGACGTTAAACTGGGCTGATAACGCTGCCCCGCATCAGGACAGCGGGACGTTAAACTGGGCTGATAACGCTGCCCCACATCAGGACAGTGGGAAGTTAAACTGGGCTGATAACGCTTCCCCGCATCGGGACAGCGGGACGTTAAACTGGACTGATAATGCTGCCCCGCATCACGACGGCGGGACGTTAAACTGGGCTGATAACGCTGCCCCGCATCACGACGGCGGGACGTTAAACTGGGCTGATAACGCTGCCCCGCATCAGGACAGCGGGACGTTAAACTGGGCTGATAACGCTGCCCCGCATCACGACGGCGGGACGTTAAACTGGGCTGATAACGCTGCCCCGCATCAGGACAGCGGGACGTTAAACTGGGCTGATAATGCTGCCCCGCATCAGGACAGTGGAATGTTAAACTGGGCTGATAACGCTGCCCCGCATCAGGACAGCGGGATGTTAAACTGGGCTGATAATGCTGCCCCGCATCAGGACAGTGGGAAGTTAAACTGGGCTGATAACGCTGCCCCGCATCAGGACAGCGGGACGTTAAACTGGGCTGATAATGCTGCCCCGCATCAGGACAGTGGGAAGTTAAACTGGGCTGATAATGCTGCCCCGCATCGGGACAGCGGGACGTTAAACTGGGCTGATAATGCTGCCCCGCATCACGACGGCGGGACATTAAACTGGGCTGATAATGCTGCCCCGCATCAGGACAGCGGGACGTTAAACTGGGCTGATAATGCTGCCCCGCATCGGGACAGGGGGACGTTAAACTGGGCTGATAATGCTGCCCCGCATCACGACGGCGGGACATCAAACTGGGCTGATAATGCTGCCCCGCATCAGGACAGCGGGACGTTAAACTGGGCTGATAATGCTGCCCCGCATCAGGACAGCGGGATGTTAAACTGGACTGATAATGCTGCCCCGCATCAGGACAGCGGGACGTTAAACTGGGCTGATAATGCTGCCCCGCATCACGACGGCGGGCGTTAAACTGGGCTGATAATGCTGCCCCGCATCGGGACAGCGGGACGTTAAACTGGGCTGATAATGCTGCCCCGCATCAGGAAAGCGGGACGTTAAACTGGGCTGATAATGCTGCCCCGCATCACGACGGCGGGACGTTAAACTGGGCTGATAATGCTGCCCCGCATCAGGACAGCGGGACGTTAAACTGGACTGATAATGCTGCCCCGCATCAGGACATCGGGACGTTAAACTGGACTGATAACGCTGCCCCGCATCGGGACAGCGGGACGTTAAACTGGGCTGATAACGCTGCCCCGCATCGGGACAGCGGGACGTTAAACTGGGCTGATAACGCTGCCCCGCATCAGGACAGCAGGACGTTAAACTGGGCTGATAATGCTGCCCCGCATCAGGACAGTGGGAAGTTAAACTGGGCTGATAACGCTGCCCCGCATCACGACGGCGGGACGTTAAACTGGGCTGATAACGCTGCCCCGCATCGGGACAGCGGGACGTTAAACTGGGCTGATAATGCTGCCCCGCATCAGGACAGTGGGAAGTTAAACTGGGCTGATAATGCTGCCCCGCATCGGGACAGCGGGACGTTAAACTGGGCTGATAATGCTGCCCCGCATCACGACGGCGGGACATTAAACTGGGCTAATAATGCTGCCCCGCATCAGGACAGCGGGACGTTAAACTGGGCTGATAATGCTGCCCCGCATCGGGACAGCGGGACGTTAAACTGGGCTGATAATGCTGCCCCGCATCACGACGGCGGGACATTAAACTGGGCTGATAATGCTGCCCCGCATCAGGACAGCGGGACGTTAAACTGGGCTGATAATGCTGCCCCGCATCAGGACAGCGGGACGTAAAACTGGACTGATAATGCTGCCCTGCATCAGGACAGCGGGACGTTAAACTGGGCTGATAATGCTGCCCCGCATCACGACGGCGGGACGTTAAACTGGGCTGATAATGCTGCCCCGCATCGGGACAGCGGGACGTTAAACTGGGCTGATAACGCTGCTCCGCATCAGGACAGCGGGACGTTAAACTGGGCTGATAACGCTGCCCCGCATCACGACGGCGGGACGTTAAACTGGACTGATAATGCTGCCCCGCATCAGGACAGCGGGACGTTAAACTGGGCTGATAACGCTGCCCCGCATCGGGACATTGGGACGTTAAACTGGACTGATAACGCTGCCCCGCATCGGGACGTTAAACTGGGCTGATAATGCTGCCCCGCATCGGGACATGGGGACGTTAAACTGGGCTGATAACGCTGCTCCGCATCACGACGGCGGGACGTTAAACTGGGCTGATAACGCTGCCCCGCATCACGACGGCGGGACGTTAAACTGGGCTGATAACGCTGCTCCGCATCAGGACAGCGGGACGTTAAACTGGGCTGATAACGCTGCCCCGCATCAGGACAGCGGGACGTTAAACTGGGCTGATAATGCTGCCCCGCATCAGGACAGTGGGAAGTTAAACTGGGCTGATAACGCTGCCCCGCATCAGGACAGCGGGACGTTAAACTGGGCTGATAATGCTGCCCCGCATCAGGACAGGGGGAAGTTAAACTGGGCTGATAACGCTGCCCCGCATCAGGACAGCGGGACGTTAAACTGGGCTGATAACGCTGCCCCGCATCAGGACAGCGGGACGTTAAACTGGGCTGATAACGCTGCCCCGCATCAGGACAGCGGGACGTTAAACTGGGCTGATAACGCTGCCCCGCATCAGGACATTGGGAAGTTAAACTGGGCTGATAACGCTGCCCCGCATCAGGACATTGGGAAGTTAAACTGGGCTGATAACGCTGCCCCGCATCAGGACAGCGGGACGTTAAACTGGGCTGATAACGCTGCCCCGCATCACGACGGCGGGACGTTAAACTGGGCTGATAACGCTGCCCCGCATCAGGACAGCGGGACGTTAAACTGGGCTGATAATGCTGCCCCGCATCAGGACAGTGGGAAGTTAAACTGGGCTGATAACGCTGCCCCGCATCAGGACAGCGGGACGTTAAACTGGGCTGATAATGCTGCCCCGCATCAGGACAGCGGGACGTTAAACTGGGCTGATAACGCTGCCCCGCATCAGGACAGCGGGACGTTAAACTGGGCTGATAACGCTGCCCCGCATCGGGACAGCGGGACGTTAAACTGGGCTGATAATGCTGCCCCGCATCGGGACAGCGGGACGTTAAACTGGACTGATAATGCTGCGCCACATCGGGACAGCGGGACGTTAAACTGGGCTGATAACGCTGCCCTGCATCAGGACGGCGGGATGTTAAACTGGGCTGATAATGCTGCCCCGCATCGGGACAGTGGGAAGTTAAACTGGGCTGATAATGCTGCCCCGCATCGGGACAGCGGGACGTTAAACTGGGCTGATAATGCTGCCCCGCATCACGACGGCGGGACATTAAACTGGGCTGATAATGCTGCCCCGCATCAGGACAGCGGGACGTTAAACTGGGCTGATAATGCTGCCCCGCATCGGGACAGCGGGACGTTAAACTGGACTGATAATGCTGCCCCGCATCAGGACAGCGGGACGTTAAACTGGGCTGATAATGCTGCCCCGCATCACGACGGCGGGCGTTAAACTGGGCTGATAACGCTGCCCCGCATCGGGACAGCGGGACGTTAAACTGGGTTGATAATGCTGCCCCGCATCAGGAAAGCGGGACGTTAAACTGGGCTGATAATGCTGCCCCGCATCACGACGGCGGGACGTTAAACTGGGCTGATAATGCTGCCCCGCATCAGGACATCGGGACGTTAAACTGGACTGATAACGCTGCCCTGCATCGGGACAGCGGGACGTTAAACTGGGCTGATAACACTGCCCCGCATCACGACGGCGGGACGTTAAACTGGGCTGATAACGCTGCCCCGCATCAGGACAGCGGGATGTTAAACTGGGCTGATAATGCTGCCCCGCATCAGGAAAGTGGGACGTTAAACTGGGCTGATAATGCTGCCCCGCATCGGGACAGTGGGAAGTTAAACTGGGCTGATAACGCTGCCCCGCATCAGGACAGTGGGAAGTTAAACTGGGCTGATAATGCTGCCCCGCATCGGGACAGCGGGACGTTAAACTGGGCTGATAACGCTGCCCCGCATCACGACGGCGGGACGTTAAACTGGGCTGATAACGCTGCCCCGCATCACGACGGCGGGACGTTAAACTGGGCTGATAACGCTGCCCCGCATCAGGACAGCGGGACGTTAAACTGGGCTGATAACGCTGCCCCGCATCAGGACAGCGGGACGTTAAACTGGGCTGGTAATGCTGCCCCGCATCACGACGGCGGGACGTTAAACTGGGCTGATAACGCTGCCCCGCATCGGGACATGGGGATGTTAAAGTGGGCGGGATCAGATGGCTGAAAACGTCCCTGGTCAGCAGCTCTTGGAGTTAGTGATGAAACTCATCAACTCAGAACACCTGGAATTATCTGGTGAACCAGACACGGAGCAGAGACGCCGGATGACGACATTTCCTACACAGTAAAATCCCCAGTGTTAACTTTGAATTGTTAAATCATATGAACTCTATCAGAGTAATTCTAACACCATTGAGAGTAAAATTACCACCAGTGCTGGTAAAAAATTTTCAGTTAAACCAAGTTTCCTCTTTCAGTGTATAATATCAAGTGTAACTAAGTGCACCCTGGAAGACTCCTCCATCTTTGGCTCGAATATTTCCCATCATGCTTTGTGACTCCCTTGTATGGTCCTGCACACAGACTTGAGTAGGTAGACTGGACACGGTGGAGTCCCAGCAGGCTGACGTCCGACAGCGGCGCCATCTTGGAGCGGTCGACCCCGCGATTCACTGTCCATTATAATGAAAGCTTTTGGTAATAAATATCTAACTCTCTTGAATTTTCTGAAGTCATAGTGGTATAGTTATTATCACATAATACTTAATATTTGTAGACCCGGGTTAAAATGTCGCAAGAAGCATGCTTTGTCTTCCTCAGATGCCCATCAGAAAGCATATTTATCATCAGACATTACGAATTTTAAGATGTCTGTCAGTTCCTTTGTTATCAATTTCGGTTTCATGGCCATATATTAACTCATTGACTGCCAGACCTTTTCTGAGCAGAGCGCTCCATATAGATGGGTTTCCTGTTTACAAACATTGACAGTTGCGCGCGCAACCAGGGGGCAAAAAGCCTGTTTTGTATTGCAGTCTATGGCCAAACACGCACTCATATCATTCATAAAAATGTAAAGTAACCCGACGAAACAAACAGAGATC
This sequence comes from Atherinomorus stipes, assembly GCA_023101725.1. Classification (NCBI taxonomy): domain Eukaryota; kingdom Metazoa; phylum Chordata; class Actinopteri; order Atheriniformes; family Atherinidae; genus Atherinomorus; species Atherinomorus stipes. The sequence continues at coordinate 61,463 of JALJCO010002964.1, read as the reverse complement.
GTTGTATTTTAAATTATATTGAATAAATCTGCATTTTGATGACGAATCAAAAAATACCAACGCAGCTTTGCTGTGTTATATTTCTATCACCATTACACTAACTTGGCATGGGAGTCATCACCTGGAAACGGCATTTTTCTTGCTAAAACATGGATATTATTCGTGTTGGACCTCATTTGAAATTCCCTGAAAAACCTGAATTAGAAAGCAGCTTAAACTTTTGTTTAGACTCTTTGTTAAAACCAAATTAAGCCACAACAGTCTGCTGTCTGCAGCAGTTTCAGTTCAGCTCCGTGTCGTCTTCACCTCCATACAGGAGCAACTTTCACTAGTTTGGGATTAAACCAGACAAAGACGACATCATCACTACGTTTGGAAAGGAGCTGATTCCAGCTGTTAGGGACTAACACGCATTGCTGTCGGTAAGTTTCGCTGCTTGTGTAACGTTCTGCTTTATTGTGTATGAGATCGTGGTGGACAATAGACAGACTAGCTAACTGCGAACAAGCTAACGGTAGAAACTCGAACGCCATCTGATTTACGAGCCCCGTACTTCGTATTAAATTTCTGGGATGCATTGTTATGCCGCGTGAATGTTTGTAAACGGCTCAACAATCAGTTTTTCTTCTTTTTATTTTCCTGTCTGAGCAGAGGACGGCTGTCACACAGGTACAGTGTTGTGATGCAGCCGATTGCGGCGGCGATGCTGGTTAGTACCAGTCTCCCCACTAGAACACGGGAATAATTTCTGCCACCGCGGTGGTTTAATCCGACATGGTGACCGTGATGAAAGACTAAATAAATCATGTAGTCTGAACTGGAATAAGTTATCTGAGAGGGTTTTGTGAAGATCAGTCACGTCTACTGTCCTATTATCACCATTTTCAACTGTTTACATGCATTAATGTTTGATTTTTGCAACCGAACAAATACCAGGACTCAAATATTATATTTCCCCGACACTTTCACGTCATATCTTGACCTCATCTGCATTAAAAGTCGAGTCTTGTACATAAAACACACGTCTTCTCATAGTTCAATAATGCTTTTCCTGTGTTTTCTTGCCCCTGGTTGCGCACGCATCCTATCTGTGACGTTGCTCAGAAACCCATCTATTGCCAGGATTTTTAAGCATTTTCACTGATTTTGGGAGATCCACAGAATAGTGTGTACAGTGCCAATACAAAACACTGAAAGTCTCAGCTTTTCTTTGGTACACTCTTCTTTTATCAGAAAAAAACATTTGTTTCAAGATTTTTCCATTCTTTAGTAATCTGCAGTAGAGCATGGCTTTGTTGCAGCGAAAATGCATGTTTCTGACCAAAAAGCTGAGAAAACTAGCTTTAAATGCTATGCTCGGCTTCAAGTGGAAAAAGTGTCTTTGATGCCAATATTTTTCTACTTTAGTAACACCTTCATCATCTGAACAGCTGTTTACTTCTATGAAACAACAATGGTCTAATATTTATATAATAATTATTCATTTATTATTAGCATCTTTGTTTTTGTCATAATCTCTATTTTATTGACTTTTATTCATCATTTTTAATTGGTTTAATTGTACTTTTGTACAAATTGGTACTTCTATTTTTGAGTGTGTACCCTCCAATGAAAGAAAATGCTAAATTCATAATAGTTATTCAAATAAACAAAAAAATAAAGAAAATTACTAAATAAAATTTTGTGAAACAAAATATTGTTTTTGAATTTTAGTTTAATGGAATTATAATAATAAAAAAACAAACAAAATTGTTCCAGACAGGTCTGTATAGTTCGTGTATCCTTCGTTCATTCATTTTTCAATTTAAAATAGAAATAAATAACAAAAAACACTTTTATTCCCAGTATTTGTTTCCAAAACCAAAATGAAAAACCAGAACTTTTTTTTTCGATTTTCAATTTAATGCTCAAATGAAAAATGGAAGAAAACTAATAACAAGCGCTCTGATGATCCAACTTTGGGTTTTCATTTGAAGCAGCAGTGTGAACCGGATGTTCTCTCTGCTCGGTGAACATGTATTTATTACGAGCTTAAAACTGTGTTTCAATGGTTTTAGTAATTACACTAATGTTTAGGAGATATCAGTTATTATATGGAGGTTTTTCTTCTGTTTTATCACAGCTTACATTAGCTACTGATAGGCCTGCGTATTTCTGTCAAACTGCTAAGGCGGCCAGCTGAGCGACGAAGTCCTTTCAGCTCTGGTGGGGACTGATGCTCTCTTTGAGCCTGCTGACTCGCTGTGTGCAGCTGCAGTATCATCTTGTCCCACAAGGGGGCGCACCGTGACTGTCTCTGACTGCCCATCATCATCCTCCTGTTCTGCAGTTACCGGAGTGACACCAGTTGTGTTCATGTTGTCGATCAAATCATTTACGGCTAACAGCACTGACAGTCCTGTATCTTCCAGACCTGTAATGTCTTCTTCGCTCTCCAGATAATGCAGGACTGACCTCCTCGGCAGCCGACATGATGTTTTCACCACCGCACTGGGCTGAAATCCAAGCTCTGTGCATACAGCATCCAGTTCGGGGAGAGTTGGCGTTACTAGCTTCCTTTCAGCGTGTGCCAGCAGCAATACCCACTCACTGTCCATGTTTGTAGTGTCCAGGTTACTCACTTTATTCCGGAAAAAAAAGTTTGTTCCGTTTCTTCACTGCTGCAGTGACGAGCAATGTTGCTCCGGACTAGCGTGATGAGCTAGCTCATCTCTGTCTTCATTCTCTGAACACTTCGTGGATGAAAACTTGCTCGGACCAAGTGGACACACCAAAATTTATTTTGCACCATTGTAATGAACGACCAGGGACACGTTCAGCTGGTTTTCTGCAACATTTATTTAGAGAACAATACCCAAGTTTCTTTCAAGCAAGCGGATGTACCGTTTTTGTTTTTTTACATCGCCTCACATTTTTTTCTTCTTAAAAGGAGAAAAACACAGCGTTCCTTCTCTTAAAGGGAACGTACACATTTCTCTCTACATAAAGGTGCCATGACATCAAACTTTCCTTTTCTGGGGTTTTGGGGGTGTAATATGATCTGTTGTGCACTGATGAGGCCATGTGAATGTCCAGAGTGAGAATCAAAGTTCCTGTTTATGGTCTGTCAGCTTTGTCTCTCTGTTCAGAAACGGTTGAATCAGACAGCAGGCTATCATTCTACGTAGTTCTATCATTCTACGTAATTTAATTGCCCCAATAAGAGCACACTATCAAGCAAACAGCCTCCCCTCCTCTCTCCTAAAGGTCTATGCACCCTCCGCTTCGCTCCCCCCTCCGTGTCTGATTCAGCTGCGTGTATGGAGCTAGTAGTAACTTCTGTGCAGTCAGGTCTGGGTTTTCAAACAAATGGATTTAAAAGCAAACTTCTGCAGCAACACTGAGGGAGGGGGCCACAACCTTGTCATTACCTGTAAGTTTATTTATTTTCTAAATGCTGTCTTGTCTGATAAACGTAGCTCACTGTCTGAAATGCACATGTTGCTAGCAGTTAGCCTTTAGCAAGCTCCAACCACAGCTTGGCCTACTTTCTCTAAATAAGATTATAGCCAAATAAGGTGTAGCCAATCAAAATGAAGTCAACTTTGTCTCCGGGTAAAGCTGCATATCATTACTGCAACCAAGTCTTTTACTGAGGAAGTGAGCTCTGGTGTTTCAAAACAATACCCCGCTGTAAAAAATGCCGTTTTTTTTCTTTGGCGTATTTGCAGTAATGCCAACAACCTAAACTAGTTTTTACTGCTATGTCATCACTACTTTAAAGGCTCTCAGAAATGACATTCACAGTATGAATTAAATGACACATCTGCAACCATCTTATTTTGAATCAATTAACTGAACATAAAAACTGAAACAATAGAAATAACCCAGCATGCTACACCGCCTCTCTACAAGAGGGCTGCAAAGTCTCCACGGAGGAGCTTTTTGCTCATGAAGACAACCTGACAACTGAAATCCTGTCAAGTAGAGCCACATCCATTCAGCACAAAACTGAGACAAAGCTGAGGATGTACCAAGAGATACCACCACTGCTGATGTGTGACCACCCTGCCGCCTGGTGGTACCCTTCTCTATCAGAGGCCCCCTTTTCGTATTTGTCCGTAGGCTACAGGCATCCTCAAAGTGAGAGAAAACCCTCCACCGCTGGAGACACCATACTACCAGAAAAGGCTGATATACTGATTTTTCTGAACAAGAACATTTGACTTGGACACTTTACAGTTTTTATTGATTGTTTTGATGCAGCAGTCGACTCAAAATCCACATTTTTCAAAACAGTTAATGCAGAGGCCTAAACAGTGGCACCAATAGTCAAAATGACACATTTTGTTTGTAAAAGGCTCTAACTCTGCCAAAACATTTAAAATATAGACAAAAAATATGGACATTTTGCCCTCGAACAACACAACTTGCACACAAATGTATGAACGCTTCCAATCACTCACAACAAAATACAAAACACTGCACTCAATGTGAATCCGTGCAGCATTGCTGGGCATTGTAGCCAATGACTGTATGCAGCTTACATGTCAGTGTCATTTGTAGCCAAATGTGCCCTCTTGCAAAAAAAAAAAAAAAAAAAGAACTCAGAATCAGATATGCTGTGATGCAAATTTCATTGATTATTCTTTTTTTTTCAGATTGTGGCTAACAACCTTAATCTTATTGAATCTGATTTACCACATGAGCAATCACAGTTGCCCGAATTTCATCAGTAACTTGAGTCCTTCCAGCTACACCTCCACCTCGCACACAGACTCCTCTTACCCTGAGCCCTCTACCTCTGACTCTCATTCTCATCTGCCTTAGACCATCCATGCTTGCAAAGAACACACAACATGGCAGCTTTTAAGGCCTGCAGACTGATTGCAAATTGAAAACTTGTGTGAAGAAGAGTCAAACAGGTGCTTCAGTGATTTCATACTGATCAAGAAGTTTCTAAGAGCTGGAAACATATGGTTTCTTTTTAAAAGTTTTTTTTAAAAAATTCTGGAATGCGCTGCTAGGTAGCTGCAATTTGTGAAAGCTCTCCCTTAACTTTTGTGGGTTTTTTTTCAAATATAGTTGTCTTTTTTATCGACATTATTCCTCAGATTAGGTTTTTCTTGGAGGATTTTTTATGCTGGTTTGAAGGGTGTGCAATTCGGGAGATTTTTCCTCGTATATTTGGCTTTTTTCACTGCTTGTTATGATGTGTATCCATAGCAACGGAAAAATTGTTTACCACCGTGATCAACTGTTAAAACTCTCCCAAATCAAGATTTTCAGCGAAATAACACGTCAAATCCCAGTGGAGTTAAGGAGAAAGACAAGAGGATGCAGGGCAGGGGTAAGGCAGAAAGAAAAACGGTGGAGATTTAAACCGTTTCTTCCAACTGTTGTGATGGGTAACGTGAGATCGCTAGCTAACAAGATGGACGAGCTCGAAGTGCTAACAAGGTCTCAGAAAGAGTACAGAGAATGCAGTATCATGTGTTTCACTGAGACATGGCTGCATGAACACATCCCGGACTGTAATGCGTCTGTACACGGCTTCAAGACGGCCTGTGCAGACCGAAATAAACAGCTCAGCGGGAAGCTAAAGGGAGGCGGAATTGCAGTGCTGGTCAGTCAGCGTTGGTGCCATCCAGGACACGTCACTGTCAAGGAGAAGATCTGCACAAGAGACATTGAACTGTTAGCTGTGAGTTTCCATCCATATTATTTACCCAGAGAGTTTGCCTGTGTTATTCTGGTAGCGGTTTATATAATACCAGGTACCGCACCAGAGACAGCCTGTGATGTCATCAGCTCCGTCGTGGCTAAACTACAAACACAGCATCCAAACTCATTCATAGCGATCTCTGGAGACTTCAACAACATCTCCCTCTCTGCTACGTTGCCAACTTTCCAGCAGTTTGTCAGCTGCTCCACCAGAGAAAATAAGATGTTGGACTTATTTTATGCAAACACTATGAATGCATACAGCTCCTCTGCCCTGCCTCCTTTAGGAAGATCTGATCATAATCTGGTTCTTCTCACCTCCACCTACAAGCCCATCGTTCAGCAGCAGCCAGTCATTAGGAGGACGATTAAAACCTGGTCTACTGAGGCTGAAGATGCTCTGAGAGGGTGCTTTGAGGCCACTGACTGGAATGTCCTCTGTGAACCTCATGGAGATGACATCAACACCATGACTGAGTGTGTGACAGATTACATAAACTTCTGTGTGGACAACATCGTTCCAACAAGAACAGTGAGGTGCTTCCCCAATAACAAACCCTGGATCACCAGTGACCTGAAAAAGCTGCTGAACATCAAAAAGAAAGCTTTCAGGGATGGAGACAGGGAGTTACTGAAGACCACACAAAAACAACTGAAAACACAGACTAAGAAGTGAAGGAGGACTACAGGAAAAAGTTGGAGAGCAGCTCCAGCAGAACAACGTGAGGGATGTGTGGTCGGGAATGAAGAAGATCACTGGCTTCAAGTTAAAGGGGGACCAGACTGACGGAGGTCTGGACAGAGCTAACGAACTGAACATGTTCTTCAATAGGTTCAGTTCCCCCCCTGCCGACAACCCAACACACCACACACCCTCCATGAGCCCACAGCTTTCCTGTCCCACCTCCACTCTGTCACCCTGCACCTCAGTCATGGACCTGAACACAGCCTCCTCTCCCTCCACATCAGGACATCCTGAGACCTCTTTTGCCTCCACCTCCAGCCTGACTGTCCCCTGTGACCAGGTCAAGAAACAACTAGAAAAACTGAACCGGAACAAGGCTGCAGGTCCAGATGGTGTCAGTCCCAGAGTTCTCAAGACCTGCTCAGAACAACTATGTCCGGTTCTCCAGCACCTTTTTAACACCAGCCTGAGACAGAACAGAGTTCCTGTGCTGTGGAAAACATCCTGTCTTGTTCCAGTCCCTAAAAAACCACAACCAGCTGAACCAAATGACTACAGACCAGTTGCTCTGACATCTCACATCATGAAAGTCCTGGAGAGACTCTTACTGGCTCACCTCAACAAGCAAGTGAACACCTTTCAGGACCCATTACAGTTCGCATATCGTAATGGGCTTGGGGTTGAAGACGCCATCATCTTCCTGCTTCAGAGAGCCCACTCTCATCTGGACCAGTCAGGCAGCACTTTGAGGGTCATGTTCTTTGATTTTTCAAGTGCATTTAATACTATTCAGCCTGCTTTGCTATGTCAGAAGCTCCATAACTTCCAGGTGGATCAGTCCACAACCACCTGGATTTACGACTACCTAACAAACAGACCATAGTTTGTGAGACTGAAAGGTTGTGTGTCCGAGATGGTGGTCAGCAGCACTGGAGCACCACAAGGGACTGTACTCTCACCATTCCTCTTCACACTGTACACCTCAGACTTCCAGTACAACTCTGATCCTGTCATCTGCAGAAATACTCTGATGGCTCTGCAGTTGTGGGGTGTATCAGTGATGGACAAGAAGCCGAGTACAGGGAACTTGTCAATCAGTTTGTGAAATGGTGCAGTAACAATCAGCTCATCTTAAATACCAGCAAGACTAAAGAGATGATTGTTGACTTCAGGAGGAGCAAGAATAAGCAGCATAGTCCTGTCTACATCCTGGAAGAGGAGGTGGAGGTGGTGGAGAACTACAAATACCTGGAGTTCAGCTGGACAACAGACTAGACTGGAAATGCAACAGTGACTACATCTACAAGAAAGGTCAGAGCAGACTCTACTTCTTAAGGAAGCTGAGATCATTCAACGTCTGCACCAAGATGTTGCAGATCTTCTACAAGTCTGTTGTGGAAAGTGCAATTAGCTTTGCAGCATCTGCTGGGGAAGCAGCATCAGAACCAGAGACTTGAAGAAACTAAACAAGCTGATCAAGAAAGCTGGTTCTGTGCTGGGAATAACTCTGGAGCCGCTGGAGCTGATCGTTCAAAAAAGAATGCTGCACAAGCTGATGAAGATGATGGAGGACACTTCCCATCCTCTCCACAACACGGTGAAGAATCAACAGAGTGTGTTTAGTGGGAGGCTGCGTCAAGTTCACTGTAGGACAGAGAGATACAGGAATTCATTCCTGCCAGCAACATCACCCTAAAGAACAAGACTGACTGACTTTTTTTGTTTATTTATTTAAAAAAAAAAAAAGTGAGCTTTTACAATCTTGAATTTCCCTTCGGGGATGAATAAAGTATTTTTCATTCTTTCATTTCATTTCATTCATTCATTCATTCATTCCGTTTGGCTACCACAGCTAAAGCAATGGAGTTTGGACTGCTTGAATGACTTCTGCGTTAACTGGTTTTGCAAAAGGGTGGAGAAAACGATCAATAAAACAATCAATAAAAACTGTAACACAAACTTTAAAAAAAAAAAAAAATTATGAACAGCTTAAATGAACTGAATACACTTGAGATGCATTTTACCCTCAGTGCTGCTTGTACATATGTGCAGAATGTGCATCATGGCTTAAGCGGCCATTACTGTTCAGGCATGACTTGACTTGTGTGCAGAATGTAGAGAGGCTGCACTTTAATTTTGATTTCAGTTTATTTCTCAGGGAAATTCGCTGATTGTAAGCAGCTGTTATTTACTGAATGCATTTTATTTTATGATGTGTATTTACTGTTTTGCAGTGAACTGTAAAGGAATAATATTACTTTTGTTAAATAAACATTTGACCTTTTTTTCCCCACTGTTTTGGAATCAAAACATGGAATCATTAGGAACCGGAATGGATAAGCAGAATCAGAATCGGATTCATAAAAATCGTAACGATACGATAAGGAAGACAAGGGCATGAGGACACAGAGAACACTCTGTCCTCGGTCAGAAAGACAGTGTAATGGTGAATAGAGCTCTTTAACATAGTCTGCAAACAACCACAGCAACCAGAATATCTTTTTGTGCCCGTCTTGGACCAAACATGAAAAAACACACAGAAACAAAAGTGTGTGTTGATAAATGTGAAGGCCGAGACAAACAAACGGCCTTTAAGACGGAGACAAAAGACCACTGAGAGCAACAAAACCCCTTTGTCAACACAGAATTACAAGTGGAGAATTATGTGGGACTTAAAGCAATACACACACACACACAAAATATAGAAACCCCCCCCCCCAATGTGTGTGTGTGTGTGTGATGTGTGTGTGCATGGGTTGATATTCTGGGGCGGGAGGGGCGCGATTCTAATTTTCTCCATGTTTTAAGCTGTTAAGCACTTTTAGTTGCAACGTTTTGTATGAAAACAGCTATAAATGAAATATGATTTGATAACATTAAATGAGTAATTGTAGAAAATAAAACTATCTGGATCTTCTACGACTGGCAGGAGAGGCCCCTCTTGATATACTGCAATGGTGTAGGGGAAATAAGATTTTTGTGTAGGTCAGTTTGTTAAATTAATTTCACTACAATTTTTTCCTTTTAACATTTATTTAAAGTGACTTGAGGCAAGATTAAGAAACGAAACTTGCGACTGGCGCTTCAGGTACCTGCAGCCACGAGCCAAATCGTCACAGGGGCATGCACAAACTGAAGCTATAATGTTGTTTATTCACCTTTTTCTTCGTAGTAACACTTTTTAGTGTCTTTCAGTTGATCTGGATCGTTTGCTGACGGCGGAATAATCCATAACTATCGCTTACAGTGTTTGAATTTACCGCAACCGTCTTTTTCCTGCATCAAAACTGCGGCTGTAGATCATTTGACATCACGTCTGCAGGGCAGCGCTGGAAATTCGGACACCGAATTGCAGCGCATTTTGCAGCACACAGCCTGTTCAAGGCAACGGAGAGAAACGTGGGTGGAAACATTATTTTTGGTATTTAGCGCTTCATCACCCATTCGTATGAAAAAAAAAATGGACATGCATATTTGTTTTTTTTTTTTTATTCCTGCATCTAATCCCTTTAAATTTTACTGGTGTCTTTTATGCATTCTTAAATTTTGAATTACACAGTGTTTTAGAGGATATTTCAGAATATATCAAGCTACATCTTGTACCAGGACAATGCCAAAATATATTGCCATATCAATAATCGGCCATACTGCCCAGCTCTGCAACCAGTGTTGCATTCATGGTCTCCAAGATCTTGTACTGATGACAGCAGACTCAGAGTTTTCAGTGATGTTTGTCATCACTCGGTGGGGAGTACAGCATGAAATGGCCTGAAAAATACAGTACTACAGTTCTAAAATACATTTTAAAAAAAAAAAACAGCAAGGCAATGCGTGTCAGTTGATAAATCTCTTTGTGAGTGCTACATTAATATATTTACATTTTCTCATCCCAACACACGCAGTTGCGTGTAAACGCCCCATATTGCGTATTCATTGCAGCAAACCAAGGTTATTATAGTTTTGAAATATTCATTAGTTTTTATTCTTATTTAGTTTTCATTTTCCTTTTTTTTTATTTCAGTTTAGTTTTAGTAAGTTCAACAAATGATTTCATAGTTTTAGTTTAGTTTTTATTTTGAGGAATTGACTAGTTTCAGTTTAGTTTTTATGTAGTTTTAGTCTTAGTCTTAGTTTTTCAGGCATTAAGAGAAAGCCTTGAAATGTAGATGTTGAAAAGGATGGAAGAATGTGTGACACAAAATATGGATTATCAAATCCTTTTATTTTAATTCCTGAACCACAATTATTCAAATTATTTGAATGTGAATCCAACTTTTGTTTCAATGTTTAACACACCATTGTCCAAACAGGAAAAACCAGCCCACATGCAGCTCTCACCACATATCTTCAGTGTAACCGTGAACTTTTCATCAGCGTCTCTGTGAGAACTACACAAATGAACTTTCATATTTGTTGGATTTTTCCCTTTTAGTTGCATTCCACAGATGTTCCCATCAGTCTTCATCACAATACACTTACTCTTATTGATTAGTGGGTCGTATTCGAAATGCTCCGATGGTTTACACTAAATACAATAAATATTTACAAATACTCTAAAATGCTGTGGCATTTTTGACCTGCTGCAACTTTAGCCATGTTTGTCAGCTAGGCACTTCTTCTAGTTCAGGTGCCGCAGATTATAGCCCCTATACTGCCCCCCTCTGGAGGAAAAGTGGAAGAACAGCAGCTGCTGGACAGGCATCTCAGTCTAATCAAGGGAGAAAATGAAACGACAACGACAACTAAGCTGAATTTATCTACAATTCAGTTTAGTTTTCATTAGTTTTGCATTGTTCGTCGTAGTTCCTATTTCGTTTGTTTTTTTTTTTTTTTTCTTAATTTTTGTTTTAAAGTTTATTTCAGTTAACTGAATTTTTGCATTTTTTTGCGTGCGTAATTAGGACTGAGTGATATGGCCTAAAAATAAAATCTCCAATCTATTTTTTTAAATTCGTTTTATGAGTTTTTCTGATTTTTACCCCCTACTTATTAACGAAAGCAATAAGTACAAACGGCAGAAAACTGAAAACAAACTTTGCTTTGATTCAACAAAAACTAAAACAAATGCAGTGTTGTATAGTAACTAAGTAAAAATACTTCGTTACTTTACTTAAGTAGTATTTTTTTTATATTTGTACTTTACTTTACTACTTCTATTTCTGATGACTTTTACTTTTACTTCACTATATTTTCAGAGAAAAATCAATACTTTTACTCCATTACATCTGCCTGAGCATCTTAGTTACTCATTACAAAATAACAAGGAACCTAACAGCCAATGGACAATCTTTGTTTTGCTGTAGTGGGACTAGAAGCCGCTAGTAGCAGCCGTGTGCAGCCGTCTCTGAAGCTAAACACACCTTTACCTGCCTCAGCAGCAGGTGAAAGGCTGTTCAGCATCGCTGGTCTGGTCTTCAGTCCAAGAAGAGTGAGACTGAGTTCTCGCCATTTGAAGAAACAACTTCTTTTGAGGTTGAACAAAAAGTTTTTCACGGTTCAGTTATGACTGGATGGACAGTTCAAGTGCTGTCGCACTGCAGTCACGTTAAAGTTCAACCAATCAAGTTTTTTGTTTGTTTGCATCACCTCCGAGCACCAAGAGTTTATTAGGAATGATTTTATATTGAATGCACGTGGGTATGAATGTTGGTAGGCATGCATGCAGGTCTGTACGGATGTTTGTGTTTACAATATTTTTCTATATGGTTGGGTTTATGCAAGGAGGTATTGAAACTCCTTTACACTTTGCAAATTAAAACTTAAAAACTAATCAGAGTTTCTGTGTTTTAAGTCACTTTGTTCTCTTACTGGCAACCATGTTGTTGCTTGCTGTTGCTGTTTTGTGTGTGCCATCATGTTGTTTTTGCTTGCCATACTGCAATGTGAATCTAATGCTATAGAAACTCCGGGGAGCCAAAAATGCACCGTTACTTAAAGACTCAATTTGCTTATTTTTTAAATTGCCCTCAACAAAAAATGTGAGTCAATTCATTCAATTGATTTTTTCGCCCAGGCCCATGTACTATGAGATTGCTCACATTTTCATACACACAAACCTTTGGTTAAGCCCATAATGTCTTATGTGCATAAGATCATTTCTATGCATTCACTTAGAACTGATGTTATGCATAACAGTCATTCTATGAAAGGGGTGCCATTTCCACTTTGCATTTTTCAATATTTTCATCAAAGGCAAACTTTTTTTCCAAGACATACACAATATGAAAGACATTTTATACCTCCAAGAAAACCTATTTTCCCACCTCAGGCATGGAATGTTTCTTAACTCTCTAGGCGCCAGAGTTTATTTAGGAAAATATTTCGTTTGGATTTTAAGATTTCAAAATGCTGTAGCTTGGAGTTGGTGAGAGATACAGTAGATCCATAATGTAAATGAGAAAAATATTCATAATGACCTAAGGTTTGTGATGGGAGTAAATTTACTCATGTAATTTGCATATTGTGATGTCATCATGTAGCGGCCATATTGGATTGTGTAACTTTCAGTAAAAAAAAATATTTTTGAACACATTTATATGTAGGAAAAAAATTATGACTGTCATATCATGCTCTAAATAAAGAAACAGGAGTTTGATTGGAGTAACTTTGCTAATATAATTTGTATATCAGCAGGTCAAATTCAGTAAAACAGAATTCTGAACATATTTACACAGTAGATTTTTTTCATTTTTTTCACTGATCCTTTTTCATCCTCTCATCCTCAGAATAAATGAACAGAAATCTGACAGGAGTATATTTGCTAATATAATTTGTATATCAACACGTAAAATTATTTTTATGTTTTTTTTTTCTTTTTTGTTATTATAGATTTATACAGTAGTTTGTCATAACCTGGCTGACCCCTCTCAACATGATCCTTATTTGCAAAGTGGAGGAAGGATAGGATGATCTCATCTCAAATATGTTCCTTGTCATCACTTTGCCAAAGCCAGGTGTGTAAACTGGCCCAAATCTGGCCCAGTAGTCCTCAATCTCAGGTTTTCAACAAGCCTCATACACAAATGCAGTGAGATGAATGCTTTCATCTCAGGGATGGTGACATCACACCAGACATGAAATCTGGAGTTTGGCTGGAGTTGGTGTGTGTAAAGGTACTGGTAAGCGTATCCATTTAATTTGTGATGAGGCTCCAGAAATCCTCATCCAAAAACAGAGACAGGAAGTCACATGCACGAGCATCTGTGAGATCCTTGTGTCTGTGATATCCCACAGGCTCGTCAGTGTCTTTCATCCATTCCTGGATAACTTCCTCAACTCTCAAACATTCCCAGCCGTCATCAATTACTCCCCTATTTTGATTATCTCGGCTTCTGCCCACACGTCCCTCTTTCTTTCTTCCATCACAACGGTGGAGAAAACCGTCACTGTCATCAGTGTGCTTTCTGATAGTTTGTGCAGCATGACCGTGGCAGCGTGTGCTGCGATGTCAGTCACTCGTCACTGGCGAGGCCTGATCTTCCCCTTCTAATCCTGATCAGCAAAGATCAGTGCAGCACCTCGTCTGCACTGTAAAGGCCTCTGGGCGTTTAGTTTTTTATTCCAAAAGTCGTGATCTGTCTCTCACTCTTTCCAACACGCTGCTGCTTTCGCCTTTTCTCTCTCTCTCCTGTGCTCTGCAGCTCCGCACGCAGACAGCAGGTGTCGGGTTTCAAACCTTTATATCTCTGATTTTTTTCACCGAAGCCCATTAAAAAATTGACATCAGGGGGGCGGATGTACGGGGACTAGCTGGCTATGCAGGAGGAGGATTGGATGGGGGAGTGTTGACGGGGGTAAAGTTGTGGGTTGTTTGAGGTAGGGTGTGGGGGTGATAGGATAGAGTGGGGGAGGAAAGGGGAGGGAGGGGAAAAAAAAAAAAGCAGCTCTGTGTGCCTCTTGGGGGGTTTGCAGGGCCTGGGGATGTTGGGCCGGTGACTCTGGCCCCTCCACCGACCTTTTCCGCTCCCGTCCCTTTTCCCCCCTCCCTGGCCTGGGGTGGTCGGGCGCCCCCAGGGGCCAAGGCTGGCCCCTCTGTGGTGAATGCCGGTCGCCTGACCGTGAGGGCGGCCATGCCTGCCCCCTTCTGCCCTGGGGGAATCCCGGGAGGTAGGGGTACCTAATGCCCGTAACGGCTCTTCCTCCAGGCGGGGAATTCATACCCCCCTGGTCTCCTTTCCCAAGACCTCTCTCCCCCCCTGCTCTACCTCACACACACACACACGTAGGGTTTTGGGGAGGGTGCGTGTCAAGCGGGCGTGGTGAGGGAGGGCACCAAAGTGCCTTTGCTTGCCACGTCTAGAGACAGCCTGCTCCCCAGTTTTAACCACACTTAGACACCTAAACACATAAAATAACAACAGCTCACAACCACTTCTGAGGGGCGGGCCATATAGTGTGTGGAAGGAGGGAGGGGCCGGTTGGGTGGTCATACCCCCTACGCGACCCCACTCCCGACATGACTTGGCACTGCCCCTCAGTTTTAACTGCAAACAACACACATCTTACACACAGTCATGAGCGGGGGGGGGGGGGGGGGGGGACAGGGTCCTTTCATACCCCGTTCTCCCGGGTGCTACTGGGGAGAGGGGGAGTAGTGGCTGTTTCACGCGCTAGTGGTCAAGGCCGGCTGCATTGCGGGGGATCTGCTGGCCCGGGGGATGCCTGGCCTGCTGTGTCCGGGGGTGGGGGATGGGGGTGGTGGTGGGGGGGGGGACGTGTTGGGGGCTTGGAGCTCGCGGCTCCTTCCCCGGCCCGAGCTACCACTCAGGAGGCACGGGGGCATGGGCAAGAGAGAGGTGGGTATGTGAGAATAATGAATGAGAGTGTGAAAGAGGAAATGTGGGAGGGAGGAACTTGGGCTGGAAGAGGGAGGGAGATGTGGGTAAGTGGTTGGAGGAAAGGGGGGATGGGGGAAGGAGTGGCATGCTCGTGAGTGTCTAGTAGGAATGGTCATGAGGGGCTGAAGGAAGGAAGGGCGGGAGTGTGATAGGTCAGAGGGATGGGCGGGGCTGGACATGTAAGGGGGGATTGTATGGGGTATTGGGGGTATAGGGAGGTGGGGGCGTATGCGTGGGGTGGAGGGAGGGGTTGGTGCAGTTATGTGGGGGGAGTGCATGTGTGTGTTAGAGGGTATGAGGAGGTGGGGGTAGGTGTGGACGGGGTGGAGGGAGGAGTGAGTGTGGGTATGTAAGGTCAGAGAGCGGAGTGGGTGGGTTATGTGTGTGTGGGGGGGGGGGAGTACATGGGGGTGTTGGGGTATGTGTGTGGGGAGTGTGTGTGTGAGCGTGGTGGTGGGGTAGGGGGGTGGTAGCGGTGGTGGCGCCCTGGTGTCAGGTGTGTGGGGCAGGGACGTTGGGGTGGGGGCTGGCCTGCCATGGGGGGGTGTCGTCTGGGGGGTCCGGTCCTCCTGGGTTTCAGTTGGGCCGCCCGGGTCGGGTGGGGGGTGGCTGCTGCTGGGCGCTTGGGCCCGGCGCTGTGTCCGCCCCGGGGGGCGCCCGGCGCCTGGTGGGGTCGGCAGCTGCTGGTCTTGGTACGCTGGGGCCTGGGCCCCCAGACCGCGGGGGGCTCCGGCTGGGGCCGCCTTTTGCAGCCCTTTGGGGGATGCATATCCTTTCTTTGGGGGGGGGTGGGGGGGTGGCTGGGATCTGGGCCTCTGGGTGGCTGCTGGGGGCCTGGGTCGTGAGCCTTGCGGGCTTCCTCTTCCTTGCAGAGACGAGGCTGCATCTGCATGACTGTATCACCACGGAGCACCCTTTATTATGCATGTTGACACTGTGACACTGCTTCCCATTGCGATGACTAGGTTGTACCTCTTCTCTGCTTCCCATTACGATGACTAGGTTGTACCTCTTCTCTGCGTAGTTCTGCGTGTGTTTGTATGATCTGAGGATATTTAAGCCACCTGCAGGTCCTCCTGTAGAGGATTGCCTGTTTTGTTTTCCGACAGAGACCTTGGAATGTTGGTCAGGGATTTCTGTACAGATGCACCAGTGAACTGTGTAAGTGGATTCATGTTTTTTTCTCTCTCTTTCTCTCTCTCTCTCTCTCTCTCTCTCTCTCTCTCTCTCTCTCTCTCTCTCTCTCTCTCTCTCTCTCTCTCTCTCTCTCTCTCTCTCTCTCTCTCTCTCTTCCTTACTCCTTTCTCTCTGTTCCACTTTCTATCATTACCTCTGTTAACTTTCATTTCTCCCTTGTCAGGCCCAGCAGTATGATATGGAATGCTGTTTTAGACAAATGTTTAATTAAAGAAATAAAATGAATAAACAGGATATCAAGTGGAGCTTTATGTTCATAAAGCTCCGTTTGGTAAAGCAAAACTGTTCAACAGAATAAAGCAATCAGATTTCCATTCTGCTGCTATGATGCTGGACAGGACAAGTAGAAAGAAAAAAGAAAAAGAAAATGACATCAGAACTGAGGCTGTATGTCGTGGTGATGTAGTAAAACCAAGCAGTAACAGTATAAGGCTATAGATTTACAGATGAGGTCTATTATATTCAGTAATGTCGCCTGTCGCAATAATGCGACTTTGGCGCCTAGAAGGTTAATTTTACCCAGTTTATTCAGGCCTGGGAGTCTTTCTTGTCCATCATGGACAATATGCTCACAATATGTCCAATAAAAAATTAAATCATTTTTAGGAATCTTAATTTTTCCTATCAGTAAGGTGTCCTTTATTAGTCATTAAAAGTGGAAAACATGATATCCAATTTTTTTGGGGGGGGGTTTATTTAGAATCTTTCCCTTAAACTATGAAATTTGTGCACCAAGTGCTTCGCTTTTTAAGCAAAAGATTCTATTCCACCTGAAATTGTCAATCAAAAAAATTACATTTACTTTGCAGCCCACATAAAATAACATTACAACACATTAATATTTTATGTATTTCACTCCCTTCTCATCATTTTTTATGAAAATTTACACAGGTAGCTAATGTGACGGAGTGGTATTTTTTCATGCTGGATATAAATGTGGACATTACTTCATGATACAAAAGCCAAAAAAGATGTATCAAATATGCCTTTATCATAAAAGCATAAAAAAGAACCCATTCCTTCTTCACGTTGCCTAAAACACAGCAGAAATAATTTCATAACTTAGTTGGTCAACAATCATGGATAACGTACAATCGTCCTCAAAATAATTCATACCCTCCAATTAAAGAAAGGACTAAATTCAGTATTGTTATTTAAATAATGACAAACTAAAGGAACTAACAATGAATAAAAATTTACAAAATCAGAAATGAGTGAAGTGAAATATTAATTTTGAATTATGATTAGAAATGATAATAAAAAACAAATGAAAAAAAAAAACCTGTCCCAGACACATTAGAGCATCTTTCCCATGAACAGTGGACCAACATACATGTCAACAGGTGCAGACATCTGATTGGACGTTACAGAAAACACCTGATTCCCTCGAAGTGTTGCCAAATAATATTTTAGCTTCTGAGCCCCATCTGCTTGTTTACTTGTTTTATTTTTTTGTGTGTTTTTAATATTTGTTGAACCACAATTCAAAATCAATGTCATGATTTTCATAGAATTTTTATTCATTATTTTTGTCAACTTCAACTTATTTCAGTGACAGATAATTTTTTCCTGCTTTAACTGGAGGTTATGAATAATTTTGAGGACGACTGTATGTAAAACAACTAAATATCAGTGACAAGCTTGCTTCTTTTTTTCTACAAGTGTGTTTGGAAAGCTAGCAGCACACTACTCTGGCCTTGATGATCTAGCCTGCTCTGCTGGCTGTTGGACGGAATCGGGACTCTCAGGAGTCTGTCAACAGTCTGCATCCTTGCATTCTCCTCTTTTCTCTTTCTGTTTTGCTCCCTCCACTTTTTACGCAGCTGGTGTTTGCTTCGCTCATTTAGATTATTGATCAGCTTCTTTTCCCTAGCTCTACATCTCGTTTCCATCTCTGATGTTCATTTTCAAAGTGTTTCTGCCTCCTCTCAGGATAAGCGTCCCGACGAGTACGACATTGTCGCTGTCTCACTGCAGCACTTAAAGGGGAACTCAGTAACTTTTTTACCTCAATAAATGCTTTTCAGAATCCCCGTGGGGCTAAACAAAGTGTTTACGGAGCGATTCAATGTTTCCCCCCCCTCCCGCCGGTGCCTCTGGCCTGCGAGCAGCTCTATGCAACTTTGCCTGCGCCGACCCGAGCAGAACTTGCGACAACAGAAACCGCTGTACGGTACTCAGGTCCCCTATCTACCGAGCTGCTTCCAGCTCTGATCTGAACCAGACTACCAGCTCTGATCTGAACCAGACTACCAGCGCTAATTCGAAGAAAACATTTCTTTATCTTCCACCACCTAAACACGGCTCCTGGCTCTCATAACCAACTCTTTGCTGGACCAGAGTGATTCACGTAGCTGCGCTGCCTGGGCGCCGGGTGAAGCATCACTGCTTCGGGCTCAATAATCACTTGTCATGTCCGCAAAAAGTAAATAAAAGTTCGTATTCTTACCTGCTACTCGCCAACACCAGAGAAAAATATAATCCACGGCATATTTACCCGCAAATTGCAGGTGAAACATCCCATTTCAGAAAATACAGGACTCTGCTTTGAGTAGAGGGAGACGAGGTGCTGCTACCAACGCAGCAACGTAGCAACAACAAGCTAGTAAATGCTTAGAAATATATCCAGGGATCAAAATAGAGGAAAGACAAGCAGAGAAACCGCCTGTGGCCGCCCTGCTGTGGGGGTGTAGGGGGGGTTGAACTTTTAGACAGTGAAAGGACGCCACTAGGGGGAGCCCCGAGCTGAAGATACTGAGTTTTGCTTTAATGGAGCCGTGGTGGAAATATCTGTGAAGAATATTGAATATAACTTTTCCTTTGACAGGTTAGTGAGTGGCTGACAGAATGAAAATGAGAGATCCTGAGTGAATTAGTAAAACCAAACAGGGCTAACAGACAATAAAATAAGTATTCTTCCTTATAGGTACAGTAGGTAGGCAAAAGGTAGGCAAAGCTCTTAACAAAGCTTGTACAGCATTTTTAAAGTTCAGAGGGTACTCTGAACACAGTTTTTTGTCCACTCAGGGACAACGTAGTAAAAATGGCGGAACAAATATGGCAGCCTCCATGTATGTGCACCCACAGCAAGTTGATATAAATGACTCATTCAAAGAAAATAAACACATGCAAGGGTTGCACATCAACTGAAAGTTTTTCATACAGTATATCCAATTTTTTCTGCAATTGACCGTTGACTTTTTTACATACTGTACCTTTAAAAACAGATACCCTTAGCTTTTTCTGCTAAAACGTGGTATTTTACCTTGTCATTGAGGCTCAAATCAATACATTTTCAAACAAAAATGGGAAGCAGAACCACTCTGTCACACTAAAAAATGTGATGGGGTGGTAAATTCAAACCTAAAATGGCTAATAGTTCACTACGTAGTTACCTAGCTGACTCAGCATATTTGCTTTCAGCTAGAAATATTATTTTCTTTCCATTAATATATAAATATTTTCTTTTAAAAAAGGTTATCCTAATCTTTTTTGTGTGACGGGGTGGTGAGTTTAAGCATGATGAACTCCATATTACCTACAAAAACATCAAATAAACGATGTAAGATAGTGTGGGAACATGCCTGGCTTTGCACTTGGCTCCAAGAGAGGATCAAATGATGTCACTTCCTTTTTGTGATGCCAGGGGGCGTTTTTTTATACAAGAGGACGTGAAAACTGAGGAGCAGCAATTTTTTATTAATATACAGATTCTCCCCAAAAATTTTAAATTTTAAAAAAAACAAAAAAGTCAGCATTTCTACAATTCAACTTAAAAGGTGGAATTTACATATTCTATAGACAAATAGTATGCAAATCAATATATTTCAAGCTTTTATTTGTTTGAATGTTGCTGATTAGGACTTGCAGCTTTAGAAAACCTAAAATTAAAAAAATTAGAATATTGCATGAACTCAATTAAAAAAGGACTTTAGATACAAAAAAGTCAGGCCTCCTAAAGTAAAATCTTGCATATGTACTTGGTTTGGGCCCTTTTGCTTGAATGACTCCTTACAGTAACCCGGCATGGCATGGATGCTACCAGCTTGTGGCATATCTCAGGTGTTATGGAAGACGAACATGCTTCCATCACAGCCTTGAGCTCTTCTTTATTGTTCGCTCTCTTCCCGTTCAGCTTTCTCTGACGATGTCCCACATGTTTTCAATGGGGTTCAGGTCAGGTGGGTTTGCGGGCCAATCCAGCATGGTGATCCATGGTTGTTGAACCAGGATTTTGTAGTTTTGGCAGTGTGGGCAGGTGCCAAGTCCTGCTGGAAGATGAAGTCTGCATCCCCATACAGTTGGTCCACTGAAGCAAGCATGAAGGTCTCCAAAATGTCCTGGTAGACGGCTGCATTAATGCTGGACTTGATGAAGCTCACAGGTCCATTCCTTATGAAGTCCTCCACACTTTTGAAAGGCCCTTTCCTGACCATCTTCGCCAGGCTGCTGTCAACTTTCCGGCTTCTACACAGTTTTCTTCCACACTTCTTCCTTCCACTTAACTGTCCATTAATGTGCTTTGAGACAGCACTCTGAGAACATCCAGCTTCTTTTCTATCACTTTTTGTGTCTTTCCCACCTTGTGCAGGGAGTCGATGATGGTTTTCTGCACAACTGTCAGATCAGCATCTTCCCCATGGTTGTAAATTCTTCTAAACCAAGACAGAGACTTTTTAAAGGCTCAGGGCACTTATGGAGCAGTTTCGAATTACTTACCTGATAAGAATGTGGCACTCTGAGCCTACAATACTGCTTTTCACAGTATTCTCATTTTTTGAGTATTTGAATTTTTGGTTTTCTAAAGCTGCAAGCCCTGATCAGCAACATCCAAACAAATAAAAGCTTGAAATATATTGATTTGCATATTATTTATCTATACAATATCTAAGATGAATTACAGAAATACATGAACTTTTTCAGGTATTTTTAATTTTTGGGGTAGTACCTGTATAGCTTATAGTATCAAGGGCATCTATTTAATCCTAGAAATGAAAAAAATTTGCTGGGTAAATTTTTTTATTTTTTTTTTGTATGTTAC
>JALJCO010002964.1:0-35000 GCA_023101725.1 Atherinomorus stipes | reverse complement strand
TCCAGTGGGGGCTGCAGATCAGCTCCGGTCTCCTCCGTATAGCCCAGTGGGGGCTGCAGATCAGCTCTTGTCTCCACCGTATAGCCCAGTGGGGGCTGCAGATCAGCTCTTGTCTCCACCGTATAGCCCAGTGGGGGCTGCAGATCAGCTCTTGTCTCCACCGTATAGCCCAGTGGGGGCTGCAGAGCGGCTCCGGTCTCCTCTGTATAGCCACTATACAGAGCCACTATCCCAGTACTGATGCCTACCTGCTCCTGCTCTGTGGCAGGTTTACCAGCAGGGTGATGAGATGCACAGAGTGAAAAGCACTTGTCTCCTAGAACTATATGTTAATGATTTTAATCATTTGTTGAGAAAAATGGAAGAATAAAATTCAGTTACAGCCATTTTTGTAATTTTGGGAATCCACTCTACATTCCCCTTTTTTCCTTTGTCTTTTTCTTTGCAAATAGGTTCATTCTTAGTGCTGGATATGTGAATACTTATGATTAAATGACAGTTTGCAGTTTGATTAAAGGCGCTATACCCGGGTTAAGAAGTTGTTTAAGGGGTCGGAAGATGGCGGTGTAGAGGACAGACGTGGTGAAGCCGGCTCCCGTTCATAATCCTGCATTTTGCTCTAAACATACTCTGTCCAGCCATAGATACAACTGCATTTGACTCCTATAAGCAAACTTTACAACGAAATGCCACCAAAAAGGGCTGATACAGGGGCGAGGGAAGAAAGAGGTGGAAAACAAACTTCAACTACGACATCTGTAGCTAACGAAGCTAGCGTTAGCCCGACCAAAACTGGCGAAAAGCCACTGTCATGGTTTCACGAAGAACTGGAAAAAGGGTTTGACAAAATTCAAATCCTGTTGGACCAAAAGCTGAACTCTCTGGCCACTTCAATAGAAATGCTTGTCAGTGACAACCGTGCGCTAGGTCTCCGTGTTAAAGAGATTGAAGACAAGCAAACCGAGCATGCTAAAAACCTCGAATTCCTACACGGCGACCTTGGGGACCATAAAAAAAGGATTGATGGAGAGATCAGCGAACTCAAAGATAAACTCGACGACCTGGAAAACAGAGCTAGAAGAAAGAATCTGCGACTGGTTAGCTTCCCGGAGGGTGTAGAGGGGAACAACACCATTGCTTTCTTACAGGAATGGCTGCCGAAAATACTGGAGCTGGAATCCGGCACCACTGTTGAGATCGAACGGGCTCACCGTACACTCCAGCGCCGACCCGATGAAGGTGGCCGCCCTCGGGCCTTGGTGATTAAGCTGCTCCGTTTCACAGATGTGACGAAGATCCTCGATGCGGCACAGAAGAAGGGCAAGCTCCAGTACGGCAACTCTACTATTATGATATTCAGGGATATGTCTGCAGTCCTCTATAAAAAGAGGAAGGCCTTCGCACCACTGAAAAAGAAGCTGCACGATCGCGATGTATCCTTCAGGCTTCTTCATCCGACTAACCTCGTAATGGATCTTCCCGAGGGGCGACGCACATTCACGTCCCCGGTGTCAGCTGAGAACTACCTGGCAAGACACCACCCCAACATGCTAACCTGAGCTGCTAAACCCAGTAAGCCGGTTCAACAAACTGCACAGAAACCATGTGCTCATTGAAAACGGCATGGATACCCAAGTAAGGAGGTCTTTCTGTTATTTTCTTTTTTCTTTCTTTTTTTTCTCATTTTCACGCAATCATTATTATTATTGCTAATTACAAGCAACTACTGAAGCATCGTGCAAGGGCTGATTAAGGTTGATAGTAATAAAAATAACAATAATGTTTTCTATTTTCTGGCAGGAAACTAACTTTTTTTTTTTTTTATTATTATTGTTGTTATTATTATTATTTTTAACCCTTTTTTTAACCCTTTTTTTTTTGGTGACTGCAGTCAGTGCTGTTGTTTATATTATTGTTTGTGGTGTTATTGTAGTGGTTGTAGTGATAATTGTTGCTGCTATTGCCATTGCTACTTCAAATTCAAACCTATACTCTGTTTCCCTGTGCAACCTCTGGTATTCCAGTGCCTGCTCTTACTTGGCTTTTGTTACTAAATTTGTAGCCCTTAATTTGGTCTATGTTTACCAATACCTTCGCTGTTAACTATTAGTAATTTTTCTTTAACTCTCAACTTTTCTGAGTTTTAAAAATAACATGTTTACCTGCTCTTTGCCCATTAAATGTGGGGCTGTCACGATAGTATCTCACTATGATGCTTCTACCCATAGCCATGTCAATTCACTCTATATTGAGGTGCCTGCTTCACCCAGTAGGGGTGAGTATGTTACTACGCTCGCTGAGAGAAAGATATATATGTAAACTCACTTTTTTGTTGAGGGGAGGGTTTTGAGGGAAGGCAGAGGGACCATGAATGTGCTACTTTCTTTGACTACCTTAGTTTTGACCACACGCAAGGGTGTGGTTCATATGGCACAGTTTACTATGTTTCTTACATCAATCATTGATACCCATTGCTTGACTTATATTACTGCTGCAGTGACTCAGCGTCCGTCTACCACACCGGCATATTTTTGTTTATGTTCTACCTGTCAAACTCACATGATCAGATATGGTATATAGATTTCTAAGTTGGAACACTAATGGTATTAACCACCCCACCAAACGCCGAAAAGTCCTCAACTTCATAAATAAACATAATGTTGACACTGCATTTCTGCAGGAGTCTCATCTAAATGATGCAGATCATTGTAAGCTTGGCAAACAATGGAAAGGCCAAATATACTATTCCTCATTTACTTCTCAAGCACGGGGTGTGGTTATTCTGTTCAGAAAGGGGGTTCCCTTCCAAGTTGAACATTTTGAAAGGGACAAGACAGGTCGTTATGTCTTGGTCAGGGGCATTTTGGCCAATAAACCAGTCACTATGCTAAATGTTTATGGACCAAACCAAGATGAAGCTGACTTCTTTTTGAAACTATTTGTTAAAATAAACTGCCCCCCTACTGAACTTATCATCGGGGGCGACTTTAATTTGGTTCTGGACCCAAGCATGGACAGATCCTCATCATCCTCTCGGTCTTTATCCTCTGCAGCCAAGCTCTAAAAAAAGAGCTGACAGACCTCAATCTGATCGATGTGTGGAGGGAAAAGCACATACATCTTCGCGAGTATTCCTTCTATTCACATGTGCATAACAGTTATTCCCGAATTGACTTCTTCTTCATCCATGTGGGGATGGAGAACCTCGTCACGTCCTGCGAATACCTAGCTAAGACGCACGCTGACCATGCCCCTCTACTACTTGACCTAAAATATCAGATTCAAAACAACAGACCTAAACGCTGGAGGCTCCCTACCCACCTGGTCAATGATGAGTCTTTTGTTAAATTAATTAGTGTACAGATTGATTTTTTTCCTTACAGAGAATAAAGGCTCAGCCCCCCCATCCGTAGTATGGGAATCCATGATGGCTTATATCAGGGGCTATATAATTAGCTACTCATCTTGGAAAAAGAAACAATATCGAGCCCAAATTATGTCCCTGGAGTCTGATATTAAAACCCTCGAATCAGAACATTTTCAATTTCAAACACAGCCAATCCAAGACAAACTAATTGCTAAAAGAGCAGAATATGATGTACTTACAACACGTGAGGTAGAAAATGCGATGACTAACCTGAAACAGCGATATTATGAACACGGTGACAAGTCAGGGAAGCTACTAGCGTGGCAGATTAGAAAAGTAGAGTCCGCTAGATTCATTTCAGCTATTAAATGGCCAAATGGAGATGATATGGCTCACAGTCCTGGACACATTAATCAGGCTTTCACAGAATTCTATAAAACTTTATACTCTTCACAAGGGGAGAACAGTCATGATATGCATAGGTTTCTAGACCACTTGGATATTCCCAAAGTGCCAGATGGTGCTCAAACTAACCTTGAGGATAAAATATCCAAACAAGAGGTGTTAGATGCACTGGGTAGATTGCCAGGAGGAAAGGCCCCTGGCCCTGACGGTTTCACAATTGACTTCTTTAAAAAATTTGCTGAAAAATTAATTGATCCCCTGCTAGAGATGTTTAACTATGCTATAGAAAATAATCAACTTCCCCAAACACTAGAACAAGCCCTTATCATTGTGCTGTTAAAACCAGGAAAGGACCCCAAGTTGTGTGGCTCCTACAGACCAATCTCCCTACTGTCAACTGAATATAAAATCCTCACAAAAATTATAGCCACTCGACTCGAGAAGATAGTTCCCCATTTGGTTGATACAGACCAGACTGGATTCATTCAGAACCGGTCCTCAATAGATAATGTCAGGAAGTTCCTTAACATAGTTCATTTTGCTAAGTCCAAGAACGATCAAGTTCTGGCAGTTTTGCTTGATGCGGAAAAAGCCTTTGACCGCGTTGAGTGGCATTTTCTCTTCGAGGTCCTTCGCAAAATGAACTTTGGCCCAAATATGCTTAATATGATCCAACTGTTATACCGTAATCCCACAGCCATGATACAGACAAATGCAGAAATATCACCTCCATTTCCCTTATCAAGAGGTACCCGTCAGGGATGCCCACTATCACCCCTACTTTTCGCGCTAGCTGTGGAGACTTTAGCCATTGCAATAAGGACCCACCCTCTGATCTCAGGGGTTAAGGTTGGAGATGTAACCCACGTCATCTCTCTATATGCAGATGATATAATCCTGTTTTTGAGTAATCCTTCCACCACCCTACCTGCTCTCATAAAGCTGCTCAACAGGTATAGCACAATATCCGGATACAAAGTAAACACGCAAAAAAGTGTGGCTTTGCCACTTAATATATCCGCTGAACAGATACCACAAGAAAACTTCCCTTTTCAATGGAATACTCAAAGTATTACATACCTTGGTTTACAGATCCCTAATCAGCTAGAAAAAACCTTTTCACCTAACTATGATGCACTGTTAAGGAAGGTGGAGAAAGATTTGGACATGTGGAGGCATCTGCCCATCTCTCTGATAGGACGTGTGAATTGCATAAAAATGAACTTGCTGCCACGATTTCTCTATCTATTTCAAACACTTCCTAAACCAATCCCAACAAAATTTTTCAAAAAGCTGGAAAGTATGATATCCAGGTTTCTGTGGAAGGGGAAAGTACCCAGGATTAAAATGAAAACGCTTTATGGTCCTACCCACCTTGGCGGGTTAAAACTCCCCAATTTTGAACTCTTCTACTGGGCTGCTCAGCTGAGAGCCATTTGGTTCTGGCGGACAGAGATGACCCAACCTCCAGCTTGGAAGCAAATAGAGCAATTTCATGCAGCTGAGGTGCCGCTGGCTGGCATCCCCTTTATCAAACTCTATCATACCCTGAAGGATGGCACAGATAATCCAATTATCAACCATATGTCCAAATTATGGTCAGCTATACAACTACGCACCAGCAGTGTGACACAATTGCATAATAAGACCCCTTTCCACAACAACCCTGCGCTACCTCCTGCATTAAGAGATGGCCTTACCAAAAAGTGGCACGACATGGGAATAAAAACATTTGGTGATCTCTATGAAGATACCACACTGAAATCCTTTGAACAATTAAGAGACACATTTAATCTTCCAACTGCACATTTCTTTAAATACCTGCAGGTCAGGCATTTTATTTTCTCCCACCAGGGTGGACACTTAACCTTTTCAGAACCGCCTGTAACTGATAATTTATTAAAAGACATCCAACACCCTAGAGGCATGGTGTCCCTGATATACAGTAGACTACTAGATCTGCTAGCAAACAAAACTCTCAACTCTAGGGCAAAATGGGAACAAGACCTTGGTCACACTTTTATAGACTCTGACTGGGAAGCGCTATGCAGCTCAGCTCAAAATTTCTCCATTAATAGCTGCCATAGGCTTCTTCAATTCAATCTCATTCATAGAGTTTATCTTACACCTGAGAGACTTCACAAAATGCACAAAACCATCTCTGAGCTTTGTCCTAGGTGTCAGGTTGAAACAGGAAATCTTATACATATGTTTTGGGACTGTGTGAAGCTGAAACAATTCTGGGATCATGTCCTGGGTGCTCTTAAGGATATAACAGGGATTGAAATCCCTCATTCACCAAGACTTATTTTATTGGGGGATCTATCCGCCCTTCCCATCAATGGGATGAAGAAAATGCGCTTTATTAGGTTATCCCTTATCGCTGGAAATAAATGCATCGCCATATTATGGAAAAGTGAAAACCCACCCACTACTTCAATCTGGCTCAGGGAAGTTGCTTCATACATGGCCTCTGAAAAGATCATGTTCAATATGAAAAAGAAACCTCATCTTTTTGATAAATGTTGGGGTGATTTTAAAAGGTATTTGAATAATGTTTTACAGGTAACTGGCTGAGGACTATTGTCGGTGTGGTGGTGGTTGCTGTGTGTGGCGCACCCACAAGCGTGGGTGTGCCACTCCATTGTAAATGTCATGTCCTTTGTTGCTTGTGTCTTGCTGTGGGAAGTACTTCTTTTTACCTACTCATGGTCCCATGCCCTTTTTTTTTTTTTTTTTTTTTTCTTTTCAATCCATCATCTTATTTTTCATTGTATGCTTTGTCACCGTTTACATGTGCGTATGTTCATGCGCGAGTGTAGTTTTGTATACTTCATCATAAGTGTGTTATGCATCTGCATGTGCATGTTTATTACCTTTTCATATATATATTACAAAAAAAGAGGAAGAGAAATTTTTTTTTCTTTCTTTTTCTCTTTCTTTCTTTTTCTTTTCTTTTGCATTCTTGTAAAGGCAAGAGTTGGCCTAGCGGGTCCATTTTTGTTTTGGGGGTGAGGGGGGTGAACTTTCATGGCTACTGTTGAAGCTGTTAAATGTATATGGTAAAAATGTTCATAAACAAATTGTTTAAAAAAATAAATAAAAAAGGCGCTATACCCGATTTTGCACATTTGCGAACCGTGAGCGAGGTGAGTGTAGTTTGAACTGTAAGCCCCGCCCCTAACTGTTTCTCCCAGTGAGAAACGCTCCTACTCTCGTTTTTCTCTCCTCCCACTCAACATGCACGAAATAACGTGCACGTTTCATACTTGTGCACAAAGAAACTCTCCAGAGAAAACTTGCATCTTCCAGTGAAATTACTGTTGTGGTTGCAGTAAATGGCTGCAGATCAGCTAAATGACATTTTCTATCATAACTGGTAGCTTACCGTAACTACAGTTATGTACACAGATGCACAGTTATGACGAGTTATGATGTTATAGGCGACTTTACAACATGACAGCCTGATAAAGTTTCTAACCGGCCACTTTGAGAAGCAGTAATGTAAAGCATTGTGGCGTTACGTTGCTAATATCACTATGTATTATATACGGTAGACCAGCAGAGGAAGCGCCAGAACCCGAGGACGTAAATGTTACTGAGAAGAAAGTTACTGAAAAAAATACCTGTCCAGGCGGACTTCCAGTCCACATTCAGTCCAAGGTGTCCGGCTGCTCTCTACCTTCAGTACAATCCACCGAGAACACGAACTTTATTCCTTCTTTGGTCTCTCCTGCATTTCAAGTCTCTCCTCCTCAGTTTTTATGCTTTCAGGCTGTTTTGCTGCGGTATCACCACTTTCCCTTCGGCAGACGCCATGCGGTTCTGTTTACAAGTGCTGCTGTGCACACGAGAGAGGAGGGCGCTCCTTGTTAGAAATCGCTGTGAGTGGCTGATTGGAAACCAAACCTTATGTCGAATGAACCGCATTGGCATGAAGAAAGCGTCACGCCATCCTTAGAAACCTAAACTAAAAAGGCCTGGATTCATATATATACGCAATCAATGAGTGATTTATTTTTATGAAATTACCTCTTAACACACATTATACTGTGTAGAAAGCATTTCTATGAAAGAGATGAAAATAAAATCAGGTACAGGGCCTCTAAGAAATACTTTCATGTTCTGCTGCACTGCAAGCCCTCACTGACTCAAACTTGCGTACACGAACCCAGAGCTGTTGTGAGATTTGATCGTATCCTACAATCAGAGTCTTGCGTGGAAATGGTCGTATGCACAGATTTTCGTTGTACAATCATTTGATAAATGAGGGCCAATGTCCATGTTCCTGAACTCATGTTGCCTGCAATCCCACATGCCTGTGAAAAGCTGGTCACATGTGGCTACAACAGGATTCAAGACGGCCCAACGCGGCTGCAAACAAAACCCATGAACTACATCTGGTCAGTGCCAAGCGACTTTTGTATGAATATGTAATGTTCTGTTGTTCTGATTTGATCATTAATGTTCATTTGTGATTAGTTGCCACACTCAGTAAATTATCTTGATTTATAAAAATGAATGAAAACATTTCTGGCCTGTTATTATACTATCTAAATTGTGTAAGTATCATTATATTATTATTTCTCCACAGTTGGTTTGGTAGTTTTCATATAATGCTGGTCCAAAGAATGAATGAGGGTGAATTGGCCTTAGCAGGTTCAAGTTCAAGTTCAATAGCACAATTTTCTACATCCGCGGATGTGCAAACTGCTGCATGGACGTACACTAGGTGCCAAAAAGACACTTCTAAAAAAAAAAAAAAAACAAATCATAAAGATCTAAAAACATAAAACCAATAAAAACAGTCAAGTGCAATAAAATACAACAGGTAACTTCTTCTTTAGGTAAACTCTAATTTAAAGTGCTGATGACACATTTTTAACATTTTTTGCCATGTTTTATAGACCAAAACGTTCTTCATGATGATCTGTGTAACAGAAACAGGGCGCAGCTGCATAGATGAGTTATTTGAAAACATCACTGCTTTTCAGCACATCTGACCAGGCTGTGGTGCTGTGAGCCGAAACTGGATGTGACGTTTGTAAGAGCATCTTCTATACAGCCTATTTAACATTGAAGTCAATGGCTTCATTGCGGTTTTTAAGTTCGTTTTCCAGTTTTACAGACAAATGGTAACGACTCTGCCTTCAAATTGTATTGACAGTTAATAGGTAAAGCTCGTAAGGGCAGCGTTATTTTATTTAAGTTTCCTACAGATCCAGAATTTTATTTTGAAGAGGATAAAGAAGCAGGTCGGAGTCGGACTCACCGGGAAACAGTAGCAGCAGCCGGACCTCTCTGCTCGTCTCTCCTGTCTACAGCATCTGTTTACTGGAGCTTCAGCCACCAACGTGTTGAGACTTCTAACACAATGAAACTGCGATCATGTCCTCTGGAATATTCTTTTTCAACCATCATTGCTTCATCACATCGGTCATACAGCAGCTGTATGGACAGACAGCTGCGGCTCGGTTATATGAGGACGTCTCCGGTCATTAGATCTCCTCCAGCTGCTTCCAAAGACGCATCCTTCCCTCCATCCTCATCCTTATAATCGGGAACTATTTAAAACTCCACTGGAACCATGGAAGTTACCTTCTTATTTTTAAAGGATAATTATTTACTGCGGCTAGCTGTTAGCTTTGAGCTAACGCAGGGAACGAGTGTCTCTCACGCCTGGCTATGTCAAACCAATGCAGCTCCTTATCAGTTGTGAGTCTGCTAGTGCTGTTCTGGGTCACTCCCTACAGTTCTGGTTCCCTCGGTGTGGTCTTGCAGGCTTTTATCTGAACCAGTGGACCCGAGGCTGGAGACAGACTGTAGGCAGCTGGCTACAGTTCTACTCCGGATTATAGCTTGTAAAATGTGATTTCCCCAAATTCCTCAGCATTATCGCACTTTTCTGAACTGGCTGATGATCCACCACACAAACCAGTTCTAATCTAGCTGTCCTGGAGCATCTTTCATGTTTTTCATGGCTTAGATTATACATGTAAGTCAATGGGCGGGCCGCAACTCTGTATGGCGCTGACGACACATCACGGAGGCTAGGTCCATAACTGAAAAGCTATTAGCATTTAGTAGAGCCTCCTAAACATCGGATATTTATGTAAATACACGTCTGATTAACTTCTAACTGCTCAGAACTACTTATTTTGTCTTGGTGTGTTGTTGTATGGCAGAGTTACGGGAAGTTCAGGTCGTGTCGTCAGCACTTTTAAAGTGTTAATGACACAACCTTAACTTCAAGTCCCATCCTACCCAACCTACGATTTCAGTATCCTTCGGTAGGGGTACTGATCTAACCGATCCGGACCAAAGAGGTGAAGCTAACACACAGCAATCTGTTAATTCGCTGAAAAATCCATCACTTACCGCGTGACCCAGGGTAAAAACAAAGCAGAGGTGACTCCTTTCTTTCTGTGACGTGTGGTGTGGCATTTTGGTTAAAAGGCGTTGCATGGCGATGATGTCACACGATCACGTAATAGCGCTATCCGGTTAATTCTTTGCCTCCGGGATAAGGGGACAGTTTTATGAGGGGACAAAACGTGAAATCAGCACATACGTTCCAAAACCCACCTGATCCAGCCTGGTCTGACCCGACCCAGACCCTCGTGTGGAAACGGGGCTTTTGTCTTACATGCCAGTGTAGGATAGGGCTAGGAGATACAGTATATCAATATGAAAAATATATCGATATACTTTTAAATGAGATATGGAATTGGACCATATCACACATATCGAGATATGGAGTTCAGCGTTTGTTTGTTTTGTCTTTGTTGTAAATGCTAACCTTACTAGGGTTTTTTAATATTTAATTCTGTGTAATGTTCCTTACTTGCAAATGTGAGTATTATTATATGCAGTATTATACAGTATTTCTGTTTACATTTTATTCTTTGAACACCGTACCATCTTCTTCCGCTTATCCGGGATCGGGTCGCGGGGGCAGCTGCCTAAGCAGGGAAGCCCAGACTTCCCTCACCCCGGCCACAGCCGCCAGCTCATCCGGGGGGATCCCGAGGCGTTCCCAGGCCAGCCGGGAGACATAGTCCCTCCAGCGTGTCCTGGGCCCCCGGGTCTGGTCCCGGTGGGACGTGCCTGGAACACCTCACCAGGGGGCGCCAGGAGGCATCCTAACCAGATGCCCGAGCCTCCTCATCTGGCTCCTCTCTATCGGAGGAGCAGCGGCTCTACTTTGAGTCCCTCCCAGATGCTGAGCCCTCCCCTATCTCTAAGGAGAGCCCGGCCCCCCTGCGGAGGAAACTCATTTCAGCCGCTTGTACCCACGATCTCGTTCTTTCGGTCATGACCCACAGCTCATGGCCATAGGTGAGGGTAGGAACGTAGATGGACCGGTAAATCCAGAGCTTCGCCTTCTGGCTCAGCTCCTTCTTCACCACGACGGACCGATGCAGAGTCTTCATCACTGCAGACGCCGCACCGATCCGTCTGTCCATCTCCCGCTCATTTTTCCCTCACTCGTGAACAAGACCCCAGATACTTAACTCCTCCACCTGGGGCAGGACCTCACTCCCGACCCGGAAGGACATCCACCCTTTTCCGGGATTCTTTGAACAGCTGAGCATTATTTCATCCGATCAGTTTGAATTAAACTACTTGTAATGTCATATTTGGCTCTGACTGTAACAAAATATTTGCTCTCACTTTGTGATAAAAATATTGGGATATATATTTTATGTTGATATTCAGCCTAAATATGTTGAGATATGACTTTTGGTCCATATTGCCCAGCCCTACTGTAGGACATAGAAAACCACACCGGAACGTGGCTATTTTAGCAGTTGAAATTATATTTGATTTTTATAATGATTATTATGATTTTATGTAATTTGATTTGAACATTTTCTCATTTTCATTGTGCCATTTTTCTGTCCAGTACTTTGGGAAACCTTGGTTGTTGTAAGCGTGCTTTATAAATAAATTTGAACTTGGAACCTGCATATCTCCGCCTCATCACTGACCTTGTTCTTTTTAAATTCAAGCTGAAGATGTACCTTTTCAGCCTGGCTTTTAACTTCTTATGTTCTGTCTGCTGTTATCTTTTACAGTAGCTTTTACTTTGCACCTTATATGTTTTTGTGTCTGCTGTTTTATTGTCTTTTATTCTGTGAAGCCCTTTGTTTACCTTTTGGCTACTGAAAAGGGCTATATAAATAAAACTGAATGGAATTGAACTTGAACTTGATATGTAGAGGGAATCTGAGGTTTCACCATCTTCTTACGGACATTATTAATAGACCTGATTATTCTACAGCATATATTCTTCTTGGTCCTTCAATCTGACACAAAAAGAAGTTAATACAATAATAAAAACAATCTCTTTATGATGTTAAAGAGGGGGTTTCATGACCTTACTAGACAAATCATTCCCTTTTATGGTGCAAATAAATAACTGTTACCTTCAGTAGTTTTGATAATACAGTAAACATAAAACAAGCTAAAGAAATGTGACATCATCCATGTCTCTGTATCTGACCTTCTGCTTTTTCTGACATGCCCACTCCACTGATCAAAAGACTCTCATGCTCTGAAGGGGCAGAGCTCAGCAAGGGAGGGGGAGGAGCTTCATGGTATGGGAGGTGCTCTGTGGTAGCAGCCGTTCTGGCAGCCATGTTGGTTTCCACAGGAGATTTAGGGATTTCTGAAATATGCGCAAATGAGTCAAAGTAACCCCCGGGGCATGTTGTATGGGGAGGAGATGACATGATAAGATAAAAAGCCTAAAAAAGTCAATTTTGCATGTTATCCCCATATTAAGGGGGGAATCCCCATATTATTAATATCCCCCTGCGAATATTGGTGGTGGTGGGGTGGGGTGGGGGGGTGGGGGGGGGGCATATTTGCGGTTAACATTTTGGAGGTCCAACCATGGCCCTCTACCACTGGCTAATTGTCTAGACATCTGATTGGTTCATCAGATAGAGTTGTTCAGCATTTCCCTGAGCAGAGTGGCGATTAAACGTAAATTTTCAAAAATATATGATCAAACTTGAGGACCTGGAGAAGGAGCCAGGCACATCCAAGATATAGAACCTTATGAACGGGCAGGGTGAAGAACAAGATTCCGCCGTACATGTCCTCAACACTCACACCACTGAACAGAGCCGTGGACGACGCCACACTTCTTGTGGAGTGCGCCCGGATCACAAAGGGTAGCTCTTGACCCGCTTGAGTGTAGGCTGGGAAATACATTCACACTAGGGCTGGGACGATTCGTCGACGTAACCGATTACAGTATACAGTATATACAGTATATTTTTCTCATTTCTGGACAAAATATATCATCACACTCAAAATAAGCCAAAACTGCTTGAATAGAAATAATGGTAAGATATAAGATCTTGTTTTATGACAATGCATCTCATTTCAAGACATCAAGAAAATTTTGCTTGTCCCATTGGCAGATTTTCTTTGCTTATTACAGGCAAAAAATCTCGAAATAAGATCTTATATCTTACTGAAATGTTTCTCTTTAAGCAATTTTGTCTTATTTTGAGTGTGATGAGATATTTTGTATAGAAATGAGAAAAAATATACTTGCTAAGATTCGAGTTTTGGCAGTGGGCTAAATGAGAACCAATGGTGGCAATGGGTGTTCAATTTACTGGCAAACAAATCCACTGTTGCCTTCACGAATCATGTCCTGATCTTCTGTACCACTTCTGGTTGCAGTCTCCACTCATCTTCCAGGGGGCAGCATCTGACATGAGGTCGGCCCCCTCTTTTGGATTCCTGGAGCATGGAGGGCTCTCAGAGATAACAGGTGCTCTGAAGCCCATGACCACAGGTTCTCTATCACTGTTAACAGGGCTGCGGAATGTACACCGCTCAATCTGTTGATGTAACCACTGTAGTGGGGGTGTTGGTCCTCACCAACACGTCTCCCCCTTAACAGGCAACCGAAGTGTTGGAGAACTAGGAACACTGCCTGCAACTCGAGGAGGTTGATATGACGATCCTCCCCCAGAGGCCACACATCACCTATAGCTCTCTCCAGGCAGGTGCCTCCCCACCCATCAAGAAGGCATCTGTCAACACTGACGTGTATGAGGTCACTCGTCCTAGTGGTGTCCCAGTCAGCAAATGTTGTGGGGATCCCCAGTGCTGCAGGTTGCCCTGACCACAGACGAAACTTCTGCCTCTTGAGTAGGGATGATAATTGATAAGAAATTATCGATGTCAATGCCATTATTGATGCAGCTTATCGATTCGATTCCTTATCGATTTTCTTATCAATGTCTGATACTTTGTTGTATATGAAAAGAAACAATGTATAGCTTGTAACAAAAGCTTACTTTTATTCAATGTGCTCTACATTTGAGTATCAGCAGATACTCAATGTCACAGAAAAACAGGGGGAAACTAACAAAAACATCTAGAACAAAAAGAAGCTTTATCTGGAAATAAGTGCAGCCATTGAACTCTGATGTGGTGTTTCATGTGTGTTTCACCCCTTCCCCCACACAAGAATGACCTCTGAACTCTGAAAAATTTACAAGAAAATCAACAATTTTTTTTCAAGAAAATTAGCATGTCTGCCTTCTCGGGATCAAGTCTGCTCCTCTGAATGTCATCCTCAAAATGATTAATACCGTCCAATTAAAAACAGACAGACAGGGACAGACTGTCCCTGCTGTAGGACTGTCCTACAGCAGGGACTGTAGGACAGTTTGTCTGGACTCAGGCTGAGTGGCTCTTGGGCTGACAGAATCAAGCACAATCCCCAAAAATTCTGTTACATGATACATATGACCGTGATGAGGGAAAGCTGGTAAGTTAGCTTAGCTATGATAGTTTTGATTAAAGAGATGAGAAACCTCAGTTTTGTATCAGATCAGCTGGGGCATAAATTTGTCACTGTCGCACACAGTCCCTAGGGCTGGGCGATAAACCAAAAATTTACCTACAATGACATTTACAGCGATAACCAACGTAATTTTTTCCCATGTCGGTATGTTCGGTGCTGCGGCCCCTTCAAAAAGCCGACAGCGGAATTGCCACTCGGGACGTTTTTGTTCTCTCAAAATTGCCGTAGTTTCTTGTAACGTGACATTCCTGCACTGGAGCTTCGTGTTTTTCATTATCTTTTGCATGATTTCTGTAGAACGTATGTCTATAAATGATCAGTGACGTTTATTTGATGTCACTGAAGGACATCAAATAAACGTCATCAAATAAACGTTTGAAGGACGTTTCTCGAAGGAAGGAAGGTTGTTTGCGTTCAACGTTTTGACAATGGTAGTGATGCTGATTGTGTTAGCCTGTCTAAGGATTTTTCAATGTTAAGTTAGCATTCATGCTAATCAGTAGTCATGTGTGCATTAAATGGGTGACTCAGCACTGGTTTTCATGGACACAAAGTAATATTTGCTCATATGTAAATAAGAATCTAAATGGTTTGAGCTAAAGGGACTACAGGCAAGATTAAGAAATGAAACTTGTGACTGCCGCGACTGGCGCTTCAGGTAACTGCAGCCACAAGCCAAGTCGTCACAGGAGGACAAAATGTTGTTTACTACGCTTTTTCTTTGTAGTTACACTTTTTAGTGTCTTTCAGTTGATCTGGATCATTTGCTGACGGCAGAAGAATCCATAACTATCGCTTACAGTGTTTGAATTTACCGCGACCGTCTTCTTCCTGTATCAAAACTGCTGATGCAGCGTCATTTGACGTCAAGTCCGCAGGGCAGCGCGGGAAATTCGGCCACCGAATTGCAGCGCATTTTGCAGCACACAGCCTGTTCAAGGCAACGAGAGAGATACGTGGGTGGAAACGTTCTTTTTGGTATTTAGCACTTCATCACCCATTAGTATTTAAAAAAATGGACATGCATGTTTGTTTTTTTTAAATTCCTCTAGTCCCTTTAATCAATTTAATAATTAATAATTCATTCATTAATTTGTATATTTGTATTTCAGTTTCACAGTACTTCCCATATGTCCAAAACATCTACTGGGTGTTTATTGAGGAACTTGTTAATCTATTTGCCAAACAAGAAGTCACGTGATGTTCCAGTTAAGGCCAGCCCTAGCCTGCACCTCAGTATGCACACGGAGCAGCAGAAATACGCACACAGATGCACGGCTTTATTAATATGCATGAGACTTCATTTCAGCGTTGGTTGAATGAAAATAGTCACCTGGAATGTGCGCGGAGCTCGCACAGGGGATAAGAGACTAAAAATTCTCAACCGGCTAAAAGATCTTCAGGCAGACATTGTCTTACTTCAGGAAACACATTTTTCAAACTCCTCAGTCGATCTCCTTCAGACAAGACAGTTTCCACACGTGTATTCAGCTGGTTATAATTCTAGACAGAGAGGTGTAGCAGTTCTGATTAATAGCAGGTTAAAATTTGACATTGATGATGTAATCAGACATCCAGAAGGCAGATTTATAATAGTCACATTAACTGTTCAGAACCTTAAGGTATGCATTGCAAATATATATGGACCAAACGTAGATGACCCATTATTCTTTGACTCATTTTTCTCTGCTTTGCATAACTACTCTGATAGGGCGGTATTATTGGGCGGAGACTTCAACATGGTATGTGATCCAGGTATGGACAGGCTCAGTGCAGCAGGACATAACAAAATATGGCATTCATCAGATATCGTTAAGCAGTACATGAAGGATTTCTGCCTTTGTGATGCATGGCGATGTCATCACCCCACCACGAGACAATATACCTTCTTCTCCTCAGTTCACCATTCCTACTCTAGATTAGATTACTTCTTAACCAGCAGCTCACTGATGAGTGAAATCTCAGAAATAGAAATCCACCCAATAACCATCAGTGATCACGCACCAGTATCATTAACTCTGAGAAATAAAACTATTAAACCAGCAACTAGGAGTTGGAGATTTAATACATCATTACTGAAAGATCCTGAGTTTATCAGCTATTTTAAAAGAGAATGGTCCATTTATCTAGAGAACAACGATGTACCAGAAACTCCAGCATGTGTCCTTTGGGAAGCAGGTAAAGCAGTAATGCGAGGGAAAATAATTTCCTTCTCTTCCGATAAGAGAAAAAAGGAAGCTGCAAGAATCTCAGAATTAGAAGTTAGAATTAAAGGAGTGATGACATAGCAGTTAAAAACTAGTTTATGTTGTTGGAATTACTGCATATGTAAATACTCCAAAGAAAAAAACGGCATTTTTTACAGCGGAGTATTGTTTTGAAACGCCAGACCTCACTTCCTCAGTAATACAGTTGGGTCCAGTGATGATATGGAGCTTTACCCGGAGACCACGTTGACTTCATTTTGATTAGCTACACCTTATTTGGCTATGACCTTATTTGGAGAATCTAGGTCAAGCTGCGGTCGGAAGTTTGCTAAAGGCTAACTGCTAGCAACATGGGCACTTCAGACAGTGCGAGCTACGTTTATCAGACAAGACAGCATTTAGAAAATAAATAAACTTACAGGTAATGACAAGGTTGTGGCCCCCTCCCTCAGTGTTCCTGCAGAAGTTTTCTTTTAAATCCATTTGTTTGAAAATCCAGACCTGACTGCACAGAAGTTACTACTAGCTCCATACACGAAGCTGAATCAGACAGGGAGGGGAGGGGGGAGCGGAAGGTGCATAAACCGTTAGAGAGAGAGAGGGGGGGGGCGCTGTTTACTTGATAGTGTGCTCTTATTGGAGCAATTAAATTACGTAGAATGATAGCCTGCTGTCTGATTCAACGGTTTCTGAGCAGAGAGACAAAGCTGACAGACCATAAACAGGAACTTTGATTCTCACTCTGGACATTCACATGACCTCATCAGTGCACAACAGATCATATTATACACCCAAAACCCCAGAAAAGTGAAATTTGATGTCATGGCACCTTTAAGATAATCAGCAAAGCACTCGCTAAAAAGGATAGAAAAAATAACTCCTCTGATAATACATCCTGATCAAACTGGTTTTATTAAAGGCCGACATTCTTCTACTAACACACGCAGGCTGATTTATCCAATAGACTATGCTACCATTCATAATCTGGAATCCACTATCATTTCGTTAGATCCAGAAAAAGCTTTCGATCGCGTTAACTGGAAATTCCTATTTGCAACATTAAATAAATTTGGTTTTGGGCCTTATTTCATAGACTGGATAAAAATACTTTATAACAACCCTAATGCATGTGTGAGGACCAATGATCAAACTTCTCCAAGTTTCTGTTTACAGTAACTGCAGTAACTCACTGCAATGAGAACACAACAGACAATTATCTTCACGCCTTGTGGTCTTGTCCACCTGTCCAGAGATTCTGGCTTAAGGTATGTGATGACCTGTCAACATGGCTCAAGTGTAACTTTCCTGCAAGCTCCACACTGTGTTTACTGGGGGACTTGGATGAGATCAACATGGTATGGGCGGTGGGATGCGCCTCCTCTGGTTTGGGCCGGTCCTCACATCCTGGTGTCTAGTCTCTGCACCGGGGGCCGAGGCGCCTCTGCTATGTGTGTGTGCGTGTGTGTGTGTATGTCAGTAAGGGTGTATGTGTGGGGTGGGGGTTGCGGGGTAGCCGGGTCTTTTCCGCACCAGGTGCCTGCCCTGCCCGGCTGATGTATCAGTTAGGACTGACCTGCACAAATGAACTCGTGCGGGTTGGTCTCGCCTGGTTCAGGGGCTGGGTGGGGTGGACTCATGGTGCGGGGAAGGGTTGGCGGCCCCATGGTCCCCATCCATGGTGTATGGGGGTGGGTGTATGACTGGAGGGGGCGTGAGTGCAGGGGGATGTGTGTATGGTTGTCTGTGGGACTGTATGGAGAAGAGGGGCGGGTGAAGGTGCATGGGAGATGAATGTCGAGTGTGAGAGGAGGGGGTGCATTGGTGGGGTCTATGTGATCAGGTTGGAGGGGTTTGGGTGTGGAGCAGGGATGGACCTGTGAGGGGATGGGATGCGGGGCAGCTGAGTGAATGAGGGTGGTGTTTGAGAGGGTGGACGTACGGGGGTTCTCGCAGGGTTGGAGGATTGTGTAGGTCACAGCCGGGGTGGGGGTGCGGGCTTGGGTAAAGAAAAAAGGGGGCATGGGCGGGGACTAGCTATGTAGGAGGGGTGGGAGGAGGATGGGATGGGGGAGTGTTGACAGGGGTAAAGTTGTGGATTTTTCGAGGTAGGGTGTGGGGGTTATAGGATAGAATGGGTGGAAAAAAAGGCAGCTCTGCGTGCCTCTTCGGGGGTCTGCAGGGCCTGGGGAAGGTGGGCCTGCGACTCTGGTCCCTCCGCTGACCTCATTCGCTCCCGTCCCTGTCCCCCCTCCCTGGCCTGGGGTGGTCGGGTGCCCCCAGGGGCCACCGCTGGCCCCTTTGCGGTGAATGACGGTCGCCTGGCCGTGGGGGTGGCCCTTCTGCCCTGGGGGGATCCCGGGAGGCAGGGGTACCTAAGGCCGGTAACGGTTCATCTTTCAAAAGGGGGTATTCATACCCCCCTGGTCTCCCTTCCCAAGACCTCTCTGCTCTACCTCACACACGTAGGGCCTTGGGGAGGGCGTGTGTCAAGCGGGCGTGGTGAGGGGGGGCACCAAAGTGCCTTTGTTTGCCGCATCTAGAGACAGCCTGCTCCCCAGTTTTAAAAACACTTAGACACCTAAACACATAAAATATCGACAGCTCACAACCACTTCTGAGAGGCGGGCCATATAGCATGTGAAAGGAGGGGGGCGGGTTGGGTGGTCAAACCGCCTACGTGACCCCACTTCCGCTAGTGGTTATGGCCACCTGATGTGCTTGCTCGGGGGATGCCTGGCCTGCTGCGTCCTGGGGTGGGGAGGAAGACGCTGGGGGCTTGGACCTCACGGCTCCTTCCACAGCTTGGGCTACCACCCAGGAGGCACGAAGGCAATGGTAAGAGTGAGGTGGATGTGTGAGAACAAATGAATGAGGATGTGAAAGAGGAAATGTGGGAGGGAGGAATTTGGGCTGGAAGAGGGAGGAGATGAGGGTGGGTGGTCGGAGGAGGGGGCGGGAGGGGGAAGGAGGTGTATGCTTGTGAGTGTCTGGTAGGGATGGCCGTGAGGGGCTGAAGAAAGAAGGGCAGGAGTGTGACAGGTGAGAGGGAAGGGGTGGGGCTGGACATGTAAGGGTGGGAGTGTATGGGGGTATAGGTGTGTGTGTGTGGGGGGTGCATGCGGGTGTTAGAGGGTATCAGAAGGTGGGGGGTATGTGTGAAGGGAAGGGGAGGAGAGTGTTGGGGTGGAGAGAGGAGTGAGTGTGGGTATGAAAGGTCGGAGAGCGGAGCGGGCGGGTCCATGTGAGTGGGGGGAGTGCATGTAGGTGTTGGGGTATGTGTGTGTGTGTGTGGGGGTTGGTAGCAGTGGTGGCGCCTTGGTGTCAGGTGTGTGGGGAAGGGACTTCGGGGTGGGGGGCTGGCCTGTCCTGGGGGGGGGGGGCTGGGCTGGGGCCGCCTTTTGCCACCCTCTGGTGGATGCATGTCCGTTCTTTTGGGGGGGCGGCTCGGATCTGGGCCTCTGGGTGGCTGCTGGGGGCCTGGGTCGTGAGCCTTGTGGGCTTCCTCTTCCTTGCAGAGACGAGGCTGCATCTGCATGACTGTATCACCACGGAGACCCTTTATTATGCATGTTGACACTGTGACGCTGGCTTCCGTTGCGCAAACTAGGTTTTACCTCTTCTTTGCGTGGTTCTGCGTGTGTTTGTAGGATCTGAGTCCTCCTGTGGGGGATTGCTTGTTTTGTTTTCCGACAGAGACCTTGGAATGTTGTTTAGGGATTTCTGTACAGATGCACCAGTGAACTGTGTAAGTGGATTCATGTTTTCTCTCCTCTCTCTCTCTCTCTCTTCCTCTTCTTTACTCCTCTCTCTCTGTTCCACTTTCTATCATTACCTCTGTTAATTTTTATTTCTCCCTCGTCAGGCCCAGCAGTATGGTATGGAATGGTGTAATAGACAAATGTTTAATCAAAGAAATAAAAGGAATAAACAGGATATCAAGGGGAGCCTTGTGTTCATAAAGCTCCCTTGGCAAAGCAAAACTGTTCAACACAATAAAGCAATTGGATTTTCATTCTGCTTGCCATGATGCTGGACAGGGCAAGTAAAAGAACAAAAAGAGAAAAAAAGGCCAGCCCTACTAACAAGGTCCTCCCTCATGTGCGAACGCACACTGAAGGCGAAGGGTAGTTCTTTTAACTAAACTCAGTGGGCGTAGTTGTAGGAACAGCGTTCTTAGAACCTCTCTGTCCGAATGCGCCTTATATCTCTTGTTAAAATACTTGCTCAGAGAGTGGAGGCAGAATATCAGACGGAGGATGAAGAGTACACACGAGAGGTTGAAAAGCTGGACGAGATGGAAGACATCAAATTGGAAGATATCTTCAGTGACGGAGAAGTAGATTAGTTCAAGGTCCACAGTAAAAAAAACCAAAAAAAAAAACAGTCCTGACACTCCAAACCTGGAAGTATGTTCAGCCGCCAACATCATATGGACCCTTTTGTTATTTCTGTAGTTGTTTTTGTGTTTATTGTCTTGTGTTGTTAACTTCAAAAATAAAGCTATTATAAAAGTTCTTCAGGCTTGTGTTTGGTGCAGTAAATGGTAAAAAGTAAACCGTATCATTATTTCAGCTTGGTAACCAACATAAGCTTTAAATTTGCACTTTGAGGATTTCGAGGGAAAAATGCCCTGTGTGCTTGAAAAAAAAAGAAAAATGAAATAGAAAGATGGGTGGTCATACACACATTTTGACCATTTTCTGCTGTTTTTGTCCATAAATGGAGTTTAAAGGAGTGATCACCTGGTCTTTTAATCTGTCCACTCTCCTTACAATGTCTTAAAATAATATCTAGAAACTTGTTAGAAAAAAAAAAATCAAACAAAGTGCATATTCTGACCCTTTACTCATACCACCACTTTCTCTGATAGTTCATACGAGGTTTTGACTGACATGAATGTTCGTTTAAATAATGTAAATGAGGCGCGCGCTGATTGGCCGCAGGAAGGACAGAGCTGGCATCAGGACCGGCCCAGTTCATGCATGCATTACCCGACTCTGTATCTGACGGGGCTGCAGCTTTTTGGATTCATTTTTGAACCAGTCTGATCCTG
Organism: Atherinomorus stipes; assembly: GCA_023101725.1. Taxonomy (NCBI): domain Eukaryota; kingdom Metazoa; phylum Chordata; class Actinopteri; order Atheriniformes; family Atherinidae; genus Atherinomorus; species Atherinomorus stipes. Next base: position 13,131 of record JALJCO010002964.1, on the reverse strand, counting down.
AGAATGGGGATGAAGCACGTCTTGCTTCTTTTTTTGCTAGGTGAGCCTGCATCCTAGAAAAAGATGTGGGTCTGAGCAAAGCACCGTCCTCGCCGCACAACTCGCACCTCACCACCTTATCATTAACTTTTATAAACTCCCCATTGTTCTTCGCCGCTGCAGCCGTGCTCTGTCACCTGTCACGCGCACACGCTCCCATCACGTGTGAAGCTGAATGAGTCAAGTGGCGATCCCATTTAGAAAAAGTGGAATAGTTTTAGGGATTAACGGGGGGGGGTCCTCCCTTTGCCAGAGTCCTGCCTGAGTCCAGTTTCACCAACCCACACCCACCCGTAAGGATGGCTTCCGAACCCGACCCGTTTGTTTAGTTCACAACCCGACCGGTAACACATCAAGTAACATCGGTTGTGCAAATGCAAACTGGAAATCACACACGTCCCGCCCCCTCGACATGTTGTTGAGTGGAGCATGTGGTCCAGTGTCGACACAAGTCCGTAGGCGTGTCAGAGAGAGGCTGGCCTATGCTAAAAGCCTCTATTAGTAACCAAATTGAAGGAGCCAATCAAAATCTCACAATTTCGGGATTTAGCTCTTGTTGGCTGTTCTGGTGTGAGTTAGGAGCCCACATGAAAAAACTGGACCGTGTAAAAAATGGGTGAGTTTCAGGCAAGTTTACATTTCACTCCAACACCAATTAACATGTTTTAACTAGAAAAATGCAATTTCCAGGTGATTACTTCTTTAAATGTTACCAAATGTCAAAAATAACAATTCCATTAATTCCTGGGGTCTGAATTTTGGGGAAAATGTATTAGTTTGTGTATGTTGTTTACTTAAAAATTATGCCTATTTCTACATCATGTTTTCATTTTTCATTTTTTGGTTAGGTATCATAATGGGTTTAAAAAAATCAAGGCTTTTGGACATAGTTTAAGCTTTGTACCCAATATAATTTTAATATATACACCTAAAGGATTAAGAAAAGGCTGGTGGTAAACAAAAATTCACTCTGTGAGGTTAAATAAATTAAAAGATAGGTGGTCATACACACATTTTTTTGCCGTTTTTGTCCCAAAATTGGGTCTAAATTTTGTCAACTGTAAGAACCTTGTGTTGTAAATGTAAGAACCATTCCATTAAATTCCTGGGGTCAGAACTGTGTGGAAAAACGTATTAGTTTGTCTCTGTTTACTTCAAAAGTTATGTCTATTTCATATTTTTATTTTTAATTTTTGGGTTTGGTACAACAAAGGGTTAAAAAATAAGGCTTTGGGACATCACTTCAGCTTGGTAGGCTACCTAGCAGGTTCTGAGAGCAGACACTTTAAGGATTAAGAAAGGTGGCATAAAAAAATTCCGGGGGGGGGGGTGCGCGTAGACCCCTCCTTCCATCTAGACCTTAACTTTTGTGGGGGTGCTGGCAAAGCCCTGGGAAGAGTAGGCGGTCAAAAAACGTGAGTAAGTTTAATAATAACGCGGAATAAACGCGGTAGAGTAGTACCTTAATGCATTGGCAACATAACCAGTACTAATAAAATAAATACGCGTCCATGTGCAGTGAAACCCGCCCTGACAGAGAGGAGCGACCTGCAGGCAGCAGAGCTGCAGCTCCTCCACCACCTGTACGCTCTGTCACCTCCTCCGCCCAGCAGCGGAGACTCGCTTCCAGCTACCGGAGGCTGGCTCCTGCCTGGCGGCCTCTCCAGACAGACGCAGCCCATCACCGGCTGCGGCCGCAGCAGCAGGAGGAGGTGGAAGAGGAGGAGGAAGAGGAGGCTGAGCCGCCGCCCGTCTGTTCTCCAAACACAACCATCATTTCTCCATGTCCTCTCATCTTACCGGCCCCTCCTCTTCAGGGAGATGTTCTTCCACAGGAGGAGGTGCAGCTGGTGGAGGAACCCCATGCTGTCCGGCGGCGGCCTGTAGGTGGATCACAACAACCGGCAGATGTCGGTCCCGGTTCCGGGCATTGCATCAGTCTCAGGTGTCGGTTTCAGCCGGTGACGGCGAACATGGCGTGCCGTGAGCTCATCCAGCTCCGTTCAGCGCGCGACAGTCTGTCATCCTCAGCGGGCGCTCATTCACGTTCAGCTTCACAGCGCTGCGTGCAGGCTGCGGGTATGCGGTGCGCGCATGGCCTTAAAGCGAGCTCAGCACGGGAAGGGGGGCTGCACTTCCGGTCTGATCAAAACACAAGCGCACACACACGGTCATGTCTTACAGCTCCGCTCCGTCAGAGTGGAATTTTTATTATTCTCATGGTTTTTAAAGTAGGCTCAAATATACACCCCTCAAAAAATACTACAATGATAATGTTAATAATACAAATCTCATCAACATATTTATTCCCAGGACACTGAAAAAAAGAACTGCTGGATTTACTTAAATCAATAGTGGACAGTTGCACAGCTGATTTGATTTGGCAACAACTTTAAAAATTTAGTTGAATTCACAAAAATTATTCATATTCAATAAACCTGTGTATTTCATGTTGATACAGTGAGATTGAATCTGTTTGAGTGGAGTAATCTCAGTTTTTCTAACATTTTAAGCCTTCCTAATTTAATCACTTTATCTTAAAATTATCCAGTAACTTTACTCCAACACTATTTGGTCACTTGCACTCTGTGCATTATTCTTACATTATATCAAACAGTGTTCCTCTCCAGTTAAAGGCCACAATCACGCAGGTTTTCTAAGCCTCCTTGCTCCAACACACCTGACTCAAATTAGTAAGTCATTGTGCAGAACTTCATAGGCTAATTGGTTCGCTTAGCGTCGGGTGTGTTGGAGTAGGGGGACATGACTTACCTGCAGGACAGTAGCCTAATTTACTAGCAGACACTAGGGATGAACAATTACTGGTAAATGGTTAACCAGGATATAATTTCCAATGATTAGTGATATCATTTCAAAATTTAATTATCGTTATAACCGTGAGTGATTACTGCACTTTGAAAAACTCCCAGTGATGCTACTCAGTGGCTTGAAAAGCAGCAGCAGTTGCAATTTTGCAATGTTTAATTTATGAAAACATGGCGGAAAGCAAAAGAAGGCACCCCACATAGACAGTTCTCTGGAGATTTTTTACCCACAAAAAAGGACAAAGTAGACATTTAGACTCATTTTGGATATTTTTAATGATGTTGACGGACCATCTATAATACCGCAATAAAAATCACTCACATATTGAGGGTATCAGTGACTATATTGAATTATAATAGGTGGGGATGCACTGATGGGACTAGGTGGACATTTAAGTCGTGGTGAAGTAAAGAACAGAGGGTGCTGCAAGGCATGATGGGAAATATGTAAAAAAGCCCATCTTACATTGGACCATTAGTCCACCCCGAGCAATCAGGCTTTATCCTAAACAGATTTTCTTTCTCAAACACTAGATGTTTGCTAAAATTAATGTATTTTTCTAAATCGCCCTATTCTGCTGTGATCGCCCTGGATGCTCAGCAGGCTTTTGACCAGGTAGAGTGAAGATACATGTTTGCTGCTCTTGACAAATTTGGGTTTGGACCTAAATTTATGACCTTGGTAAAGATGCTTTCTGCTCATCCCCAATCTTCTGTTCTTACAAACCATGAAAAGTCTCGCCCATTCATGATACACCGTGGCACCAGGCAGGGATGATGCCTCTCTCCACTGCTTTTGCGCTAGCTCTTAGCCACTGGCCATAGCCATCAGAGCTGATCCCCAAATCTCTGGTATAAGATGTGGCACATCTGAGTACACCATCGGCCTGTATGCAGATGATGTAATTTTGACTCTATCGGATGCAAATACGTCCCTTTCACCACTTCTTAATCTGATTGATAATTTTGGGCATATTTCTGGGTTCACTATAAATTGGGGAAATCTGTTTTTATACCTCTTTCTGATGGTCTTGACTCCACTTTTCTTCTTAATTTGCCATTTAGAGTTTCCCATGACTACTTCTCTCTACCTGGGGATTATTATCCCCAGGAACCCAAAGCTTCTTTTTAAGCTTAATTATGTGGCTTTGTTAGAAAAACTCAAACGTATGATTGATAAATGGAAACTTCTCCCCCTTTTCTCTGATTGGCCGTGTCAACATCATCAAAATGATTGTGCTCCCTTAATTTATTTATCTATTTCAGAATGTGCCCATCTTCCTCAATTCTTCCTTTTTCAAGTTGTTGGACTCCATTATTATGCCCTTCATCTGGGCTTCTAAGCCCCCTTGTATTTCAAAGGCCCACTTGCAGAAGCCTACTGATGAGGGTGGTCTAGGCCTCCCGGTTTTTAAACATTATTTTTGGGCCTGCAATGCCAGGGCTTTAATCTTCTGGAATCAGTCCACGGCTGGGGACGCAGACGGAAAGTGGACCTGGCCCTAGATGGCCCGAAATTGAGCTCAGTAATGCAGTATCTCTCGCTGGTGCCTCCTTATCAGCCATCCTGTTTTCAAAACCTGACCTAAAAATCAAATCGGTACATGATAGTTTCCTTCTTTGCAACTCAATTAAAGTCTTAAACCAAATCAAGAGAATTCTTAACATTCCAGTATTATCACTATACGCTCCTATATGTCAGAATCCCTCCTTTAAGCCAGGTTTGATGGATGCGGCCTTTAAGCACTGGTCTGTCAGTGGCTTAACCACCATCAAGGACCTCTACATTGATGATCATTTCGCTTCCTTCGCTCAGCTCCAGGCAAAATTCAGACTCCCTACCAATCAATTTTTCCGTTATTTACAAATTAGGAATTTTGTAAAGCAGTTCTTTTCTTGTCTTGATGCAGCCCCTATACAGCATGTTTTCCATGATATTACGACCAAACCTCCCACCTCTAAGCATCTGATCTCGCAGTTTGCAAAACTCTTTTCTACGGTTACCCCCTCTCTCCATATTAAAGAGACATGGACCAAGGACACCGGGGAAATCATCTCTGAGGACTTATGGGTGAAAGCTTTAAACAGGATAAAGTTATGTTCCATCAATGCTCGACTTCAGCTTATTCAGTTTAAAGTTGTTCATAGACTGCACTATTCCAAACTTAAACTAAACAGAATTTTTCCTTCCATCTCCCCTATTTGTGATAAATGCAAATCAGCAGATGGAACTCTTGGACATCTTTTCTGGTCTTGCCCCAAGCTCACAGGTTTCTGGGCTGATATTTTTAATCTTTATAGTGCTGTTTATAATAGGCATCTGACCCCTGACTGTCTTTTAGTAATTTTGGGCTGCGCCAACAACTCACTGGCTCTCCCCTTCCCTTTACAACAAGCCCTCATGTTTGGAATGATTATTGCGAGCGAGTTATTCTAAAGGAGTGGAAGTCCGATTTACCTCCCTGTTTCAAAAGATGGCTAAATGATATGGTTTCCTGTTTGTATTTAGAAGAAGTTAGATTTTCTTTGTCTGACTCCTTAGATAAGTTTAAGAAAATCTGGGGCCCCTTCATTGATCATGTCAGAAAAGTCAGTCCACAATCAGGGACTTGAACACCCTGCTCTGTTTTTCCATCCCAGGTTTAATATGCATTACCCATCTTTTCATTCTGCTATTCTCCTCTAGCTTAGTTCCTATGGACTCATTTTATGAGTGGACACTGTGTATCATCTGCTCTGTGACAAGTATACTCACACTGTTTTCTCTACATCGCAGTTGTGCTGGCTGTATGTGTTTTTATTTGATTTGATTTTTTTTTTTTTTTTAAATTTTCCCTTTTTTTCGTCATTGTCTGGTTCTTTGCATCTCTGTGCGATTTTGTCACATTTTGTTACGTTTTTTTTTTTTTTGTCTCCCTAGTTTTGTTGGGGTATTGTGTCTGTACAGATATTGTAAAAAAATCTGCATAAATAAAATTTACAAAAAAAAAAAAAAAACCCATCTACCAGGAACCAATCACAGCAACCGCTACAATATGAACTTGACAAATGATATTTGGTTGCCGTTTGTTTGTTGTCCTCCCGACTCTTGCTTTATTGTTAATTTGCCATAATGCTGGTTTTATGTAGCATCTTATTCGCTCTGATGCAAAGAATGCATTTATTTAAATAATGAACAATATTTAAAAGAACTTTGCTTTACATTTATTTGAGTTTTGCCCTTAATATCTCTGTTCAGCCTGCAGCTCACTGGCAGATTTTCACTTTGACCCTTGTAGGCAGAAGTTTAGGCACTTCTACCACAGAAAATAAGTTGAGAAACACGAACAAACATGCAGTTTCACTTTTTTTCAGTCAGAATTATCACCACCGATCTGGACCAATATTAGCACTTTAGGGCTAAATGTGGCTTATCACAAGGCAGATGTGGCACAAGGACAGTTTAGGCAGGGTTTGAATCCCAGCCTCCTACATTAAAGTCATGCATGCTAACCAGTCAGCCACAGGGAAATCTAACAACCATCTAGCCAGGGCACAGTATTACTTGGAGGTTTAGGTGATTAACAGAAATAACTCATTGACTGCCAGACCTTTTCCGAGCAGAGCTCCATATTGCCAGGATTTTTAAGCATTTTCACTGATTTTGGGAGATCCACAGAATATTGTGTACTATGCCAATGCAAACACCGAATGTACCAAAGGAAAGCTTAGACTCTCTTCTTTTATCAGAAAAAAAACATTTGTTTCTAGCTTTTTCCATTCTTTAGTAATCTGCAGTAGAACATGGCTTTGTTGCAGCAAATATGCCTGTTTCTGACCAAAAAGCTGATAAAACAAGCTTTAAATGCTGCAGTGAGCTTCAAGTGGAAATGTGTCTTTGATGCCAATATTTTTTACTTTAGTAACACCTTCATCATCTGAACAGCTGTTCACTTCTATGAAACAACAAATGCAACACTGAGAAAAGAGTTTTGGAGGCAAAATAATTATTTACTAGCTAAATAAGCCATAACAAGTTTGTTTCACAACATAATATTTGGCAGAAACATATGGCAGAAACGTCTCTCTACTCCTCCCTCCCTCCTCTCTCTACCGCAGCTTAGGGCACGCACCCCCCGCGGGAAACAACTGCGTGCTGTAGACTTACTTTCACTTTCAGCTGGCGCACTTCGCTGCTGTATTTCCATCTGTGGATGTGTCTTTGATCGATCGTGTCTGTCTGTCACGATCACTTTTTCCACAAACTTTCCTCCTTCATCCACCTCCTAAGCTGCTTCGATTACGACCAGTCGCCATGTTCTCTCACCCTCGCAACAGAATCCAGCATTCTTCTTGGGCTAACAGCCGTTAGCAAGGTAACACAGGAAGCATCATAGAATTGCATCACTTCCTGGTAGGTTTTTAAGCATGTCTGACACCGCCACCTGCTGGATTAGATGAAAACTACCGAAATAAAGATGATCAGCACTTGGTTCTCTCTAACAAGCTCCGCCAGAGATTAAAACAGCTCCCCCCAAATAAAACCCTAAAATAACTTGGAAACACATGACTGGCAGTTAATGTTCGGATTTGAATTAACGTGTTTACACATGAATGGCAGCCAGTGAGTTAAATTGTGTTCACTTTTTCTATTGAAACCCTTTCAGTCAACATAATAATATCCAGTACATGCAGTATTCTTCCTATGGATCACCGCGAGCCTACGTCACAACCCGGAACTCATGTGACCGCGAAGCTGGTCCCGGTGAAAATATGCTTCGTATTTGAACGGCGTCTGATGGACTATGAGCCTCAAAAACTGCTTTTGCACTCTTTTTAATTTTTTTTCTCCGCCGGTCTGTCTTTGAAACATTATAGAAATGACGTCCAGTTATACTGAAAGTCTCACTGCCGACGCTAGAAGAAGATACGAAGCTAAACTAGTATCTGTTGGACTAAGTGATGCCATCTTCTGCTGCTACAGCCTGGTTAGGCGAACCTACCTGAACATAACATCAGTTTCCCGATCTCATGATGTATTTGGTTTCATCAGGTAAGCCCCCCGTGTTCAAGCCATTTATTTTTTATAGAATATTAATTTTCCCCGGATTTTTAAGAAATGGTGGTATTTCTTTGATGTACTTCTCAGGAGTTTACTCTCATTGATAAAGCTATAAATTACCGGCAGTCTCATCTGTATGTAACTGGTTATGACTGTGCATGTTTATAATGTTGCAAATGCCTTTCTGCCGCTTTTTATGCTTTTATTCTTATGTGGGAACATTGATGGCAGTAATCTGGATGAACGTAATCTTTAACAGTCCTGAGGAGACGGAACAGCGGGCGGCGCTGTGATTCTGTACATCCACTGATTTAATGGTGTTTTCTATCATCTGTACAAAAACAACTACAGGGTTTAAAAGTGAGACCACATTATATGCTTTTTTTTTATCAGTCACAAAGTGATCGGAACATATTGTTAGATGTTTCCATGGTTTCCAGCGTGAACTGTCAGCATTTATGGGCTTGATAGCAGCTAGCCACTTAGCATGTTGTTCGGGACTTTTTCTGTTGTTTTGGGAACTGGAACAAACATATTCTCTTGTCCGTGTGATAGATATGTTTATGGCAGCCAAACACAGCGGGACTTCTCGGTATTTCCAAAGTAGAATAAACGAAGATTGACGAGTAATGAAGCAGGTAATTCAGTGGCTCCCCTATGCAACGAAGCGATGTTTTCACCTGTTACCTAACCGGATGTGACGAATTTGGCGAAAATTCCCGGATGTTCGCGGTGATCCATACATGTAAAATAAATGTGATGAATTCATGTTTACAGAGAAAATGTAAAGTAAATGTGTAAAATGGACTAAATTTGTTACAGTAAATCCAAAGACCTGGAATTCCCCTTTTGTCAGTGTAGAACATAAACAGCATTATGTTGAAACTGAGACATTTTAACATTCTGTGGAAAATAAGCTCATTGTGAATCTGATAGAAGCATCACATCTGTAAAAAGTAGTTCCAGGGTGTGGTTTTACCATCGTACTTGTGACCAACCTTGGTTTTCAGCTGTATTCTTCAGGTCAGCATCTGACATTTCAGGAGACACATTGGCTGCTTTCAGACCTGCATTGCGGAACATGAGCGGTTAAGTCCATCTGCTCTTTAAAGGAGTGATGACATAGCAGTAAAAACTAGTTCATGTTGTTGCATATGTCAAATCTCCAAAGAAAAAAACGGCATTTTTTACAGCGGGGGATTTTTTTTTTAAATGCCAGACCTCCCTTCCTCAGTGAAACAGTTGGGTGCGGTAATGATATGCAGCTTTAGCCGGAGACCAAGTTGACTTCATTTTGATTGGCTACACCTTATTTGGCTATGACCTTATTGAGAGAAACTGGGTCAAGCTGCCCTAGCGGTCGGAGTTTGCTAAAGGCTATCTGTTAGCAACATGTGCACTTCAGACAGTGAGCTATGTTTATCAGATAAGACCGCATTTAGAAAATAAATAAACTTACAGGTAATGACAAGGTTGTGGCCCCCTCCCTCAGTGTTGCTGCAGAAGTTTTCTTTTAAATCCATTTGTTTGAAAACCCAGACCTGACTGCTCAGCAGTTACTCAGCTCCACTCACACAGCTGAATCAGACCGGAAGGTGGTGGTAGTGGTGGGGGGGGGGGGCGAAGCGGAGGCATAGACCGTTAGGAGAGAGAATGATAGAACTACGTAGAATGATAAGCTGCTGTCTGAATTAACCGTTTCTGAACAGAGAAACAAAGCTGACAGACCATAAACAGGAACTTTGATTCTCACTCTGACATTCACATGGCCTCATCAGTGGACAATAGATCATATTATACCCCCAAAACCCAAGAAAAGGGGAAATTTGATGTCATGGCACCTTTAAACAGACTCTTCTTTTCAAACATGCTGCTTCCTTTCGGACTTTTTGCATCCCGGTGCTTTCAGGTATCATGAAATTTTGCGGAAAAATCAGCACAGCCTCGCTCTCCCTTCAACTCTGTCCGGAATATTTTTCTAATGCGTTCTGCCAAAACGACGTGCCACAACATTTCTGCTCTCATTACATGGGGACCGGCTGGTACACATCCGCTACATCTCCGAGGTAAAAGACACATGTCTGAATGCAGATGGTATAAAGGACAAAGTCTGCAATATTACTGCTTTTCCAGCGCAGGTCTGAATGGGGCTATTACAGTGTAGTTTAAGATATAATTATATGGTTACTGACTAGAATGTTGAAAAACTTTCTTGTAGGCTAGTCTGGAAAGCAACTTTAAAGAAGTTACTTCACCAGTAGCATCCCACTGTGCCCATCTTTACCACTACATGTCAGTAAATCTTACTCCCTCTTCAGGTACAGCAGTGATATCAGCTGTTCGTGCAGCGTCTTGCCATCTGGTTATATTTTGATGTAGCATGTGTTTTTTTCTCTCTTTCTTCGAACATTTTCTCATCCTGTTAATGTGATTCGTACTGGTGTTTTATTAAATCAATGTGTCATCTGCTTATTTGGTATAGACAAGTTAAAACCATAGACATGAACGTGTTGAGGGGGAGTTTGTTTTAGTCGGGCTGTTCCTGGACTGTGTCTGTTGCTGTTTAGATGGGAGTGAAATGAAGTAAAAGCAGGTTTCTGTGGGAGCATTGGCCCAGTGTTTGAAGCATTCATGCTTTCCTTAGCCCTGAAGCATAAGCGTGAGGCCGGAACAGCTGAGTGAAGCCGTTATGATGTGGTCTGTGCCAACTGGAGCTGTGTAACCCCATGCCCCTTTGCAGAGCTGCAAGAACAGGAAGAGGAAGACCTGCATGTGAAATAAGTAATGCTCATGTTTTTAGGTGCCACAGGGTATTGCAGTCATTCTGTACAAAGCTGAGCAGTTAACAGATTAATGAATAATAGTGAAACTGTGAGGCACAGTGGCTGATTTATGTGTTGATGACTGAGGGATTTACTGCTAGAACAAGCACTCTTCTGTGTTGACTTCTGACCTGTATATGTGATAGAACTTAATGTTTGTCATTGCAGTGTGTGCCCTTGCATGGTCTGTACGTTACTTGTGGATCTCACATGTAAGCCTTATTAATGGAGCCAGATGTGAGCCGACAACTGGCTCTGTCACACTTCGTTTAGGGGATTTCTACAATTGGCTCCAGAAGTCCACACCAATCTTTTTGAATGAGAAAAGCTATTTTGCTGGTGTCAGAGTCCTTCACCTTCCAGCTATCTTTTCACGTCACCCTGACCCAAAAGGAGAGACTTTATGACCCCATGCAGATATAAGGCCCAGCTGCATCTGAACACGCGGGATCCTGCAGCATAGCTGCTGGCCACTGATTGACTGAATATCAGCTGTCCCACCCCTATGAAGCAAGTGATGACTCAAATTTGTGAGGGCAGGATTTCCTTTTAGAGATTTGAAAGGCAGCATTTCTGCTGGAAGCAATCAGTTTCACACCACCTCTTCAAGGTAAGTGATCACCTCTCTGCCAGCCTCATGCTTTTATACACGGCTTCACACATTAGCAGACTGTCATACAGCTGTGGTGGAAACATCTGCAGTAGCAAGGGTTTTAGAACAGCCAGCCATCACATCGATGCATAAGAGGAAGTCAAGGGTAGCAAATAATCAGTCAAATAAAACTTAAACATTTACCTAATTTTCCCCAGAAACAAGAGAACTGGCTTTTCTTTGTATGTAAGCTCTTAGCTGAATGTCATTGTGGGAGTTTTATGATTTTATTCATGCTAAATTCATCGTTTCCAACTTTGTTGTCAGAGAAGATTCTGTTCAATGGCAGCATGTGAAACTGTATTTATTCCTCTGATCTACCCTTCCTTCCTTTCAGGCGTTTCTTTCCCGTGATCATAAGCATTCTGACCCTGATAACAAGCAGCCATAGTCACATCTGCATCCAGAGCACACCTTTTCCTCCTTCTCCTCCTCAGCTCCCTCTGCCTGCTGTTCTACCTCAGCTGGTTTGAGCGGAAGGCTTGTTGAGCATCAGAAGCAGCTTCCTGCTCCTCGGAGGAACATCAGCATCCTGCTGTGGCACTAGCCTTTTGGGCACTCCTACAGCCTGGATGGAAACAAATGTCTGGGGATGCTTCCTCATCAGCGAATGGCTTTCCTGACAGATAACACACTCCACCTTCTCCACCGCTGATGGTGGTGGTGTTCCCACCACCAGGAGCTAAGCAGGGGAGAGTGGTTATTCTGCCTCCACCAGCATCGCCTGTACTCCCAGCGCTGGGGTGGGTGGATGTCCCTGGAGCCTCCTGTCAACAACGCAGACCTCCGCCCGGTTCAACGGCCTCTTCAACTGGACACTGAGCTACCGGCGCGATGCCGATATCCTGCGTCCCGTATGGAAAGACACTCCCTTGGGACTGGGGACAAGATTTGCCAGGCTCCAGCTGATAACGCTCCTGCCTGGTCAGCTGGGTGGTCAGCAGATGCGAGCCCAACCAGACTCGTTTCCGGTGTTTGCCAGAGTCTGAGAAGTTTATCCCCATTCAGGTATTTAGGAGGTGGAATCAACAAAACCTCTGTAGAGGAAAGCTGCTTTACCATCTCAAACTGTCTTTACCTCCTTTGAGAACTCGGGGCCAAAGATTATCAGTGAAGCTGTGGAGGAATGCCTTCGTAGCTGGGGTCATCCCTGTTGTTCTTGGTCCAAAGAGGGACACCTATGAGGCCTTGACCCCTCCCCATTCACTTGCCTCCATGCCTCTGATTTCAGGGAGCACGCTGTGATCTTGGCTTCTTGTAAGCACGTGGCCTCAGACAGACCGAATCTTCGAGGAATACTTACAGTGGCATCGCACGCACAGGAAATCAAAACTTACACTGACTGGAGAGAGCGGCTGTGCCAGATCTGTGTTCACTACCCCCGTTTACCAAGCAGAAAGGTTTACCAGAACCTGGAGGGCTGGGGTGGCATCTGACACATCTCCTCACTGCTTCCGTTGTAGTTTGATTAGGCGCAGCTGATTGACTTCTGAGGAGTACCCACAGTAAATGTGAAAGCCATTGCTGCAGTTACACTTGTGCAGTTTTGAGAACTCCCACCACAAACAGATGTCATGGGTGATTGGGTTTGCTGAGTGAAAATGCAGAAATGGAAGTTATGTCAAATCAATAAAAGATATTTCTGTTATTTCACCTTGTTTATGTTGTTTTTTCTCAAATGTCTGTATTTATGTTTATCTGTATGTGAAGGTGTACTCTTCACATAGAAGCATGACAGCCTGTGGAAACATT
>JALJCO010002961.1:0-60664 GCA_023101725.1 Atherinomorus stipes | reverse complement strand
AAAGAAAATGCTACATTTAGCCTGAGCTTCCTCACCAGTTAGACAATTTAGCAACAGATGTTTCTTACCCCTGAATATTAAACATAGAAATTCTAACTAATTTTGTTCATACAGTTCAAAACCATCACTAAACATGACAGTCATTTCAAGTGTAATGATACCAGTTAAGAATATTTAAAGTGTCTTTCAAGTGCATGTTTGCAGCAATAATGTAGTAGAACAAAGAAAATGCCACATTTAGCCTGAGCTTCCCCACCAGTCAGACAATTTAGCAACAGATGTTTCTTACCCCTGAATATTAAACATAGAAAATTAAATAACAAAAAAAACATAAATATAACCTGTGGGTCCATTTAATCTAGCAGAAATCACCATACCACAGCAAACGGTGCAGGTCTTATGGGAGTGGAGACAGTCTTAGGCATTTCCAGGATAGTGGCACACTGACACCACCAGGGAGCAAGGGACCCTTATTGGAGAGAGAGATGACAAAGGTTAAACTAAGCTCATAAAAATAACATAGGGCACAGTAAAACAGAATTCTATTTAAAATATAGGCCCACATAGAGAAACAACATACCTTTACTTAGTAGAGCTGCAGCCTTCTTGAAGATATGTTGAATTTTCTCAGCAGTTTCTCTCTCCACTCTCCAGTGAACTTCTGGGTGAGGTCCTTCTCAACAGCAATCTGAATCAGATGGGCTTTTCTTTCGTGCAACATGCTCCTTCTATGTTCACTGAACACATTCTTCAACATTGAGAATGAATTTTCACATGTTGCGGTTGATGCACCAAAGGTTAAACTGAGCTTCAGTGTTTCTATGACAGTTGGCATAGCTGCCAGAGACAAGCTGTATGTTTTCAAAATGTCCTGTGTTGTCCAGCTTTTGTTTTTGTCAGATTTGTCCATTTAATCTTTCAGAAAGCGCTTTGCCACTGCAAACTCAGCTTCCCTCAGCATCTACCCCTGTCAAGTCCAACAGGGGCTTAACTTTGTTGACATCCATGAAATGTTCATTCTCTGGGTGTACAGCACACAGCGCCTGTACTAGTTCGCTATTTCTTTCATTAAATCTAGCAGTCATTTTTCCCACTACTGCATCCAGAGTACTGAAATACAATCATTTTCACTCTGTCTTCTCCCCCACTTCTTTGTGACGGTGACCAACTGGTGTTTCCACCACAAAGTCTTTCAAGTGATTGGTCATCTTTTCTCTTCGTCGTTTGGACTGTGAGGGCATGGCAGTGGAGGATTCTGTCATCGCTCTCTCTTTTGTGCATTTTGCCCAAAGTGCATCAAACTGACTGTCACTTCTAAGTTCTTCCACACATTCAAGTGCACTTTGGACAAGACGGACACCAGTGTAGAGGTCAGTGGATTTTGCTTGGAGTGCAGTATTGGGGGGATCCAGCAAACTCAATATCTGATGTGTCATACAGGCAATGAATGGAAAACTAGGCTCAGTAATGGCCTTCAAAAGCCCTATCGCTTCAATTCGCACATCTGCTCCAACGGTCGAGATGCCTTCAATCTCCTGTAAAAGGTGGACAATGTCATCACAGCTGTTCATGATCACTTTCACTGTGGCCAGATGGCCAGTCCATCGTTGCCCGAGCTGCCGCTTCAACTTCTCTCCTGTGTAGACTGCAGTGACTGTAGGTTTCCTGAAGAACTTGTAGAGAGAGTTACATACACCAAAGAAGTTCTCCAGTGTATTATCAGATGACATGGCATTCACTACCACCAGGTGAAGCTGATGATTAAAACAGTGCACAAAAGGCACCTCCCTCTGTAGTTCTTCCTGTATGAGTTTCTGCATTCCTCCATGTACACCTGACATGACACTTGCCCCGTCGTAGCACTGGCTTAGAATCTTCCCTGTATTTAATCCAATATCTTCCAACTGTAACAAAACAAGTTGAGTTAGGGACTTAGTATCACAGTGTTTACTGGTTGGCATTGAAATAAGTCTCTCTTTCACACTGTTGTCACTTTTATCCACAAAGCGAAGCACTATTGAGATATTTTCACATCCCGTGGGGTCTTTGGTGCCGTCTACTTTTAATGTGTACCACGCATCTCCAATTTCATTTACAATTTCCTCAGTTATGATTTTGCTCATTAGTTCAATTATTTCATTGTGTATATGATTTGATGTGTATGTAGCATTGGCAGGGATGGCATCAAAAATCCTCTTAAAGTGGTCTTGTCCTTTTTAAGTGTGTAATCCATCATGGCTAAAAAAAGACAACTACTTGGCTCTCCTCTTGTATCCAAAGCCTCAACAGAGCCACGGAAAGGGAGCTGGTTTACAGCCAGGAACTGAATGATGTCCACAATATATGTCACATAAGTGCGGTTTCTCTCGAGCTGGTCTTCATTCACAAGCGTGGACACCTCTGTCTTAGTGCCTTCTCTTCTGATCCTCTCCTGCCACAACGCCACTGATGTCATGTGTTCTCTGCTTGCTTCATGCCTTGCCAGTCCCTTATCGCGCACAAGAGCATGGCGCCATTTGTTGTAGCCACTAGTTGTGAAGGCATCTCTTTTATTATGGCCAAATCCAAACTTTCTACACGCATAGCAAAATACCGCATCATTTTTGCAGGAATATTCTAGCCATTCTCTGTTATCAAACCATGAGCTGCAAAAGGAACGCTTTATTCCTCAAAAAAATGGCTCTTCCATACCTAGGTCATCAGGTGGACCGGGTGCCTGCTCTGGGCCTTGGGGTGAAGGGAGGGGGGGCTGCGGCGGTAACGGCTCGGGCTGGAGTGAGCAGCCGGACGAGGCTACTGATTGCTCCCCAGCAGCAGCTAAGCTAACTCCACAAAGTTCAAGTTGAGATCGAGTCTCTGTCTCACAAGCATTGTTGTCTGCCTTGCTGGCGTGGTTGTGCTTAAACCACTTTCGAATATCCATTGTTTACTTTGTGTTAACGGTGCAGGGTGCAGCTGAGAACAGCGTCTTGCTAATGCAGGTAACTGCGCGTGGACGCAGACGGGTGACAGGCGCGCGCCCTTGTCCCTCTTTCTAACTGAGCATGCAGACACATAAATTGAGGGTGCAATGCATGCTTATGCACCCTCGTAGAACCGGGCCTGGCTGTAGCCCATCTGCTTCTAGGTTGGATGTGTTGTGCAGTCAGAGAGGCTATTCTGCAAACTTTGGTTGGAACAAGTGGTTATTTGAATAACTGTTGCCTTTCTATCACCTGGAACCAGTCTGGCCATTCTCTTCTGGCATCAGCAAGGCACTTGTGCCCACAGAACCGCTACTCACTGGATATTTTCTCTTTTTGGGACCATTCTCTGTAAACCCTAGAGATGGTTTCGCAGGACAATCCCAGTAGATCAGCAGTTTCTGAAATACTCAGATCAACAACCATGCCACGTTTAAAGTCACGTAAATCACCTTTCTTCCCCATTCTGATGCTGGTTTGAACTGCAGCAGATCATATATATACATATACATATATATATATATATATATATATATATATACATATATATGTATGTATATATATATATATATATATATATATATATATATATATATATATATATATATATACACACACAAAATATGCAGAATGAACATCAAGACAGTTATGACCAAGCAACTGGACATTTAGTGTATTGATAAGCACTGAGTTGGTGATCCTATAGTAATCCCAAATGATGGCAGCATCAGGAAAAACATGACAAAGAGAAACTCGAGAAATACCAAAGAGCTCGAAGCAGAACCAGGGAAAGCTTGGAAGATGAAGGCAGTAGTTGTCATCAGAGCACAGAGTGCAGTCCCGGGATGTCACTGCGAGCCGAAGTGAAGTGATTTCGCTCATCAAATATTCCATGTTCTTCATAGTGTTCAGTGTTTATGTAATCAACGAAGCACATGTGCAGTCATTATCTCATCAGCTCTAACTGTCCTTAATGTGCACAGCAGCTTCAACAGGTTTCACTTTCCCAGTATTCCCAGTATGCTCTCATCTCATCATCCAGATCAGATTTGTTTACCAGATTCAGATGTGACATCACTACCTATCTATCTATCTATCTATCTATCTATCTATCTATCTATCTATCTATCTATCTATCTATCTATCTATCTATCTATCTATCTATCTATCTATCTATCTATCTGGGATGCACAATATAATCGCCCCCTATCAGTATCAGCCTATATCGGCTTTAACCTGTTTAGCCTCAAATCTATAATGCTGCCAGTAAAGTAATGAGTCTCCCGTGGTAATGAAAACACTCAGTACACACACATTAAAGTTGAGCTTTTGCTATAACTTAATCGTAACTTAAGCGTAATCGGACTACGGCCTTGTATACACGCGTGTCAGGGGAACTGGTTCATGACATGAGCCATGTCAGCTTGTTAGACCTTTCCTGGTTGACCTCCAGCTTGGATGGACACATTTTCTGTACTTACTGAGGTTATGGGGAGACATCAACCATTAATCCATTAAAAAAAAAGCTGTTACAGTGTCTACTTTTACACAACTAATGATTCATTCGAAAAGGTGAAATATCCAAACCAAACAGTGAATGAATCCAGAATGCACCTTTTATGAAAAAATAAATATAATTAATATATAGAATATATACATTTATAAAATGCTATATAGAATATAAAATATAGAAACAATATATATATATATATATATATATATAATATATATAGTCAGTCAGTCATTTTCTGTACCGTTAATCCAGTTCAGGGTCGCGGGGATTGCTGGAGCCTATCCCAGCTATTATCAGGCGAGAGGCGGGGTACACCCTGGACAGGTCGCCAGTCTGTCGCAGGGCCAACACAGAGAGACAGACAACCATTCACGCTCACATTCATTCCTAGGGGCAATTTAGAGTGATCAAATAACCTAACATGCATGTCTTTGGATATATATACACTGCCTGGCCAAAAAAAAGAGTCGCCACCAAAAAAAAAAGGTCATTCACTGTAATACTTTGTTGGACCGCCTTTAGCTTTGATTACGGCACGCATTCGCTGTGGCATTGTTTCGACAAGCTTCTGCAATGTCAAAAGATTCATTTCCATCCAGTGTTGCATCAATTTTTCACCCAGATCTTGCATTGATGATGGTAAAGCCTGACCGCTGCGCAAAGCCCTCTCTAGCACATCCCAAAGATTCTCAATGGGGTTGAGGTCTGGACTCTGTGGTGGCCAATCCATGTGTGAAAATGATGTGTCATGCTCCCTGAACCAGTCTTTCACAATTTGAGCCCGAAGAATCCTGGCATTGTCATCTTGGAATATGCCTGTGCCATCAGGGAAGAAACATCCATTGATGGAATAACCTGCTCATTCAGTATATTCAAGGATCAGTTGACCTCATTATCTGAGCTCATACTGTTGCTGAACCTGGACCTGAGCAACTGCAGCAACCCCAGATCATCACACTGCCCCCACAGGCTTGTACAGTAGCACTAGGCATGATGGGTGCATCACTTCACCTGCCTCTCTTCTTACCCTGATTCGCCCATCACTCTGGAACAGGGTAAATCTGGACTCATCAGACCACATGACCTTCTTCCATTGCTCCACAGTCCAATCTTTATGCTCCCTAGCAAATTGAAGCCTTTTTTTTCCGGTTGGCCTCACTGATTAGTGGTTTTCTTACGGCTACACAGCTGTTCAGTCCCAATCCCTTGAGTTCCCTTCGCATTGTGCGTGTGGAAATGCTCTTACTTTCAGTATTAAACATAGCCCTGAGTTCTACAGTTGTTTTTCTTCGATTTGATCTCACCACACGTTTAAGTGATCGCCGATCACGATCATTCAGGATTTTTTCAAGCCACATTTCTTCCTTGAAGAAGATGGGTCCCCACTATCCTTCCAGTTTTTAAAGGCCTCCTTCCACTGAAAACCCGTTTAACTTGCTCCTTCTGAAATACGGAGGGTTTCCCCTTGTTTACTTACACATGCTGACTTGCTAGCGTTGCGTTCCCCCCAGTCGGCTGTGCTTTCTCATCAGAGAAACAATACAAAGAAAAGAGCGAATCGGGAACAGCCTTGCACTTCTACGTAACATTGCAAATAGCGTATCCCACGTGGGGTTTCTATCTGTCCATTGTAAGGCAGGTAACCCTCCACTACACACTAGAAGTAAAGACAGCACGACTGTAGCTTCGGAGTTGAGAAGCTAATTAGCTAACTGTTTGTTAGCATGGCGGAACAAACTTGTTTGTCGGCTCTATTTCCTGTCTGTAACAAAATAAGACCGGAGGGCGGAGCTTCCTTCATACACTGATGGGAGGCAGCCAATCAGACGGAAACTCATGAGAAGGACCCGGAAAAGCTGCCGTTGGACCACAAGCCTCTCTTCTAGTATACAAATACAGCTGGATACAAAGCAACCAGAAGGTTTTTTAAACAGAAACGATGCAGAATGCATTCAATAATAATGGAGAACACAGAAATATTAATGAAATGACCATGAAAGTACAACTTTAATAATGCGTGGGACAGTTCTTAACCCAATTTTAGTAGTTTCTGCAATCTCTTTAGATGTTTTCTCTGCTTGATGCATGCCAATGATTTGACCCTTCTCAAACAGATTAACATCTTTTCCAAGACCACGGATGTGTCTTTCGACATGGTTGTTTAGGAAATGAGAAGCAAGTCATTGCACCAGTTGGGGTTAAATAACTTGTTGCCAGCTGAAAGATAATCGCCCATGCAGTAATTATCCAATAGGAGGCTCGTACATATTTGCTTTTTTTTTTTTGGCCAGGCAGTGTATAAATATATATATATATATATATATATATATATATATATATATATATATATATATATATGAATAACATGAAAATATATCAAATATATATTTTAAAATATATAAATATAAAAAAAATTGCTGTGTCTGTGGAGGTATATATATCAATAAATAAAGATGTACATATATATATGTATATAAATATATGTATATATATATATGTATATATATGTATATATGTATATATATATATATATATATATATATATATATATATATATATATATATCTGCCTGGCCCCAAAAAAAAAAGTCGCCACCTGGATTTAACTAAGCAAATAGGTTGGAGCCTCCTATTGGATAATTACTGCATGGGCGATTATCTTTCAGCTGGCAACAAGTTATTTAACCCCAACTGATGCAATGAGTTGCTTCTCATTTCCTAAACAACCATGTGGAAAGACACATCCGTGGTCTTGGAAAAGACGTTAGTCTGTCTGAGAAGGGTCAAATAATTGGCATCAAGAGGTGAAAACATCTAAGGAGATGCAGAAACTACTGAAACTGGGTTCAGAACAGTCCAACGCATTATGAAAAACTGGAAGGATGGTGGACCATCATCTTCCAGGAAGAAATGTGGCCGGAAAGGCAGATGAAGTGATGCAGCATCATGCCTAGTGCTACTGTATGAGCCTGTGGGGGCAGTGTGATGATCTGGGGTTGCTGCAGTTGCTCAGGTCCAGGTTCAGCAACAGTATGAGCTCAGATAATGAGGTCAGCTGATACCTGAATATACTGAATGAGCAGGTTATTCCATCAATGGATGTTTCTTTCCTGATGGCACGGCCATATTCCAAGATGACCGTGCCAGAATTTATCGGGCTCAGATTGTGAAAGATGGTTCAGGGATCATCAGACATCATTTTCACACATGGATTGGCCCCCACAGAGTCCAGACCTGAACCCCATTGAGAATCTTTGGGATGTGCTGTGGTCAGACTCTACAATCATCATCAAGATCTTGGTGAAAAATTGATGCAACAGGATGCAAATAAATCTGGTGACATTGCAGAAGCTTCTGGAAACACAGCGAATGCTGCTGCAATCAAAGCTAAAGGCTCCAACCAAATGTTAAATGTTTGACCTTTTCTTTGGCCGGGCAGTGTATATATATATATATATATATATATATATATATATATATATGTTGCATATATTTTGTGAAACATGCTTATTGGGAAAAATGACCACAACAGCAGGCCAACAGTATAACAGGCTATGTGATAATAGTTTCAGATCAGGTAACCTGCATGTTGCTGTCCTGCCTGTTCATCCCTTACACACAGAGGCTTTTGTTGCATATCAGTGTTCTCTTGTCGAGTTATGTTCAAATTCAGATTTTTCATATCAAAATTGTTTTGACGTTGTGGGCAGCAGATGAAGAAAATTAAACGTGTAAGATGTTCCGGACTTTTACTCCAGTTCAGAACTGTAGTGATGATAGTATCTTTGTGCTATACTGGTGTTTGGTGCTATCATACATCACAAATGAGGAGGATCATGTGGTTTCTCCCCAGGTTTTTTTCATTGTGCAGCTGCAACAATTGTCTTTATGTGCTGGAGCTGTTGTTGCCCTGCAGCTTCAGCAAAGAAACACAAGAAGATTTTATAGGAGGAAGCAAGGAAAAGAAAGACAGAATGTTACAGAGATAAGAGAAGGAAGCAGATGAGACTGACTTTTACTGGCAGGAGATACTTCAGAGAGGGGACAGGATGCAAAATGGATGCTGAATTAGCCATTCAGTAGTCCCAATAATGCATTAATATTCAAAGTTAATTTCAAATATGAGAAAAATATAGTGAGATACACTCCGAAATCCAATAATCCTGACTTGTACTATAGATTTCTATTTTTATCATTACAATTATCGTACTGTAAGAGGAAAGATCAACACATCTGATGACACAAAAACCTGCTCAGGACAACCATCAGGACTGGAAAATTACTGAAGGTCATTTCTACAGTAAGAAAGTTTCATGCTCAGTTATCTGAAGTCTTTCCAAGACCTGCTGACTTCCCTCTACCAGCAGACTTAGTTTGTTTTCAAAGTTCTTGCTGCCATGTGAGGAGTGAATGGTTAGTATGGAATTCATAAGTTTATTGAAGGTGTTTTTCAAGCGGGAGAATCATGAGGCAAGTTCAAAGCACATCAGATCCTGTCCTGGCACAGACAACAAGGGTGCAGGTGGACGTACAGTCACTTGTGTCTATGTACATTTAGGATTCTGCTTCAATTTCACAGGTTCATATGGCCCCGCGGAGCAGATATGGTAATGTGAGATTAAGGAAAACTCTCTGAGCAAGGATCCAAGATTATGCTGACAAGCCGTGGGCAGCATTTTAAACTGGAAGTGTGTCCAAGGAAAGCAGCTTCCTCCTTGAACAACTATTGTCAAGGTGCCCTTGAACAAGACCTCAATCCACAACTGTTTAAGGGAGGCTGCAGACTAGCACATCAGAGAGGAGGTGTGTGTTTTACAACCATCCCCAGTCAAGATGCTGAACCCCTATTCCACTCTTATCCATGGGATATCGTCTTTATGACAAAGAAACTGCGTTATATTGGAAAACCCACAATATACAGCACAGTTGATCTGGTCACAAATGTCTGCAAAGAGGAAGGACGAGCAAACAAAAGTGCTGGCCCACCAACCCCACCTGTCCTGTCAATTTCCTACCTCCTTTTGAGTGAGGAGGGAAAACACCTGGTTGGGGTTTGAAATGGTAAGCATACTTAAAGCATAACTTTCTTTTTTTTTCAACCTGGACTCTCCAATCGTGCAGACGGCCTCTTCCAACCGTTCTGTTCTGACAACTGTTCCGGACTTTTGCCGCGGTCGCATGGCGCAAAAACTCAAATCCCTTTTCTGGACTTGAGAACGTTTTAATCGTGACAAAAGTGTCCATGTTACCCTACCCTTACTCACCTGTAAAATTTCTCTATCACTTTTAATTCAATTCAAATTTATTTATTTAGAACAGTTAAAAACAAACGTTGACTACTGTGCTTCACAACAAAATAAAACCCAATAAAATTAAACATCAAAGCAATATACAAAAACACAGCCTCACAGTGTGTTCAGACCAAGCGCGATTTGGGCGTCAAGGGCGTCAGGTTTACATGCAAAGTCAATGGCCGACACGTGTCAAGGAGCGTCGGCCTTTCTTGCGACGCGTTTCGCGCGTCGGGCG
Organism: Atherinomorus stipes; assembly: GCA_023101725.1. NCBI lineage: Eukaryota > Metazoa > Chordata > Actinopteri > Atheriniformes > Atherinidae > Atherinomorus > Atherinomorus stipes. Next base: position 50,660 of record JALJCO010002961.1, on the reverse strand, counting down.
CGGCGCGTCTAGGGCGTTAGCGCGTCGAGTTTTGAGATGTTCAGCGTTTGCGTGTCAAGGGCGTCAGACGCCGGAGTTGGAAAATCTGAACTTTGGCGTCTTGACGCGGGGACGTCGACCAATCAGAGCGAGTCATGACACAGACACACTTTTTCTGACAGGAGAGGAAACACACAGATAAACCAGGGAAATCTCCTCTCTATCTGACCACAGAGGAGGATAAAATGTGATCTGTGTCCGGTCCCGGTTTCTGAACGGTGGTTTGATGACCTGCTGTCCTGATGGGATGTACTGGGCTGATAATGCTGCCCCGCATCGGGACAGCGGGACGTTAAACTGGGCCGGATCAGACGGCTGAAAGCGCCGCTCGCCAGCAGCTCCTGAAGTAAATGATGAAATTCATCACAGTCAGAACACCTGGAATCATTTTGTGGACCGGACACAGAGCAGAGATGTCCGACGACGACGTTCCCTGCTTTATTTATCACATTAAGCCGAGCCTTTCTCTCTCCTGCACCTGCCATGGTGCAGAGAGACGGTAAAAGGGAAAAGAGAAAGGAGAGGCTCCTCCCACAGCGCGGCGAGCGCGGCTTGACTGGACATCTCTCGGCGCGCGTCAGGGCGTCAAGACGCCGGGAAACAGGCGTCCAACTTTTAATGACACGGCGTCCAACTTTCGGCGTCGGGCGCGTTTTTGACGCCCAAATCGCGCTTGGTCTGAACACACTGTCAGCCTCAAGATGCTGCGGGGCAACTTCAGCTCCAGGAATGTCATCATCCCATAAACCAAAACGTCAAAAACACAGCAAAGGTCAGGAAGTTACATATTCCCACGTTAAGGCCCAGTAAACCAACCCAAAGACCCGACACTGGTTTTAACTTCAAAAGAAATGAGTGCATACAGTTGTATTTAGATTTGACTACATGAAGAAGAGCCATGCATGTATTGGTTGCAGGTTTTTCTCATTGCATGCCACAAATAATGCATTTCATGTTGGGAACATGGAGGCTAATTGAGATGTAAGATTCATAGCACAGAGCAGTAGATGGGAATGCATAATGAAACATGGAGCTGGGTCCTACGCTAAATATAATGACAGAGGTGAGACTCTAGATCACATTGAATATGAGGCAAACATTGTCTTCATCTGCTCGCCTCCCACACACAGTCATGCTCACCCCCACACACACACGCACACACACACAACATGCACATGGCTGAAACGCACAACACTGTGCAGAAGCACACACATGCAGCTTCACGCGCAGCAGAAGAGCAAATGTACGCAGTGTGAATGCAGGCAGAGGCTGCACACATGCAATCACACACACAGACACAAGCACAGGTCAGAGAGTCCCGGTGGCGTGGAAACTGGCAAGCATCCTTCCACTGTGCTCCAACAATCCAGCAGGCTTCTCTTTACCACACTGCCAACACGCTTTCCCCTTCACACACACACACACACCAATCATCCATTATTCTAAGCCCTCTCAGGCATTGCAGACAATGAGAAGTTGAATGGGAGAAAGTGAAGCTAATTTGTGGACATGTGCTTTGTTATTGTTTCAATAAAAATTCCCCATGAACATGACAATTACATAAATACAACAAAGAGGCTTTTGGCGGAGCCTCCATCATGTCTCCTCCGTGCAGATGTCATTTCAGATATTCTGTGATTGATTGTTACCTCGAAAATCTCCCAATAAGTCATAAAGTTGTTTGTGATTCTTTTTGATCTCTGCTGGAAAAATATGAACGATGTTATAGAGGGAATTTGGTAGAGGAAGATGTTTATACATGAAAAGGAAAGGCATCTTTATATGTCTTGTAGGCCAGAAGATGAGTGTTAGTCATAAAGACATCCATGTCAATAAGCTAAGAGTTACTTTGGCTCAATCTTTTGGTTACACCTTTTCTGTGAAATATTCTTATGAAACTTAAGCAGATATCAGTTAGTTGCGTGAAAGTCAACCAATTCTGCACTGAAGAAGTTGTGGGTCAAATCCATTATCTGTACATAAACTTGGACAAAATGTCTAATGAGTGTTTTAATGGGTATTTTTGTTTTGTTTGTTTGTTTGTTAAAATATGCCAATTTTAAATTAGATTGCAGCATCTAAATAGTTCTAAAAGGCTGAGATAGGGAGAAAATAGGCTGACTATAAAAAAAACATACCTTGGAAAAGTAAGATGATCTGAACAGAGCATCTCAGACAGGGTGAGTCTCTCTGAACAGAGGCTGGGGAAGGATTCAACTGCTTTTGAGTTTGATAGACATATCATCATTCAATCATTAAGAACGGCCGTTCAACATGATTGGATGGGTTTTTTCAGTCCTGTCTGTTCCGCAGGTGACTATTTGTTTTTTGTTTGTTTGTTTGTTGTGACAGAGGATTTATAAATTGGCTGCAATCGGGAGTGAGGGAGATTTTAAGCAACATAGTTAAGAATGCATCATCCACCCTGCCTTTAATGTCAACTGGTGCAATGACTTGCTTATAATGTCTTGAAAAAGCATATGGAAAGATGCATCCGTGGTGGTGGAAAAGATGTTAGTCTGTCTGAGAAGGGTCAGATCATTGGCGGCATCAAGCAGAGAAAACATCTAAGGAGATGCAGAAACTACTAAAACTGGGTTCAGAACTGTCCAACGCATTATTAAACACTGGAAGGATAGTGGACCATCGTCTTCCAGGAAGAAATATGGAGGGAAGGCAGATGAAGTGATGCAGCATCATCCTGGTGCTACTGTACAAGACTGTGGTGGCAGTGTCATGATCTGGGGTTGCTGCAGTTGCTCAGGTCTAGGTTCATGTCCAAGGTCAGGTCCAGGTTCAGGTCTAGGTTCATGTCCAAGTTCAGGTCCAGGTTCAGGTCTAGGATATGTAGGGCTCAGATTGTGAAAGACTGGTTCAGGTCCAGGTTCAGGTTCAGGTCTAGGGTCAGAATTTACCATCATCAATTCTTTTCTTTTTTTGTGGCGATTTTTTTTTGGGCCAGGCATTGTGAGTCAAAACACCATTTTTAAGGTCAGAAAACTCCATAGTGCTACTTTAATGTCCAGTCAGTCCGTATGAGGGCTGATACACTTACAGACAATCACCTACTCTAAGAAAATTGATAATACTTTGTTTGTTTTCATCTCTTCAAAGTGAAGATCCAAACAGTAACATTCAGTGCAAACATGATTACAAAGGATTTTGCTGACCAATGACATCTATGAACATGGAACCAGTGGTAGCGTAGTGTTCTCTTTTACATTTTATTATATTTATTGCAATTTACTGTAGTATTGTCACATTTTTTATGGCGGTCATGCATTCTCTGAGGTCTCTAGAAAACAAAAAAATGGATTTAAACCTCTTTATGGAGGATGAATTCTTCATTTACTTTGTGTATGTTATTAAGGTGTTTTCTGCAAATATCCCCAGAGTTAAAATGAGGATGAGACAAATAAAACATAACCTCCAGCAGTGTCTGATCAGTGAAGACGTGAAATTCTGGTAGGAAATCATGGCTGCTGCATAGGGATGTAACGATTACAAGTAAAATGGTTAACCGTGATAAAATTACCAACGATTAGTAATACTGTTTCAAATTCTAATTATCGTTAAAACCGTGACTGATTACTGCACTTTGTAAGCTCACAGTGATGCTGCTAATTGGCTGGAAAAGCAGCAGCAGTCCCAGTTTACAATGTTGAATTCATGAAAACACGGTGGAAGGCAACTAAGGCACCCACGTGGACAGTTCTCTTCAGATTTTTCCCCCTTTACAAAGGACAAAGTAGACATTTAGACCCATTGTGGATATTTTTAAAGATGCTGGGGGGTATTTCTTAAACACTGCGAGAAGAATGCTAACCATGATCATTTTGGTCACAATAACCGTGATATGAAATTTTCAAATCCTTACATCCCTACTGCTGCGTCATTCAGACTACTACCAGCACACTTTTAAAAAGGTAGCATCTTTTATGTTCATCACAGCATCCATGGACTCTGCTGAAATAAATAACTCTTCTCATTTTTAACATGCAATGCTTCTCTGCATAAATACTGTGTGGCTTTACGTGATTTACAAATGATTACAGATGTTTCCTTTACACGCTGCATAGTATCTCCACTGGTGAACAATGATTGTAAAATTTATGAGCTGCAAAACTCAAACCACTTTCAGCTGAGTTTGTTGGGACGAGGGGATTTCTACTACAAAATAAATAGTCACTCATGAGACAAAGTGTTTGTAACAACTTACAGCCTAATTTTCTGATTTATCTTTAACCTATCAGAGCTACTTTGGCTTTGTTCAAAGTGCAGTCATTACCAACATGTTAGGTGCTGTTTCTCGGCGTTGCCTTCAAATCAACCTCTACAAATGTGACAGTTCAGTTTCTTGTTTGTGATTGCGTTCCCACATTTTGCCAATTAGTTTACGAAGCTGAACGCGGTCTGGTCAGAACTGTCACCGATATGAAATCAGCCTCTAATCAGTCTCCACTTAACAGAAGTGTGAAACAAAAACCAGAGAAAGAGAATAAAAGTTTACATGTGTACAGTTCTTACCAGCGATGTGACCCACTTTTGCTCAGATTGGGTCAGTTGTAGCCCTCTTACCTCCCTCCCTCCCCCCCACATGAACACACACCAGCGAACGGCGGCATTCTGGGCCGGGCAGCTCCTGGCTGCCACTTCAGGGTTTTGGCTGTGTCCCTTGCACTGTGACACACACACACACACCCTCTCCTCTCCCATGCTCTAAGATCCTGCTCATCAGCCTTTATTGTCCCAATCAAAGCCTTGCCTCCCTGACCGCCTTTAATATTCAACACTGCAAGATGGTACATGAGCCGTTTGTCTCCGTCTACAGAGCCGCTAAAGGAGGACGAGTGTGTGAGTTTGTTGCATGTGTGTATTTGAGCATGCACGCTTCCACACAAAGTGGAGCTGGATAGCTGCGAGTTGCCCCTGACACCAAACTTAATTCTCCGAAGCGAGGCTGGGGATAAATATTTCAAGGTCATTCTGTTTGCTCTCTGTTGTCTTGTTCCGGGAGCGCTGACTATAATAGGAATATATGCATGCCTAACTAGGGGCTTTAGAACAGAATTACACCGCCTGCTGCTCGCTCTCTGCCTATAGGCGCAGGCCGAGAGATGAAAGATGGCTGTCAGAGACGCTGCAGTGGACGTATAGAACCGTGTGTCTTCATCTCTACAGTCTCCAGGAACATCAGAACCAAGGTGCTGCTTTAATCTGTTCTAGTACGGCTTTAATCAAGCTTCTGTTGTGAAGAGGCGTGTACGGTGTAATTAAACTTCATTTTAAACTTAACCAACTATCACAGATCTGTACCGCTGTGCGTTCCTGGGCCGGTTGTTTCCCAGCAGCTTCCAGGACGCAACATCCCAGAAGCAGAAAGGCAGAGTTTGGCTAGAAACCGGATATCAAGTCATTGTTCTAAGCTGGCGATTAAAAAAAGAAATGCAAGGAAACATCAGAGGACGAGAAGAAAAGAAAGAGAGGAAAGAAAAAAGCAGGAGATAAAACTGGAGTTAACATCAGCCTGCCTTACTGACGGGGGAGAGCTCAGAGTACAGGCACGCAAATTTATCATCATCAAGATGTAGATATCAACTGTAATATCTAACAGTCTATAGCTGGGTTTCCATTACACCTGGAATTTCACCAAACCTAAAAATGGCAACGAAGTTTTTACGCTCTGATGAGGTAGTTTTCAGACGTTTCGATAAAGCAGTTATTATAATGGAACACATTTTTTCGCATTTACAGCCATCAGGCGTGATGTAAGGGGTAAAAACCAGTTATTCCTTCTTGATCATGATGTTTATGATCATTTACAAGCATTAAAGGACAACTTTCTTTTATTCTCAATCTGGACCTTATTTCTAGGAATTTATACGTGCATTTACTCACCGGTAAAGTTTCTGCATCACTTTGAGTCCTTCGGAAGATATGACGCTGAGTCACCCTTCGGTGTTCCTCCAGTAAAGTGGGAGATACGGGGCAGCCACTATATAAGACATTGTCTGCAGCAAAACTCCTTGATTTTCGCCAATACTTAAAGTAGAATGACCAAACAAGTGACCGTTATCAGGGTTCTACGCACTTTTCGGGGCCACGCGTTCATGATGCGCGCTTCCGTTGTACAGCTGAGAGGAGCAGCTGTTACCCAGACAACAACAAAAGCACAATTTGCAAAACTCTGAACTCACTGGACAATAGTACAAAATTATTCGTTCATTCTACTTAAAGCATTGATGAAATGAAGGAGTTTTACTGCAGATAATGTCTGATATAGTGACTGCCCCATCTACGCCATGATACTGGACGTTCACCGAAGGACGACTTAAAGTTATATCTTCCAAAGGACTCAAAGTGATGCAGAAATTTCACCAGTGAGTAAATGCATGTATAGACTCCTAGAAATAAGGTCCAGGTTGAAAAAAACGAAACTTAATACTTTGGAGTCGAAGTGATTGGGGAGGTTTTATCACTCATGCCGATATGAAAAATTCCCCAAATCACTGTAATTCATCGAGCTGAGTTCATTCTGGACAACATGCAGAATGACTGGCCACGAGCTGTTTATGTCGTTTGCACACATTTGCAACACCACAACTCGGTTATCTTGTTCCCACATGTTAATTATACGTCACCAGGATTTAATAAAACGTGACCACGGATAACATGGTATGACTGCGCCTGCGTATCAGCAGCTGCATCACCACATCAGTCAGGAACCGGTGCCGATAAAAGTGGAATAAAGATCCAGAAATGACATCCACAGTCAAGAAGTTGATCCTGAGTGGTTTTTCATTCATGTTACGTTTCAGGCGTCTGTCCTGGAAGTCGCCACGAGCGATTTTTCCTGATGATGTACATACAGACTTTACCTCTGAATCATTATCTGCTGCTTTCATCTCCTGATGATGAGCAGCAGCTCTGAAACACGTTTATATCTCCATCCTCCTGAAAGTGGAGTCTCGCGGGACGGATTTTATCAGAATTACGGCTTATACCATTCAATGGAAACACATCACAATTTTACTTTTTAGAAATTTTAGAAAGATCGCTTTTATTTTTGGAAAAAGTGTCATGGAAACCCAGCTTATTTTTGCATTCAAAGAAGTGATGTGATGATGTTCCCGTTGCAGCTGTACGTTCTTGGCCTGTCTGTCAATGAAATCAACTTTGCTAATAGAAGAATGCTGTGATGGAAATAATCTTTATGTTTGTTTACAGTTATTTCTATAGGCTACCGAGCACCTGGTGTCCGAAAGCACTGCATATCCACGTATATTTTTCATTGCATCATATCTTCATTGGAAGTCCCAACAGTGTTTTCACATATCAGAAGTCTTCTTAGTATTGTGCAGTTTTATAAACTTACATGAAGTTAGAAGTTGAATTAATGTGTTGGTTTACGACTGGACTACATTCAGTTGTAATGAATCGGGATGTGTCTGTAAAATCGTCCTGAAATGACTTTGGCCGCGTTTCCCAGATTAGTTAAGACACTCTTAACGCTGAGGTCCTCCTTAAGTCACTTCTTAAAGGTGCCTTGTTTGGACGTTGCGTTTCCCAGATGCGCTCTTAACTTAGTAGCTTCTTTATTTTCAGGAGCGGCCAGACCCACTCTTTCGACCCTTCTTTAACGTTCCCCCTGCTAAGGGAACAACAGGCCCATCTACTGGTCACTTTTGGAAACGACACTATTTCCCGTGAAAAAAAAAGTAGAAAATGGAAATTATTAAAAATGGACCTATTCACGGATCAGTTGTTGTATTTTGAGTCATGTTTTCTCACTCATGTCATAATGTCAATCATCTATGATGGAAGAAAACTGTAGTTACCGAGTGAATGACAGAAAATATTGTGGTTAAGTTTAATCATTATGGTAAGATAGGCCTGTGGGTATCAACCACAGAAACAAAAACATTGCGGTAGGAATTGTACGCAAATTATACGCAATCTATGAGGACTCACGTCATATTTTCGCATTTGTCAGCTGTTCATGATGAGATGCACCTGCTTCGCTCAATAAAAGCATGGCCATTTACGCATACCCATATCAGACCCACATCAGATGTCTGTGCAGAGAACCAAACCAAACCACCCCCTCCAGTCACCAAACCACCCCCTCCGGCCACACTTTGATATTGAACTATAAAACACTTCAGTACCACCCGAACCACCTATTTAGGTCCCCCTAACTACCTTTCTCTGCCAACCTCAGCACAAAGGTCATGTTAAAAATCATAGGTGGCACTGGGCAGTGATTCAAAAATGGCAAACACAACCTCTCAGTATAATATGTGGAGCATTCCCATTACTTTGCGTTTACGCAGGCCTTTGAAGAATTGGGCACGAGTGAGTGGCAGAACAAGCCATTCTTTATTAAGTCACGTCAACCATTTGCGGGATTACTGTTTGTTGAATGCACGTGCGTCATCCTGGACGCACACTTTACGCACCAGATACAGTATGTCGCCCATTTACCAAATGCTGCCATGTGGAGCTCATTTAACATAAGATGTGTGTAGGTGATTACATCCTCCAAGATTTCCCCAGACAACAGTAACCCAACAAAAAGTTTTTGAAAGTTTGGTGCACATCGTTTTTGGCTGAAGCTTGTCAGGAGTTCCAGGAGTTGATCTATTTTTTTGCGAACAAGAAAATGTTACCCTTTTTCAGTGTTTCAATCACCTAGCCACCGTTTCCCGATTCTACTACTGAGCATCGATATGACACACACGCACGTTTCAGGAATCCTCTTGGCGGGGTTCCCTTCAGCCATTACGTCAACAAATAGCGTCAGAATGACCATTATTTATAGGGCATCTGTAAATTTCCAATCGCCTACACCTGTTTAGCACAATTTGGCCAATTACACAATATACAATGAGCTTTTCAATGAATATTTGCAATCACTGGTAATCACATGCATATTTTTAACAGTTTGTCTTCTTGCACAAACACATAAACGTATAAATGGGCTCAATATCAGCGTCGGAAAATAACCTCCACACTAAATGAATGGTGTCGATCGATATACCTGACCTCGACTGCTTTTTTTTTCAGCACCCCCGGAAGTGGATAGCTTCTGTTAGGACCTTCTAAAGATGTAGCGTAGCCAAGACGTTTCTCAGGAAATAAGAACGCGTGAAAGAAGCAATCTGGGAAACGGGCGTATCTTTGCGATCCTTTGTTGGGAAGAGCTTCCTTGAGGCCTTCTTTAATCCAAAGAAGAATCTTAACTGGGAAACGCGGCCTTTGTCATGAAGTACTACAGGACTGGACTAAAGATGAAGACTATTACTTTTCGAGACAGTGGTGAAATACACAACGCACCAACATTTTTAAAACAGTTGATATTTTTCCAACTTGCCCAAATATTTTATTGATGATTTTTTTTATGCTAATAAACTAACAGTTTTGGATGGCAGTTTTGAATTTTTTAGAAAACCATCAGGCTGTAAAAGGTTTCCAAAAATGAAATCTTAGATAATAACGGCTGAAGGCATGATCTGTGACCTCAGAACATCACTGGTGCCCCACTAGGGCAGCAAACAAAATCCAAAACAAACTGAGACAAAGCCTAAATCAAAGCCTAGGTTGTATGAGCAGTAAATAAGTACTTCTTAGCAGGGTGCGTTTAGGGACTATGCTTATGACGCCATAGAGTGGACCTCAATGGCTTTTGATAAAGGAGTTTTGTGCCTCTCTTCAATGTGAAACATTTATTCCATATGTTATGACCTTATGTATGAAGACTCAGAAGAGGTTTTACTATGCCTGACAAGTTAGTTTGATATACTGATGAAGTGAAAGAGCTCCAAAATCTCAGTGAGACTCTCGAATACCTTGAAAGTAAAACTTAATAAAATAATACACACAAAAAATTAGGAGTCAAGTTTTCAAAGGTGTCAAATTTCTGCTCAGGAGGTGCTTTGTACCGACCAGTTTATGGGTCTAGTAGAGGGAGATGGATCATTTAAACAAACACATATCGATTTGATTCTGTAATCGCCTCCATTCTGCCTCCGGTTTGTGCAAACTACTCAACATGCTGCATCAAAGCGCATCACCTCCTCTGTGAATGGGCAGTATTAAAAGGGGCTTAAGTAGCCTCATTTGCAGTATTCTCCCCTCCTTTAAACAAAATTATTTCATAAGTACACTTCTGAAAATGTTTCAGATTTCCCTTTGAGGTTGGAGAAAGGCAAAAGGGGGCGGGAGACACTAACGAAGCGTGGTCAAAGTGCGGGCAGGGAGAGACTTTTCATCCTGGCAGGAGATGTAAAGTAATGAAGTTGACACCAGTGTCTACCCCATTAAGCTGAGCCTGCATGGACCATTACAGGCAGGGTGAGAGGACAGCCCAGAGCCAGAGGACCCCTCGGAATACGCACACACACACGCACACCCATACACACACACACACACACACACACACAAAAAGAAAGCAGTTTACATGAATGTGAGGAAGGAAAATGTTGAACATGTCCACACTTTGTATTCTTTCCTAAGGGGGTGACCTGTAGTTCCACACAAACGCAGTATCATAAGGCCACTGAAGGCAGTACAACACCCAGATATTATTATTATTATTATTATTATTATTATTATTATCATTCTGCTTCTTTTTATGCCTCAAAACTCACCAACCTCAGCGTACCACCCAGGGTAATGTAAAAAGTTGGATATTTTGGGGGTCTTGACAGCACCATCAACTGTGGCAGCCCCAACACAGCCCCTCATTAAACTCGCCACACATTTTCAATGTGCACATGCCAAAGACAACGGCTGTGTCTACGAAGTGCGTAGACTACGTAGGCTACGAAGTGTCCTACGTAGTCTGCGCACTCAAGCAGCCTCCTGAAACGCTAGGCTGCTGAAATAGGACATCCTAGCCAACAAGAATTTCCCATAGTGCTCCAGTCCTGTTGCCTAGCAACTGCAGACTCCAAAGCTATCTAGTAACGGCATTCTTTCATTCTTTATTCCTTCAGATATGTTGTAAACAGAACCAGATATTTTATTCCATTTAATTTATGTGGTTACCTGAACGCTAACAGGCCATTAACTGCTCGTTGGTTAATTCTACTTAAAGTATTGGTGAAATGAAGGAGTTTTATTGCAGATAATGTCCTATAGAGAGGCTGCTCCGTCTCTGTCGTTATATGGATGCATGCCAAACGTAATATATTCCAAAAGAGTCAAAGTGATGCAGAAATTTTACCGGTGAGTAAATGCTCGTATAAACTCCTGGAAATAAGGTCCAGGTTGACAAAAAGAAAATGATGCTTTAATAAACAGTAAGTTAAAAGTACTGCAACATGTTGTAGACCGTTTATTGAAAACCAAACTAGACTTAATAAAATCTAACCTAAAAAACAAAGAATACAGACATAAGACGGACATTTTGCTGCTCTAGACATATTTGGGGTGTCTTTTTTTCACGTTTTGCCTCTCCCGTGACATTATTTCCCTCCACTGCAGCATCTATATGCACCAGGCTGATTATGCAACCTACAGTCGATGATGATGTCATTTAGTGACTGATAGCGACTTATAGGACAGCTAATAGCTAATTTTCCTACTGAAAAGCTGATAACAGTATTACCATCATCAATGGGTCCGGCCATGTAAAATAAAACTGATGAAACTCCTGTATACAATGACAATCTTCATCAGATTTGTCTAAGTATGATGCCAGTCCCATCCTGAACACACCCACATGTCAACATGGAGTCATCAGTGTAGCCCCGCCCACAGGGCTGGACTGGGACAAAAAATCAGCCCGGGCATTTTGAACTGAGACTGGCCCACCAGATATTTATAGAACGACGATGACACCTCTGAATAAAAAAAAACAAATGCTTGCTCACTGTCTTGTTTGTATGTACTTGTCTAATGTAGCCTACTTGTCTAATAAACTTAAACGTAAACCTCCTCCCTCCATCTAAAGACATATACGTTAGGTAAACAGGTCTCCCTTAAAAAACAGAGGGTGTGTCTCAATCGGATTTACCCGTATAAATAAAAGTTAAATAAAAAGATAAATAAAACACATCCTCCCAGTCCTGTTATTCTATGCAGTAGCCTATTAACTCATTCACTGCCATCGACGTCTATAGCCGTATACAGCAGGGGGAAATAGTATTGAAATTTTCACCAGATGTCACCAAATTGTCACCAGATTGTGTTCATGTCAGTAGCTATACTAGAAACATATTTTCGGAGAAAAATGTTGACGTGTTCAATACTTTTTCCCCCGCTGTATACGGCTATAGACGTCAATGGCAGTGAATGAGTTAAGTGGTCTGTGAAGGGTGAGACAGGTGACAAAAAGCTACAATATCATCAGCAGGCTGTTTATAATGGCCAAATATTGTTTCATAAAAACAAACATGAACCAGGTGAAAAAGGTAACCAATGCACTCTATGTATCTTTTATCTGAACTTTTTTTTTAAGTACAAGTGCAGCCCCCACCATACTCATGCCGTATAGTCCACTATTACAATCTTACTCCAAACAGGCTTGAAAAAGTGCCAGCAACCTTAAAATCAGTGTTTCTGAACTATACAGCTGTTCATGAACTGGGTAACTGCCCCATCACAGCATGTGATGATAGTTAAATAATTTAAATATCATAGCTACACACTGGAAGTGACGTTACAACTCCAATCTTTATCACAGAATAATATTCCATTAATGACTGAAATATGGCGATTAAACAACCCTCGGGACAGACCAGTTATTTTATTTTTCTCCTGATGCAACCGTTTAATTCATTGGGCTTTCTCTAAATATTCTTTCAAGTTCAGGTCTCGGATAACACGGGGACGTTAATAAAACCTAAGAAAGATGGATTCTTTTTACTACTGAGAATCACCGTTGACGACAGTACTCAGCTCTGCGCGTGCCTGTGATGTAGGCGACACATAGCAGGAGAAATATTCCAGCTGATTTCCACTTTCACCTCCCTGGTAGATTTATAATGCTGATATCTGTGTCTGACACAGCTGACGACGATGCGCGCGCTCCCTGCGCGCGGTGCGATGCACGGCCTGGTTATAACTACTGACTTTCAAAGAGTTAGCAAGCACAACAAAAATGAACTAGACTGCACCCAAACTTGATCTAAATCAAACCCAGGTAGAGTAGTACAATCACTTCTTACCCCCCACCAGGGTCCGCCGCAGGTCTCCCCTCATCCACCTGCCGGCGACCTCCACCTTCATCACCTGCGGCTGAAAGTTCCTCTACAGCCTCCAGCAAACTTCTGTTATTTTATCGCATTTGGCAGCATCTGTATGAAGAGCTAGCCCCTTTAATTCCCAATTTTGCCCGTGAAAACTTTTAGTGTTTTGCTCTTCCTGTAGTTCTCTCTGTGTGATTGATTGACCGTGGTGGCCCAAGATGGAGGGGGGCATCGGCCCTCAGCTGTAGTCGGTCCAGCCCACTATCACTCAGACTAATGGGCCGACCTACCGGTTTTGTACCAATAGGTATGACTTATGCCACTGACTACAAAAACTACCATATGAAAAAAAAACAAAAAGCCCGGCCGGCCCGAAATCACCGTCGGCCCACCGGGAAAATGCCCGGTATGCCCGATGGCCAGTCCAGCCCTGCCCGCCCATTAGAAGCAGGAAGTACTTCTAAGGCTCCAGTGAGCTCGAGTGTGTGACGGCAGGCTGGTCACCGGTGGCTCCGGCCGCGACGTAGACCAGACCTGCACCTGGATGCTTATTTTGTCCCTTTCATCACAGGAAGCAGAGTTACAAGCGACATCCCAGAATATTCCTCTCAGTAATGAGTAGGTATAATCCCTAAGTGTGTCTTGTATCTCAGCAAATGTACAGCTTTCAGTGTGCAGCAGCAGAAATGTCAGTGTGTGTGTGCGTGTGTGTAATGGGACGATGTGGCGGCAGCCTCCTCTCTCCAGCTCAGCCTGTCAGGGAAATATAATTTGCGCCTTCAGTGCTTTTCACCTGGCTCATATGCAGCATGCAAATTTATTTCTCTAATAATCCAAGTGCGCAATGGCCCTCCTCCAGGATTAATGACAACATTCCTGGGGCCTCGCCTCCACCCCGGACAGCTGGAATATTACTACACCCCCCACAGCACCCTCTCTCCCTCACACACACACTTTGACATGGAAAAATTGTGTTAGTTCTTCACAGGAAAACGGTGGAGTATTTGTCCTGCTAGACAATATAATGGGCTGGTGCATCATCAGATTGCAATGTCATTTCAAAAAACCTTGAATACAAATAATGGAGAGAAGGTGGTGATGGGGGGGGGGGGACTCTGAGGATAGATGGTGCGTTTTCTAATCCGGTGGGCTAGTTATCCTTCATTTCAGGTAGAGTGGTGTCGCCATGACACACACACACACACACACATGCAGGAAAACACGCTATTCAAATGAAGTGCGGCGCATTGTGCAGAGCTTGCTGCTTTCCCCGGACACATCCCTTTTCTTCCCTTCTTCCACCATTAATTAATCTTGGAGATCTTTTTTAGCATCCCTCCCTCTCTCTCAACACTCCCAAGCCTCGGCTCTCGGGCTTTTTCTAAGCAAACACTATGAAATATGGATGGGGGAGAAGTATTAATTATAACCCCATGTGTGGGTGTAGATCTGCGTCTGTGTGTGTTAGGAAGAGAAAAAAGGAGAGAGGTGAGAGAGAGGAGGAAACAATGTGCTAGTGCCACCACCCACCGCCTGGATCTGTCACAGGAGGCTGGGGAAGGAAGGAGGCGAGAGGAGAGGGAGAGGTGTGTGTGGCTTCTGTTCCAAGTGCCACCTCAGCTTTCACAGACCTTCACCTGCAAACAGAGAGCCCCTCCATCACAGGTGAGGCCACACAAAGGCTCGGTGGAGACTGTCAGCTGCTGCCACGCAGCACAAAGCGGGTTAACTTCTGCACCCTGACAGGCCGCGACTGCTGGTCACTTATCTTTTTAATTAGCTTTTCACTTGCCCTCAGCCTCCCTGCTCTCCTCCTCTCTCCTCCTGCCCTCCTTCTCTCCCTGTCGCTAATTCTGAGCGGACTTCCGTTAAATAGTTTCCCTTCTTTCTCTACAATGTAACTTGCCAGCATAAGCTGGGCCACAATTACGGCCATGAGGAAAATGTGAGCTCTGATTGCATTACGGGTACTGCAGCAGAAGTTCTTCTTTACTTTTTTTGAGTTTGCTCTTATTCATATAGGAGAAATCTTTCTGCATTTGGAATGTGCCGCAAATACCTACAGCTAGCGGTAAAAATGGCTGTACCAGCCGGATAAAGGTCTAAATCTATTTTTTCCCCATTTACCTGGATGACTGCTGTCCACTTATTCCTGGACAGCAGTCATTGCTGCAGACAGCTGTGGTGCTTGGTCAGGGGAGCTGGAGAGTTCAGACAGAGTAATTATAAGTGCACAGTGCAGTGTTTGTGACATCCCACCGAGGTGGAAGCCCAGCATGCTGGCACTGAATCTGGGTCTCTGTATCAGTGACTTTCAGAGTGTGCCATAACTTCAAGCTAAATTGGAAGATAATGTAAGTGGGCGGCAGGTGATAGCAGGCCGTCCAGTGGCTGGAAGGTTGGCGGTTCTAATCCTGCTTCATCCCAGTCAGTCAGTGTCATTGGGCGAGACATTACACCCTTCTTGCCTAGTGATGGCATCACTGGTGTATTAATATTCAGTGTTGGGTGGAGAAGACATGGCTGTGAAGTAGCGGCCATGCGGATGCCACAGGGCAGCCATGGCTACACATTTAGCTGTCTACCTCTAAGTATAAATGTGGAGTCAATAAATTATGTAATTCAAAGTAAAACCTGCTTTGGTGTACCTCCGAAAGTGCTACAGAAATCTAATCCATATGATTCTGCCGCAGATATGCTGCAACTATGTTCCGATACGCCAACTTCAGGGGGGTCACACTCCTCAGCCTCCCTGGTAAGGTCTGTTCGGGGGTCCTGGAGAGGAGGGTCCATCGGTAGTTGAATCCCGGATTGAGGAGGAGCAGTGTGGTTTAGGTCCTGGTCGTGGAACAGTGGACCAGCTCTACACCCTATTCAGGATCCTGGAGGGGGGCATGGGAGTTCGCCCAACCGGTCTACATGTGCTTTGTGGACTTGGAGAAGGCACTTGATCATGTTCCCTGGGGACTCCTGTGGGGGGTGCTCTGGTAGTACAAAATACGGGGCCCCCTTGTTCAAGCTGTCCGGTCCCTGTACAACCGGTGCCAGAGCTTGGTCCGAACTTCCGGTTGTAAGTCCATAAGATCCATTTCCGGTGAGAGTTGGACTCCGCCAGGGCTGCCCTTTTTCACTGATCCTGCTCAGAGCCTTTATGGACAGGATTTCTAGACCATCTCCAATGCAAGGAGATGGTCCAAGTATATATGCATCTCTGGAGTACCCAGAGATGCATATATAGGGAGAACATGCAAGCACCACACAGAAAGGTAAAACTGAGGTAGAAACCAGGAACCCTCCCGCTGTGAGGTGAAGGTGTTGACCTTTTAACTGTTGAATGTTGGACTCCAGGTTGTTTGGAAAAGGCCCTGCTGCCCCTCCTAGATCAATGGGCATCAAAAGTTGCATCTCAAGGGTCAGAGCAGATGTTTTTCCAATTTACATCTCCTGATCAGATAAAAGACAAAAGTGATGCTCTGATAGGGGGATTGCTCACATTTATTGCTGATCAATTAATTTAAGGAACAGCTTCAACTTTTCTCTAAACTCTCAATAAAAAGGAAGTTTTTTTTGTTTTGTCCTGATAAATCAAAGCTTAGAAGTAAAAGTCTTTCACATGACTGCATATTCTGTCTTTTGTTATACATATAAAACCAAAGCATATTTGCAGTGAGAAGTCCTTTCTGTACTTTGCTTCAGAGAGATATTCTTCAAAGTTGTTGAGTTCACAGCTCCATTCTTTTCAGTGAAAATATCGGTGTCCTTGATATTTTTACTGGATTGAATGAAGTAAAACAAAAACACTACAGATGTTCCATTATCTTCGCTAGATTCAATAGGAAAATTGGAATATTCTGAGTAAATAGTTCACCAAGAAAGCTTACTTTGTAAGCCTTTATTCGATGTAGAAATTATTTTGAGCTTCAGTGTGACAGTACATTGAGAAAAATGAGAAAAAAAAATTAATAGCAAGAGGAATTTGTGATGGCTTTTTAGAGATTGCATAAGTTTTTGTCTTCATATGGTGCTTATCCTTACGTTGGTATAAAGGTTAGATCAAATGTAAACAATGACTGATGTGGTAGAATGACCTTTCCCTAACAGAGGGATCTTTCAGTCTGCTGTCAGTCCTGTTGTTTTATAAGGGCTCAGAACTTATAGAACCACCTTCATTCAATAAAAAGAAGCTCTTGCATTCAGAATATGAACATTAGAGACCAAAGATGTACTTACACAAAATATTCAAAGAGGAAAACGATAAATAAAAGCAAATAAAGACAAAAGGCCAGCACATGTTAATGAGCACGCTCTTCATAGTTTTAAGAGTCTGTAAAAGCATGCAGGAAAACAAACCACAATAGTCATGTGAATAGAATTTGCACAGCCGCTGTGAAGGATTTACAAAAAAACAAGCCCCCCAAAAAGTCTACATTTGATTTGTTACTGCGATGTGTCATTGCTGGCACTGGTACGTTGTTTATGAGTGGAATTGTCTTTAAGGAGGGATTGAAAACACAGACAGACATGATGGATATGCAGATTTAAGTCATCCAAAGCTAACAGAAGGCAGAGAGGCTGGAAAACATTACAGCTAGAACCAGACTCACTCAAGTAAGGATTTACTTGTCTATTGAGCTTCTATTGGCTTTTTAGGAAAACAGGAGATCAGGCAGTCGTGGTTATCTTCATTTAAGGATCCACAAAACTGAGGACTTGAAACTTTTCAGATGTTATGAGAATATTTTGATTACATGTAAATGATAAAACACCTGTTCTAAGTGTTTATTTGTTTTAACTTTATGGAACATTTACTTTACTTCATCTTACTTGTAGAGAAACACAGCAGCCTTCTCAAGGCTATATGAGAAGAGCACATAGAAGAAGAGATCAGTTCAAAGCTCAAAAAGTGCATTTATAAAAAAAACATATTTGGTTGTAAATTTTTGCATGATGTTTGAGGGTGCACCTCTTAGAAGAGACAAAGCAAATTTAAGAATGGGAAATTGCTGATGAAGAATAAAAAGTCTTCAGAGTGAAACCAATGATTCATGATTTCTTCTTCACAGGAAATAGCTCACTGATGTAGGTGCAGTTTGTTGATACTGGGTGGATACTTCTTATTGTTGTACAGTTAACTTAGTTAACAAGAAAACATGACTTGTATCAACGGTTCAGTTCTCCCGGTAGTTGTGTGACGCTGGGGGGGGGGGGGTTTCTAGGCCCACTTTGGGCCCCTTAGTACCAAAGTGGAGGTTTAACCACCACAGCCTACCAGAGTATTGTTGCTGACCATGTCCATCCCTCGAGTCTCATCTTATAGAGCAGGTGTGCGATGTGGTGTAACGGGAGGTTCTCATCATGGATATGCAGCAACTGTGTGATGCTGTCATGTCAACATGCAATGTTTCCAACACCTTGTTGAATCCATAGTGTATGATACAATACGATGCACCAAGAAAGCAAAGCAAAAGTGCGTCACACTTTGTACTGGCAAGGCATACTTAAAGGCCCTGTACCTGATTTTATTTTAATCTCTTTCAGAGAAATGCTTTCTACACGGTATAATGTGTGTTAAAAAAGGTAATTTCATAAAAATTTAGTTTTTAGTTTTAGTTTAGGTTTCTAAGGATGGTGTGACGCTCTCTTCATGCCAATGCGGTTCGTTCTACATAAGTTTCGGTTTCCAATCAGCCACTCACAGCGTTTTCTAACGAGAAGCGCCCTCCTCTCTCGCGTGCACGGCAGCACTTGTAAACAGAACCGCATGGCGTCTGCCGAAGGGAAAGTGGCGATACCACAGCAAAACAGCCTGTAAGCATCAAAACTGAGGAGGAGAGAGATGAAACGCAGGAGAGACCAAAGAAGGAATAAAGTTCGTGTTCTCGGTGGATTGTACTGAAGGTAGAGAGCAGCTGGATGCCTCGAACTGAATGTGGACTGGAAGTCCACCTGGACAGGTATTTTTTTCAATAACTTTCTTCTCAGTAACATTTATGTCCTCGGGTGCTGGAGCTTCCTCTGCTGGTCTATGTTTATAATACATAGTGATATTTACAACATAACACGACGAAGCTTTACATCACTGCTTCTCGAAGTGGCTGGTTAGAAACTTTATCAGGCTGTCATGTTGTAATGTCGCCTATAACATCATAACTCGTCATAACTGTGCATCTGTGTACATAACTGTAGTTAAACTACCGGTTATGATAGAAAATGTCATTTAGCTGATCCGCAGCCATTTACTGCAACCAGAACAGTAATTTCACTGAAAGAAGCAAGTTTTTCTCTGGAAAGTTTCTTTGTGCACGAGTATGAAACGTGCACATTATTTCATGCAAGTTAAGTGGGAGGAGAGAAAACGAGAGTAGGAGCGTTTCTCACTGGGAGAAACAGTTAGGGGCGGGGCTTACAGTTCAAACTACACTCTTCACCTCGCTCACAGTTTGCAAATGTGCAAAATCAGGTTTAGCACCTTTAAAGGGATCCAACACCCACAGAATGATGTGCGTTCATTTTCTACTCACCCTCATGTTGAGCAAGACCCTGGAGCACTTTTTTAATATCTCAAATACCGACTTTCATATGATGCGGGTCACCAGCGCTCGAAACAAAAAGGTCCATAAAAGTCCACGAAAACTTGTCAATATTCCTCCATACTGCTCACCCAATTCAATCCAAGTGTCCTGAGTGGGTAGCATCCAGAATTTACCGGAAACCACATCATTGAGTAGATTTTTATATCCTAAACAGTAGAACATCGTACTTCCCTGATGCGCATCCATATGAGTTCACGACACTACGGAAGCCACGGCAGACAAGATCGCGCGTTCTTTCTTTCTTTTTTTTGTTTTGAATCAATATCCAACCCCTCTTGTGTTTGTCTGCAGCTCGGTCGCTTTTAGCACAATGTAAACAGCAAATATCTTGTTCTACGTGTAACCCTGATAAAAAAAGAACAGGTTAATATATGCAACTAGCTTCATAAGGGAAGAAAGAGTTAATTTTGTTTGCTCTGTTCCTGGAATTTAGAAAGTTCCGACAGTATTTGAATGCAGCATCTTGTGGTCTTGCATCAGCTAACCAAGCATGTGGAAAACCGTCATTCAACAGCCAATAAGATGTCAAATTCTCACTACTGGGAGGGAACTTTGCGAGACATCTGAGGTTTTACTTCCTTTTTGCTTCTGATGCTGCAGCAAAGAGCACGCACATTAAGAACAAGATATCAAGGAGAAATTGGTGTCTGGGTGAACGTGTTTCCACTCTGACGGCACAGTGTAAGACCAGGCCCTGGCGTCACTTGGCAGTGGAACATGTGTGACTCGTGAGATATTGTTGGCATTTTGGCTATTACTGCTGCTGTTTATTGAAATCTGGGGAGACTTTTGTATTTGGTCTTTATTCTATGTTAAAAAATGGGGGGGGGGGGGGGGGGGGGCTGGGATCTGGGCCTCTGGGTGGCTGCTGGGGGCCTGGGTCGTGAGCCCTGCGGGCTTCCTCCTCATTGCAGAAACGAGGCTGCATCTGCATGACTGTATCACCACGGAGCACCCTTTATTATGCATGATGACACTGTGACACTGCTTTCCATTGCGCTGACTAGGTTGTACCTCTTCTCTGCGTAGTTCTGCGTGTGTTTGTATGATCTGAGGATATTTAAGCCACCTGCAGGTCCTCCTGTAGGGGATTGCTTGTTTTGTTTTCCGACAGAGACCTTGAAATGTTGTTTAGGGATTTCTGTACAGATGTACCAGTGAACTGTGTAAGTGGATTCATGTTTTCTCTCCTCTCTCTCTTCCTCTTCCTTACTCCTTTCTCTCTGTTCCACTTTCTATCATTACCTCTGTTAACTTTCATTTCTCCCTTGTCAAGCCCAGCAGTATGGTATGGAATGCTGGACAGGACAAGTAGGAAAAAAAAAAAAAAAAAAAGAAGAAGACTAGTGGGGCTGGTACAAGTAGTTTCTAAAAATTCAGTTTAAACAGAGCAGTGGAAACATCTGCCTGTAAGTACTTTAATAAATGCAGTTTATGTTCATGATCGAGGTGTAATTGATACTTGCTATTTTGTATGTTATCTTTGAAGTTACGACGTAGATGCTAATTCCGTTAGCATGTCAATGGCATTTTCCATTAATAGGTAGCATCAACCTAGCGGGTTAGTTGCTAGTCGTTTTAAGTTTTAAATGCTGACTTACTGTGTATTTTGCTTCACTGAATCATAATTTTGTGAATTTTTATTATTTGTTTCCTGTTATTTAAATTACTATTGTGAATTTTGTCTTTTTTTAATTGGAGGGTGTGAATAATTTTGTGGATGACTGAATCATGACAACATGAAGGGAGAAGGTTTGGTCCTTACAGCCACCATTAACTACAGTACTTCATTCATTTGTTGTTGAATATTAATATAATACTAGCATTAATATGTTGCATAACTACAGAGTCATGGAATTCGGCCTAAGGCTGAAAAATTTTTCAATACCAGCAAACCAAATTGAAATCAGATCGAGATCAAATTGGATTGGACAGATTGAAAATAATCGATTCAAAACCATTAGAATCAGAATCGTATTGATTCTTGAAATCTGAATCACCATCATACCCAGCCCTAATGACGTGATTGCTAAGCAGCACTTTTGTACTGATAAAAGTGAACAATTGCTGTTAGAGTAATTTGTTAAATTTTTTGGTGCTTATAAAATGAGTTAAATAAGTTCATACAGGAAATACAGAATGCATAAACAATGTTTACAGTAAATGAGTCACACTGACATTAAAATGAAAGACGTTATTTTCCCTAATTCATTGCTGAATGCTAAAGCAGTTTAAAAGCAGTTCTTTATTTATTTTTATTAAAATGTGCTAGGCAGATCCTATTAGGATAAAAGCATTTCTACAGAAACTTCATTTCAGGATTCTCAAGTGGACTGCAAGAGTAATCTTAACACAAGTAATTTTATGCAGCAGTATTTTAATGGATGATAAAATCTGGATAAATGTTGTACAACAACAGTCTGAGAGAAATACAAATTAAGCGTAGTCCTAGAAGGAAAATTGTAAACCTGTTTCTTAATACAGGTCAGGTTTTTTAATTGGAGTGAACGATTCCTGTGGACGATTCCGAAGACTTTCAGCAGATTCCAGTAGATGGCGAGCCACCCAACTTGAATCCAAAGACCAGCATCTACACTTCTCTGAAGAAGCAGACAGAACTGTCCGTTTGTTATTGATTAATTGTTATTATTTCTTTAAAGGGCCCTTTTTTTCCCACGTAAATGCTTCTTGGAAGTTTGTCACAAAAATTCTGTTAAACTAAAACTTAAAAGTGCAGTTAACAGAAATTGGTGGTGTGGTTGTGTTATTGCACTCAAATCCTTGCTTCTTAGGATCTAGAAGAGTGTGTATATCCAGCCCAGGGGTTACATACGCTTGCATAATCGGCAGAGTAGGCGCTGAACGCCACGGCTTCTGTATTGTCGTGAACTCGTATGGATGCGTATTGGGAAAGTACGATGTTCTACTGTTTAGGCTATAAAAATCTACTCAATGATGTGGTTTCCAGTAAATTCTGGACGCTACCCACTCAGGACACTTGGATTACATTGGACGAGCAGTATGGAGGAATACTGACAAGTTTTTGTGGACTTTTATGGACCTTTTTGTTTCGAGCACTAGTGATCCGCACCATATGAAAGTCGGCATTTGAGATATTAAAAAAGTGCTCCAGAGACTTGCTCAGCATGAGGGTGAGTAGAAGATGAAGGCACATCATTCTGTGGGTGTTGGATCCCTTTAAGGAAGTAGCCAGTGTCTACGATATCAGTTCCACATGATGTGCTTTGAGCGTGAGGAGTTTTGAAATAAATGACAGGAGGGATGGATCCTTTAGCTGCAAGCTCACAGAACTGACAAATAAACCTGACTGTACTGATACAGCACATATGAGCATCTATGGGCTCCAGCCTTGAAAGGTCACTGTTGACTACCAGGGTATGCCAGATTGCATCAGTAGACTAATATCTGCTGTTTAGGATTAGCTTGTACCTACGTTTTAGTAAGTTATGAAATGAAATGAAGAAAAACTGCAGTAGCCTTCAGCAGGGCTATGACCAGCTGCTTGTTTAGCTCAACACTATGCTGGTATTTGTGTTTTTGATACAGCATGATACTATGAATGTGGCCCCAAGTTCATTTCTCTATCAAAAAACAGTCACAGTGGAGTCACATTTGGTCAATTTTACTGGAACCATGTGTATGCACAGGGATTATTATGTTACTGCATTTATTATAGTAATGGCACAAAAAGGTAAGTAAAAGACATACTAGATCAGGGTAAAAGGGTTTTACTTAGAAATATACTACTAGAAATATAAAAGACTACCGGGTAAAGTCAGTACAGATCCAGGCCAATGAAATACTTGGCTGATCATTACATTCCATTGCTTCTGAGTCCTGAGTGTGAGCTTGAATAACTGCTGAACAGAGAAACCTGCCATAGCATGGTAGTTTCACAGGTGAGAAGTTCGATTTGGCTTTGATTCTCTCAAACTTCTGTTTTTATTATCTGGGTAAACCCCCATTGGCTGTTTACCTGGCTGCAGAAGTCAGGAAAACATGAGGTTATGGGTCACTGAAGGGCTCAACCTGTACCGGCGCACGTCCCTGATGTAAATTTATAAGCCTGAGGTAAGTTCTTTCCTTGTGGATCTGCCGGGGTTCACGGAAATCTGACCGTCCAACAGTTACAGGTACTCCTGAAGAAAGGCTGAATCACCAGTGGCCAATTAGATACCAGATTGCAGAAGGGCAGCGGGTGAACAAAAGGCCCTGATTGGCTGATAAGAGCCTGTGTGGCGAGGATTTTGTTGATGCAAGGAAAGATGCGAGGACACAGCTGTGGCATTAAGAGGAAGGTGTGTCAAGATGCTGGACCCCCCAAAGTGCACAAACACACAGCCCACAGCACTAATAACCCACAGAAGACCCAGCTCTGGGGTCATCGTGTGCAGTCCTGCAGGAAACTGGAGAAATCACGCTTTAGAGAATGTATTATCAGCCCCTCGTCCAAACAGTGAGAAGCGATCAAATCAAGCTT
The DNA here is from genome assembly GCA_023101725.1 of Atherinomorus stipes. Taxonomy (NCBI): domain Eukaryota; kingdom Metazoa; phylum Chordata; class Actinopteri; order Atheriniformes; family Atherinidae; genus Atherinomorus; species Atherinomorus stipes. The sequence goes on along the minus strand of JALJCO010002961.1, from coordinate 26,334 downwards.
ACATTTCATCTCTCAGCCACACTCAGGGCCAGAAGGAAAGTGGAGTAAAGCTACAGTCTCACTGATTTCCCCCGTTAAATCCACTTTAGTCATTAAGGCCAAATATGGTCCAAGTATTTTATTCCCGGCACATTTAAGCTCCATTTAGGTCTGTACGAGCTTGTTCCAGCATCTTATCAAAGCCTTTTCACATCTTCTTTTAGAAAGCCACGACGTCACCTGTCAGCGTCCATCTAAGCACCTGATGAAGATGTGAAAGCCTTTAGGGGGAGCAGAATACTATTAACGCCGTGTATCATCCCAAATGGGCTTTTATTAAAATGAATGCCTAATTAAATTCCAAGATGAGGGGGCAGCGAACAATGCCAGACACTGGCTACTTTGATTTTTTTTCTTCCCTTCTTGTTTTAAAGTAATTATATGGGCCTGACATGAGTGAGCACACTGCCGGAGACCCCTCTAATGAGTTAAGCAAGAAAAATCGCCACAGTTGCCTTCACTGGCAGCAGCTAATTGCCTGGCCACATCAGGCCACCACTAACACTGTCATTTAAAATGTCCTTTTCTTCTATATCTACTGTTTCTTTTTTTTCTTCGTAAGTTGGTTAATTAATATTTCTGTAATTGTAGACTGAGTGGTGAAGGAGTCAGGACTGTGTACATGCAAGATCAGCAGCAGTGAAAGCCCAGGTGGAGGGCAACAAACCTTTCCTTAACAAGCTTCAAATTTGCCCTCAAGAGGTGCTAACCTGCATTATTATGTTAAAAACAAAGTAGACGCAGCTTCGCTCATAACAGGCAGCATGATGGGTCAGAAACGTCTCTCCTAACGCATAATCACTGCTGCTGATCACACGGATGCAACCCTGCACCGCAGACAGAGACGAAGGACAAGTCAGTTTTTCCAGGAGCATTCTCTCATCTTCAGTACAGCACGAAGCCGTATGAAAGAAGGATTTTCCAAGAAAACAAAACGTGATTTGTAGCAATGCAAAAATACCAGTTATGATTCAGTTATGACATTTTGGTTTGACTCCAGGCAGCAACGTCCAAATCTATATTAATCAGATGAAAAAAAACTATTCTAATCGCACCAAAAATGTCACAGCAACCCTGTCAGTCATCCCATCTCTTACGCATGCATGAACACACACACACACACACACACACACAAAGAAACACTGTCCTGCATGCCTCTGCTGTTGCATCTACAAATGCATCTACATCTGCAGCGCCGTCGCTAACGTTTGCGTATGTTTTAGGACCTCCAAACAAGGGAGTCAGAGAGACGGCACATAATTATTCATATGTTTCACTTAACCTTTCACATGCAGTCCTGCACCGTGCCCCCGCCAGGGTCTGCATATCGCTAGCAGATTATTACGAGAGCGGCGAGGCATTTGTCCTTGTTTACGTGCCTGGTTGAAGCATCCTTGGCCGCGCTTGCCTACACTCCAGATGAATAGCATTCCTCGGCCCCTGGAGGCTCCCAACTCCTCCTGAGACCTTTAAGTGTTTGTTGACAGACAAACAGACTTTGGCTTGTTTAGCTTTCTCCACTCTCTAAAATCCAAAAGGTCACCAGCAATTCCTCCACCAGCATTGCCCCCCCCTTGGAAGGAGGAGGAAGGGGGTGGGGGGTGGGGGCTAGACCTGAGGAAAATGCCCTCACGAGCGGACCTCGAGTGCTCTCAGGGAAACAAATAGAATCCCTGCTGCCACGGTTACCAAGTTTACCAACATGTCTCTATGGCTACAAATTGCAGAATGGGCAGATAACCCCCCCCACCACCACCACCACCCCCTGCTAGAGAGGCAAACAAAGAGGTTGAGCTGAACTTGGTATCCTGTAGATTATACAACGACGTATTTTGTTGGATATTTCCTGGGTGAAACGGAACCAGACCCTGCAGACGGTGATGACAGATCCGTGCGGGGGGGTCACCGTCTGCACCGCAACACGGGCTAAAGCAGCACAACCGAATTATCCTGCATAACATGCATAATTCCCCTCGCTGCGGCAAACGAGCAGCGTGCACCCCGTTATTTGGGGTCTCTATTGTTGCCGTGGCGCTGCTCATTATTATGGGGTGTCTGGTTCAGGCCATCAGAGAGGCTCTCGCCACTGAGGTCTCAGTGGAAATCGGCAAGCCCATCTCACTGCTTAGCAACCAAGCCCTGGGGCCTGCTTTACACAGTTTAATTCAGATGAGAGTGCAGCGCAGAGGATTGGTTAAACTGGACCCACACCCTCCCCCTCCGTCTCTCCCTCCCTCCCTCCCCATCCCCGACTCTCTCTGGCACACAGTCGCTATCTCACCCTCCTCCGCTGCAGCCTCACCTTGCCATGTATCCTGTTCTCTGGATGTCTTTATCTCCGCTGTTCTGCTCACCACAGAGAGCTGAAGATGGCTTAAGAACTTTTAAATTTAAAGCTACAAGAACTGGATCCTGGATAAGGCCCCCTTCTTGTAGTGTTGGATCTTCAGGCAAGCCCATTTTCACTGAAAGGCTGGGCGATATGGCACAAAAAGTTTGATGTTATTTTTAAATGCTGATCAATCTCAACATTGATCACAATATTATTTTTTAATGCAGTTAACAATGTTTAGTGATTTATAAAAAGAGAGTAATACAGCTTAAAGGAAATGAGATTTTTAGAAAAAAATAGTGATAAAGGAAGAATGTGTTACAATTAAAGGTGTCTGACACAATCTTGATAGTGAGATAAAACAATTTAAATCTGTTTCTGCATTCAAAATAATGATGAGGTGATGAGATTTTGTTTCTCTGATCTTTAAACTGAGGAAATTTCTGCAGAATTGCGTCCGATCACATTTTCCGTGTTCGTGTAGTCGGGGTGATACTTTATCAGCTGATGTAAATAAATAAGTCTTGTTTTCTGATTTTGTGGTCACCAACCAAATGAATCTGTTGTTTATCAGTTTGCTGAATCAAACTACACACTCAAAAATAGAGGTACCAATTTGTACTTAAAAGGGTCCAAAGCTTGTTGCTGGGGGGGTTCCTTTCTGAAAGACATTTCTGTACCTTTGGTCCTGGTCCATTTTTATACCTTATCAAGCTCTATGAGTTAATAAAGTACAATAAAACCAATTAAAAATTATGAATAAAAGTCAATAAAATAGAGATTATGACAACAATCAAAGATGCGAATGATAAATGAATAATTATTATATAAATATTAGGCCAAACACATATATATTTATACATGTAATTATTACTATTATTATGACAATCATAATATAATAACTATATTTATACTTCTGCTTAGAAGTACTGCTATTTATAGTTATTGTACAAGCACATTTTCAAATGCTGCAGGTACCCTTTGGGTTGAAATAGTACAAATTTGTACTTTATATTACTTTGGACCCTTTTTTCATAGCATATAGATGGTTTCACGTTTACAAAAATTGCAGTTGCGCGCAACCAGGGGCAAAAAAGCCTGTGTTTTGTATTGCAGTCTATGGTCAAACACGCACTCATGTCATTCATAAAAATGTAAAGTAACCAAACGAAATAAACAGAGATCCTTGTGTTCTAAATTATATTAAATAAATCTGTATTTTGATGACGAATAACAAAATACCGACGCTGCTCGTTGCTGTGTTTTATTTCTATCACGACTACACTAACTTGGGAAGGGAGTCATCATCCAGAAACGGCATTTTTCTTGTTAAAAACATGGATATTATTCGTGTTGGACCTCATTTGAAATTTGCCTGAAAAACCTGAGTTAGAAAGCGGCTTAAACTTTCGTTTAGACTCTTTGTTGAAACCAAAATGGTCCCAACAAACTGCAGTCTGCAGCAGGTTCTGCTCCGGTGTCGTCCTCACCTCCTCCATACAGGAGCAACTTTCACTCGTCTGGATTAAACCAGGCAAAGATGACATCATCACTACGTTTGGAAAGAAGCTGATTCCAGCTGTTAGGGACTAACTCGCATTGCTGTCGGTAAGTTTCGCTGCTTGTGGAGCGTTGTGCTTTATTGTGGATGAGATCGTGGTGGACAGTAGAGCAGACTAGCTAACTGAAAACAACGGTACATAACCTTAAATGACATCTGATTTACGACCCCCGTACTTTGTATTAAATCTCCGGGATGCGTTGTTGTGCAGCGTAAATGTTTGTAAACGGCTCCACCATCAGTTTATTCTTTTATTTTATTTTCGTCGTGTGAGCAGAGGACGGCTGTCACACAGAGCTACAGTGTTTACAGTTCTAGTGTTGTGATGCAGCCGATCGTGGCGGTGATACAGGTATTAGTACCAGTCTCCCCGACTAGAACACGGAAATATTTTCTGCCCGGCGGTGGTTTTAATCCGACATGATGACCATGGTGAAATACTAAATAAATCATGTATCTGAACCTGAATAAGTTATCTGAGAGGGTTTTTTAAAGATCAGTCACTCCTACTGTCCTATTTTCACCATGTTCAACTGTTTACATGCATTAAATTTTGATTTTGCAACTGAACAAATACCAGGATATAAAAATTATATTTCCCCGACACTTTCACATCTATATCTTGACCTCATCTGCATTAAAAAGTTGAGTCTTGTACGTAAAGCACGTCTTCTCATAGTTCAAAATGCTTTTTCTGTGTTTTCTTGCCCCCTGGTTGCGCGCGCATCCTATCTGTGATGTTGCTCAGAAACCCATCTATAATTAGACACTTCGGGCCTCATAAAGACCAAAATTGTACTTTTGAGAGAACATTTTGTAAGAAATGTACCTACAGGTACAGAAATGTTCCTGTCTCGTACCTCTGTTTTTGAGTGTGTAGGGACGGGTGATATATTATCATGTACAATATATCATCAAAGAAATTCTCCGTGGCCAACAGTTTGTCATCTCACGATAAAAAGATAAATTCAATTTATCAGTTTGTATTCACATGAAGTTATTTTTCTGTTTGTTCTGTCTGAATAAATGTCAAATTTGTTCTCATATTTCAGACTTGTTTGGTGCCACTACAGTTTTGCTTGCACAGTTTTGCTAAGCAGAGCTTAATTGGTTTACAAGTTTTATGTTCCGGATCTACTAAGATCCAAATTTCAGTGCAGTAATTTGCACACACAATCTAGAATTTTGCGCGAGGGGCTGGAACCACTGGTTTGTAGTTGATTTACAATGAATGATCCCGCAAATGACAGCAGGTACAGAAAACGTTTGTTGAAATGCCCCTACATTAATGATGGTTTGTGTGTTTGGAGGTTTGCAGCGTATAATAGCAAATTGCAAGAGAACGATGGCCTGTAAAATAAAATACGACCCCATGGATGGAGGGAGATGAAAATATAAAGCCTGGAATCAAGTATGATAAATATGAAAATGTAAATAATACAGCATGTATCGGTGCAGAGCCTCAGGAAATTAATGTCCAGTTTATGAGGACATGGATCAGGGGAGCTGCTGAACAATTGAAAGTGTCTGCAGCTCTGACATGAATACTTCTTCGCCTGACAGCCCTCATTTAACAAACGATCGTATTAGAAATGATCGCACATCTGATCGTAAAGTGGTCGTACGATTGGACACGTGTAGGTTGTTAAAAGGTTCGTATCGGTCAATTTCGTCCTACAAACTAAAGAGTCTTGATAAATCCCTGGCTTCAAAGTCCATCGTCATTTAAATGTCACGCCCACGGTTACGCTCATAATCATGAATGATTACAGAGGCTTCACCAAAGAGACTGGACCATGGAGAGAAAGAGATTCTTTGGGGGGATCAAGACAGAATTCCCTCCTCATTTGTGAGGTGGGAGGGATTAAAGAAATGCTGTTTGGCAACGCTTAAAAACCAAAGTCAGAGATGTGCACAAAAACGCTGCACGGAAGAGAATCAGTCAGCCTCTCTGAGGCCAGCTGAACTACAGCCTGCTGAGATAATAATAAAAGTCTCAATCTAGGCCTGGCTCATATGGTTTTTTCATTTTATTAGTTATTAAATTTAATAATAGCCCATATCCATAGCAACTGATCACAATTCTTTTGCCAATGGGTCAAGAAAAGTGGTCCAATAAGAAACTCGCCACTTCAAAGCGAGTTCCTTTGTGTATGCATTCTTGATACGCACAGATTTTCAGTCATATGATCCTTTGATAAATGAGGGCCGAGGTGCTTTGGCACAATGCCAACGGCTTTAGAGGCTTTCAGCGCTGATGACTGTGATCCTATCCAGCTGCTAAAATACAAGTTAAAATATGACGTTGGCAAAAAGGGGGAAATAAAAAGAGCATTTAATGTAGCTTTAGGGGGCTATGTTTGGACTATGACGATCAGAATAGAAAACGCAAAAGTGGCGTCTCATCTTCATCTTTTTATCTGTGCTTATACGAGTGATGTCATGAAGAAATCTTTGTGCATACAAGGATGCAAGAGTGTGGAATTGGATTGGACATGCACGCCAGGCCGTTAGCTGGTGCTGGTGATCGAACTCCACCATGTCTGCGCGCATGTGTAAAATCTTGTAGATCCGTTGGTTCTTCGTACATTATTGTGCATTTTTCTTGTTTATGTGTGACGTCAACTTGCATTCGACATTAGGAATGCACAAAATAGTTGGCCCCTATTAGTATCAGCCTGCCATCGGCCTTAAAATTGAATATCGGACATCGGCTATCACCAATATTTAACCGATATTTAACCGACTAAAGCTGTTTCTAAATTCTAAAAAGAAAAAAAAAAAACTTCTTCAAAAACTTATTTTTTTATGAATTCTAAAACTTTTAAAGATTAAATATATGCAAAAAAATATTGATATTTTCATATGCTGATATCATTCTGACATTTAAAAAATCGTGTTATTGATCTATTTCTTCAAAAATCTTGCAATATTTCATAGTTCTGTTACGAAATCTTGCAGAAATTCACACATAATATCATGAGATTTTTGACAGGGCGATGGAAATCTCATGATATTTTCTGGGTAAAATAGATCGATACCGCATTTCTAAATATTGATTTAAATATCGCCATATGAAACATATCCTAATGTCTTCAGTGTATCAATATTTATTTCAACCCCTATTTTTCAAATTGTCAGAACAAAATTGCTATTTGCAGTGACTGCTTATTTTTTCAGCTTTAATATCATATCATTATCGGTTATCAGCTTCATGAGTTTTTAAAATGTCGGCATATCGGCCAAAATTCCAATATAGTGCATCCCTATTGAGTATACTTAATGACATGTACCTAAGGAATACTTGGTTTTGGTAGGGGGAAGTATCAGACATGGTGTGTCCCAGAACAAAGCCGTTCATCAGAGACATTAAATGTCATTAAAACAGTTTGAGTCTAAAACAAAAATGCACACCTGCTGTAAACCCAGTGGACGTAACATCAGTGGATTTAAAACTTTATTTTTGCTGAGGCAGACTGAGGTGTGAGATGGGGAGTGGGGGTGGGGGGGTAGGAGTGCAAAAAATGGTTGCCTTTGTTTGTATTTGACCCATATGGGAGCTTTTTTCTCTGGAGAGAAACAAATTTAAACTCGTTTTTCTCATTTTTCACATGACATGAGTAAGAGTTTGCTTTTTATTCAGTGGAATACATGCCTTTAGAAACGTAGTAAGTCACCTTGGGCGTTGTTTGCCAACATGCTAGGATGAATAGCGTGTCCTGGAGCCAACAGAAAAACTGATGACTTGCAGTTAGCATGTAGCTTACTGCAGTAAACATGGCTAACCCGTAGACATGCGGTAAATAAACTGTTTCTTCTGACATGTGATGATTGTACAATCCTTTTCCTCCAGCATCCAACAATCCAGCTCCACCGGGCAACGCAGCAATGTTCCAAACCACCATCATTCAAGGTATTAAAACTAAGAGCCGTCTGGAGATGGTCTTCCTGGACCTCTCCTGTTGACGGGTATTGTGAATATCCAGAGCTTCATACATCTTCTTCTTCCTTTTCTCTTTTTTCTCTGGGCCCTGAGCCACACTGCTGCACTGGGTGACCTGTTCCCTCATTGCCTTGAACATGACTGGTTTATTTTGAGTAAGTCCCACATGCACAGTCTGATGCCAGAAACACTAACTAAAGCACCAAATGTGCATTAATCCTGCTCTCTGAAAATAGTCCCCAATAAATACGCAGTTTACCTCCATCTGAGCTGTGCATGCGGCAGTGGAAGGCCAAGCTGTTCCTGGCAATTAATGAGCCAATTAATATCTCTCTCTTTTGAACAGAAACTATATATTTATGAGCCACATTCAAAGATTTACCTCAGAATACTAAGTGCTACAGATAGAAGTGACACTGTAACGATAAAACCTGCATTTCTTCCTCTCTAACGGCACCGCTTTCATCCTTTAACTCTGGATAGTAAGTTTTCCATCTTCTTATGGGGATTGTATTTTGAAAATCTCCATGATGCTGCAGGAGGCTCTTTGCCATGGACTTACTCATGCTAACCTGTCAATCAAAGAGCGGGTGCCATGGTAACCTTTTTTTTTTTAATTCCACATATTTTTTGGTTTAAGTGAGAGTCACTCTTTCCTCTCTCTCCCTGTCATGATTTCAGCAACATGATCATGAAGACGTTCTGGATGTTTCCCAAAGCAAACAGAAAAGTGAAAGTTGACACCATCAGAAATACAAATAAAGCACCACCATGACCAGCTGCTTTCTGGGAATCACACCCCCTTTTCCTCTGCCTCCCTCCATCTTTCCTCTCTTCCATGTCTCCCCTCACTCCCTCCGCCTGGCTTCGTTAAGTGGCTGAGCGGAGGACGAGTGAGGATGGACGGTGGAGGTGTGACTCAGCCAGCCAGCTGCTGCGGTGTTGTGACGGTAATGAGGACGGGGTCAGCGGATGCAGACAGACTGAACGACAGAGGCGCACACTGGAGGACGGAGAGGGAGGAGAAGGAGAGAACGCTACACAGATGCCTGCAAGAAGAAAAGCCGGGTTCATGCAGGGAGTGAAAAGACAGAGCAGATAGCAGAGAGAGGGAGGAGTGGAGGGATAGGAGCTGACAGAAGCCAGCTGATAGCAGGAGTCTGCAGCGGGCGAGCATCGTGGGGAAAGTTGTGAGCTAAGCAACTTTTTCTGTCTCGCTGTGAGAGGAAGTGGAACGGCACAAACACGGGGTCACGTAAGGCTCGCCACAGAGATCCGCCCTCCACAACCGTCACATATCACAGACAGACAACGGCCACTTTATTAGCTCCCTCCTGGATCTCCTGGATGTGTCCTGTTAGCCAGACTTTGCTCTGAAATGCTGCAGCCAGCCTTTAAACATACAGTACGCACAAGCATGAATCTACCTCCCTCCACCTCTTTCCTTCAGTCACTCTTCATGATTTTAAAGTTTTACTGTTGACCTATGAGGATCTTTCAATGGAAAAAACGCCCACACTTTTAATATCGCAAATGCAGTCGGCGATTCGAGGGGGTTGTGGGGGGGGGGGGGGGGGGGCAGGTTCATTATCCACCGGCTTTAAAGGTAGAGTCCAAAGTTCCCCCCAGAAAATAAACGTTAGACTTGTGCAAGTGAAATCCGTCTCAAACCGCGCCTGTGGTGCATTTGAATGCAACGCCCTCTCCCCCTGTCTGTAATTAGCTCTTTAGCTTTGTTTTGTTCTGGTCGGGACGTTTCTGGGTGGAGATTTCTGTTTATTTCTCCAGCCAATGACAGAGCTAAGAGCATGACACTGTGTGGGAATAAGCTCATGATTGGAGCAGACGCCAGTCACTCAAACTCTCGAAGGAAAAGAAAAAAAAAAAGAGAGAAAGAAAACGGCAGATGTACCAAAGAAAAGGTAAGAGCTTTAGATAGTGCACGTTGGAAAATCAGGGTTAATATTAGTTTGGCTTTTACCCGCTTCTGAGTTCTGAAGGAGGCTTGAAGTTGAATAGGCTGAGGAACGAGGCGGCCATTAGCCTGAGAGGGAGGGGCTCAGTTTGAATGCTGCTGTTTGCAAACAGAAACGGTGGGGGGGACTATGGACTCTACCTTTAATATAATGGAGTTCAGAAAGTTCCATAGAAGTCCACAAAATCTTGTCAATATTCCTCCATACTGCTCGTCCAATGTAATCCAAGTGTCCTGAGTGGGTAGCGTCCAGAATTTACGGGAAACCATCATTTACCAGATTTTTATAGCTCAAACAGTAGAACATCGTACTTTTCCGATGCGCGTCCATGAGAGTTCACGACACTCCAGAAGCCGCGGCGTTCAGCGCCTACTCTGTGGATAATGCAAGAGTAGAGTGACCGAGCTGCGGATGAACACGAGAGGGGTTGGTTATTGATTTAAAACAAAGAAAGAAAGAACGCGCGACGGACGGAGGTGATCGGCCTCCTCAGTGGTGGCTCCCATCCAGCTGCCTCACATCTGAGACAGGTTTGAACTCTGCTGGTTTTAAATCTTTATTTTTATTCTTTTTTATGTTCTTTTAAATGATCTGTGTAAATAAACTTCACCTTTAACCTGTTCAGTTGTTAACACAAACCAACCTGTCCTCCAAAGTCATACGTACTACAGGGTCGTTTGTGCACATCTGAAACTACACTCTCTCTGAGCGTATTTCACGCTCCCTGTCACCCCTGGCGGCGGCAGGATGAGAAATGACGGTGAGTTCGACTAAAGAGAAGGAAGTCGACTGAAGACAGATGTTTAACAACTGGTTGAAACACTTGAGGCGCGTTTAGCTCAACTGGTTGGGAAGCTGCTCCAGTATTTAGAGGCTACAGCTGGTCTTGGTACAATTCCCGGCCTGGGACCCGCTGTATCCCCCACTCTCTGCCCCCCTTTCCCTCTCCTGATTACAAATCAACAGTTTGCATTTATTATTTCACTTGTTTGAATTCTGTTTATTTAAGTTCACTTAGGAATGTGCACGTATATGACATGAACAAAGTTACTGCCAGCCTCCGCACCACTGCACACGTCCTGTTTATCCCTTCCTTCCGGTTATTGTTAATAGTGTCTTTAGCCACCACCGTAGCAACAATCGTCGCAAAGAATGTACGTCAACAAGAAAAAGAACTATGGATCATTTACATGAAACGAACGGATATTATGAAAAAAAGTCTATATTTGAAAAGTTATCAGAACAAAGCTGAAACTGCAGTCTGTCTTAAAAATATAAATTTCTACTGAAGATTGAAGGGACATCCGCCATTTTTTCTTTTGGTCACACCAGGGGAGGAACTCGGCAGTCATATAACCACAGCTAGGTCGTATTTTGGTGCATGCACAAACGACCCTGTAGTATGCATGACTTTGGAGGACAGGTTGCACAAACAGCTCATCAGCCAATCAAGGTTCAAGCTGAGCATCAGAATGAGGAAGAAAGAGGATTTAATGATTGTTGGTCTGAGTGTTTACTGGGATTTCCACCACAACCATTTCCAGAAAATCTCCAGTAGCAGCAGGTGTCTGGACCAGGATCCAGCAGAAGACCAGACCGGATGCCACTTCAGCTAAGAACAGGACACTGAGGCTACAATTCACACAGACTCACCAGAACTGGACAATAGAAGATGGAGAAACGTTGCTGGTCTGATGAGTCTCCATTTCAGCTCCACATTCAGATGCTCGGCTCAGAATCTGCTGGAAACATCATGAAAGCATGGATCCATCCTGCCTTGGATAAACAACAAAATTGAGTTCCTTTATACGAAGTGAAGTCACCAGCTTTGGCCGGAACATTATTAATGTGCGTCACTGGGATTACTGGAGTCTGCAACTGCCCCTTCCTACATTTGCCCTGCAGGTAATGGAGAGTTCTGCAGAACATTACACCCATACAGTGATTGGGTTCTGTCTGACCGTGTCTTTTTGGCCGGATCACCCTCAACTTTCAATATGCCCCTCTTGTTCTTTATTTAGTGAAGGCAGTCTTAGAAGTATTTTGCTCTGATTTGCAGAGATCTTTACCTGTACACGAGTGTTCCCAAATCCTGCCAGCAAATGGCCCCCACAGTTCAGCTGCGCAGCATTTTCTGTACATCTATAGTATTTTAAGCTTTATGGAAGAAAGATTACAGTCAACAGACCTATGAGGTGCAATACTACAGGAGAAATGAGTTACTGTACTATCATATCAAAGTGTATCTAAATGATTTTCTTGAAACAATAACACACCTGGACACCGTCTCTCTCAGTGAAACCCTTTTCATTAATACTTTATAGTTTTATGATTTTCAAATGCTTTCTAAATTCAGCCCAACTTCATCATTATTAATGTCATGGCTGAGATATATTGATCAGATGTTCAAACAAGCACATCTTCAGTACTATTTTACATTTCCCTAAGGATGCCTTTTACTCATTTCATTGTACAGAGCAATAAATCTGTCAGTTCTGAGCAGACTTGACTGCCTATTTTCATAGCTAATTAAAGAAGAAAGCAACTTTTTCATAATGCACTGCATTGATTCATCTAACTGTGAGTCATTGCAGGAAGAATATCAGCGTCTGCACTGTTTTGCACTTTATTATCTTCGACTGGCTTATTAGAGGAAAAAAGTAGCATTTCACACAGCATATTATGCTGAGAGAAGGAGTGAAATAGAATGAGACAGTGGCGACACGGACTCCCACTATAGACACAGTGTTTAACATCTTCACCCGTGGCGGCTCAATTACCTGAGTGTAATTGCAATAACTCCAATACCTCTGCAGTCATGCTTGACAATTTCCAGACCAGGTCTGTAATTGCAGGTTGATATATGCAACTGGAAATCAAAGAGGGCTAGTGCGTTAGCGAGTGAACAGCTAGGCTATGACTTTCAGAGCAGAACTGTGAATTGGTAATGCAATAAAAGGCCGGAGTTATTAGCAGAGTTGTGAATGGCAAATTGGTGTGAATGCCAAATCATCGGGGTGAGTATTGAATAAGATGGGAAGTTTAAAAGGGAAATGAGAGAAAAGGGGATGAGACAATGGACAGTGTTCAGCTCTACCGGAGCAGGCTGGGTCTCATAATGGCCCTTAAATACTTGCAGCAATTACAACTCTACTTTATTCTTCTGCTAAGCGCTGCATTTGTTCAGGGATCACAGTTGTGATCTGTAAAGGCTTGAAAGTCTAATGTTTCTTTCAAAGTGCGGTTGGCATGTCCTGCAGCTGAGAACAAAGAGCAAGAGATGAATCGCTCAGGATACCGCGACATTACGGAGGAACTTCTTCACCTTTAGGGTCTCGTGACGTTGAAGTGCTTCAGTTAGCTTCCAGATATTTGTGATGTCAGACTCCAGCTGAGGCTTTGCTAAACTTTTCCAACGCAGAAAGTCATTTCTGTCTTGCTTATGAAAATCTCTCATCTCTCACTCTTTTTGCTGTTATTTTCTTTCCACAACACAAATTTTGGTTCAAGGACCATGGCAATTTTGCCTAACTCTCCCTTTGTCAAGATTTTCTCATCTTCAGTACTTTTTTTTTTTTTTACCAAGAACAATCATGTATATGTTAACCTAAGCTTCTTCCTCTTCCTTTCACATATATTTATTTAAAGTTCACACAGTACCACAGAGACCCCTGACTAGTAAGTAAATTAGCTAACAAGTCATAGGCTAACAGTTAGCCAGTGTTGTCTGTCCGTGAGGCGTTTTTATGGTGGAACTGCATCAGGGGTCTGTTATATGAAGCAGGTTCAACAAACTCTGAGTGTAACCCTGAACTCTGAGTGTAACTCTGAACTCTGAGTTGATCTACTCGGAGATACAAAACTCTGAGTTTTCAGTCACAGAACAGCTGATTTGAGTTGGTTTAATCAACTCAGGGTAGTTCAACCTGAGGTTTAACATGGGCGCTACCATGATAAAAAGCCAGCATCAATTGAGCGCTGATTCGTTGAGTCACCATGGCAACGTAGACGCAGAGGCAGGGCTGCGTTCACCATTGAATGGAACTGTAACTTCTAAAGCCTCATATGGCGAGTTTGAACTGCTGCTGCTGCAGCAAAAAAAAAAGAAAGAAAGACGGCATGAAGAAGATTTAAGTTTAAATGCTGTCCTTTACAATCACAACGATGTTATAGAATAGAACAGTTTAATGATAACACGACAGTCTCAGATCCTGTCAGTATGATTCCAGGTGACTTAGTGCACAGATGTCCGTTTGGTCGAATGGTTTGTGCATCTGCCTCCCACCTGAGATGTTGAATCCAGCTCTGTATTTTCATCACTGCTTTTTTATTCATTTAACTTGGGTGTGATCTCGTGGGGGAGAAGCGCTTTTTTGTCGGCAGCATTAAGATGAAATATAATCGTTGCATTTCTCAAATGCCCTGCATCTCCAATGAAAGAAAATAATCTGTTTGCAAAAAAACGCAGGGCAATAAACAATAACCTATCTGCTTTGAAGGGAAAGCGTGTGGCAACATGAAAAGAGTCACACCCAGGATTGAACCACAGCTTTCTGCGTGACAATCATGCACCTTGACCATTTACCCAGAGACGGAAACAGCTGTAAGGTCAAATAATCTGGCCAAACCATCTCTTGGAAACAGAGACAGGCCCTCCAACTGTCACATACGCTGGTGGTATTATAAATGTACGGACGGATCAGCTTGTGTATGTAGATAACTGACCGTGATGTGAAACTGTAACGCCAGAAATGACAACTGTCGGGAAAAGAAAGAACTTCTATCCGTGGTCTGATAATGATCTCTGAATGTTTAACTCGCAGTCATGCTGCATCTTCATCCATGAAATCCTGATGGAAAGAACACATTTGTAACCAACTCTGATTTATTTTAACATGTTTTATTAGGGACAGCAGCAGCCAAAAACGGTGAGTGTGGCTGAAAGTGGGTGGAGACAGCGAGAAACTCAAGGTTTCTCCACATTAACCTGCTCCCAACCAGGTTAGTTTCAGAGTCTGTTGCTGACCGAGGGTTTAAGTTACCCCTACGGAAAACTCAGTTTCCCTAATTTCAGGGTTCAACAACTCAGGGTTTTTATTAAACCTGCTTCGTGCAACAGACCCCTGGTTTCAGAAGTAATCCCCCCCCCCAAAAAAACCCCACTTTACTCCCTGAGATTCATGAAGCTGTCAGGAGTGAAGTTCACACATGAAGTCGAGGCTTTTTCTGCTCCTGATAAAAGATCAAATCTAACCACTTCTGACAAGTTGTTCCATTTTTCGATACAAAAAATAAACTCCCCACAGAACACAACCACATTTTTTTGCAGCCCCTAGTGAATGAAGAGGGAACTACAATTGACCTATGGCTAAACCACGCCCCCCAACGCGATGAGCCAATCACAGTGCACACAGGTATGTAATACACTCGGACATTCTCTGCTTGAACCTCCATTGAAATACATTGAAATAAGTCAGTTTTTATTCGTTTTCATGTGGGGTTTTTTTGTTTAAAATGGTCAAACGTGTGCATGGGGTACATGCAACTCCGACACTAGGTATCCTGAGAGGCTGGGTGACGGGGTGTATTTTTTGCCTTTTACCAAGTCACATCAAGCCAAAGTTATGCAGCAGACCACAACATCAACTGAACGTGGATAAAATGAACAAGGATATCTACATCTGTTCTAAGGTAAGGAAACATCGTATTCGA
This sequence comes from Atherinomorus stipes, assembly GCA_023101725.1. Lineage (NCBI taxonomy): Eukaryota > Metazoa > Chordata > Actinopteri > Atheriniformes > Atherinidae > Atherinomorus > Atherinomorus stipes. Next base: position 10,771 of record JALJCO010002961.1, on the reverse strand, counting down.
GGAAACATGTTGTCACTTTGCTGGAAAGAAATATGAAGTTACCATCCCTAACATTAGTTTAAGTTGGTTAACGCTAGCCAAACAAGCTCGTTTTTGTACTTTGGTAACGGTACATAAGAGGTCAGCTGTAGCTGTCGTGTAGTACAGGTGTGGTGTAGTAACGTCGATAACGACACGCCTCTGGCTTCCAAGCTGCAGCCAGACTGCTCCGCTGCCCTGGCTGTTTGATCAGTTTTTGTCAGATGATCACTTTTTGGCACAAAAACAGCAGCAGCCGTGCAGCAGTTTGTGCAAGAAACTGAGGGAGCGACACGAGTCGCATTCCAGAGATTTCACAGGCTTGATTTCGACTCCCAGTTTAAGACTTGTGAACAATGTTTTTTTGTTTGTTTGTTTTGTTGTTATGTTTTTTAATTGATCTTGTCATGGTCTCTCTGTCTGATCACGCGTCTGTTGTCCGTGTTGACAGCTGTCATCTCCCGAGATGTCACATAGCGCCTGTCACTGAATGTTGTTTGTCCGAGTGAGTGGAGGGGGCGTGGCTTAGCCATAGGTCAATTGTGTCAGACTTCCAGGTGGCTTCACAGTCAGCCACCAGAAGTTGCTGCTTGCCCAGAGCCTGTCCCCTCAGAAAATTTTGTGCATGTAATTTTGAATAATTTTCCTGCAGGGACACGAAAATAAGTTTCAAAGATAAATCAAATAAGATTTCATTTATTTCTTCTGCATATTTCACATACACACATAAACAAACGTACCCCACTTGCAAATTTGCGATGACGTCTCTCACAGGCTGCTGCAGAGCAGAGGTGGCTGAGCTTTTACATGCGGTGCGCTGTGGAGAAATGTCCCCGCAAAAACTGTCCAAAGTTCGTCTGCATTTTACAGAGAAAGACGACATCTCGGGATCGTCACCTGTAGAACCGGAACAGGGATCTGTAGAACCGGAACAGGGATCTGTAGAACTGGAACAGGGATCTGTGCGCCGGTGGTGGCGGTTCCATCAGCTGCTGCCTCTCAGGAAGACCTGCGGTCTGGATGCGCTTCATAAAAAACTTCATGGCTTCACTAAATCATTGGTTTTACTGATTTATTTCAGACTCTCGCACAGTGAACATCACACTTGGACCAACAGGGCTGATAATGACTAACAAATAAACAACAGCAAGGAGAGCGGTCTAAAACAGCTGGACTCTCCCTGAGTTAATCAGCATCTCTCCACCTGTCTCTCACGCCTCGTCTCTCATTTCCTGGGCGGAGGAGCAGGCGTATGTGGCCTCAAGAACATGAACACAAAATATAAAACAAATAAGTGAAACAGCTCTAAACGACAAAGATGGTAACACACTTATACGTCCACAACACGGTGTTAAACTCCAGCAGCGCTGTTTGACGCTCCAGCACAGCAGGTAAAATAAAACATCTGGCTAACGTCTGTGATGATGATAAAAATGATGTTAATTTAGCATCACTATTCAGAGTTTGTGTCACCAGCTTTCACTTGGGAATTTTGTATTTTCTATCCATGTAATAATAGCTGCTGACGTGTGGACTCAAGATTCATCAACCATAGATTTATTTTAATATGGTTGTATTCTTTTCTGTACTCATGTTCTACTGTTTTTCAGCATGTTTGGGAATCGATACAAAAACGGATCAATAAGCAGGAATTGATAAATCCTAATCAGTATACAGCCCTACTCCAGCCATGTAAGCAGCCTTCCCTCACAACGTTGTTTCCTCACGCCTGCCAGATACGACGACATGCTAACGCTTACATCACATGATAGATTTCACCATGCCGACCACAGCTTTCTGTTTCATCAGCTCAGAAGCGTTTCCCCATCGAAGTTGTGCAGACTTATCCCATATATCTTAGTCTTATCGTGCGTTTTTTTGGTTTCAACCACAATTGGATTGTGTAGAATGCACCATCTTCTAACATCCACGCAGCTCTTCGGCCTCGGCGGCGGCCCAGCATGATGTTATTGTCTGAGATCATTTGCAGCAACAGCTGTCTTTATAATTCAGTTTTTCCTGGCCTTGGCACTTTTAGGCCACTCATGGTCAAGTTTGCTTTGGGACCAACGTTTGTGTGAAAAATGTTAAACAAACACTGTTTGTGATTGATTGACGGCTGCGGATTGGTGTGTGACCAGCCTGGACAGAAACCAGCGAACGTTCCATCAAAAAGACCACACTTAGCGCTACTGCTCGGCTTTAATGTGGTCGCAGGGAAACCTGAGATGATGTGCGGTGGAGCTCCAGGAGCTAGAGGGCTTTGTGTGATTCCAGCATTCCTCCATATATCTCCAGACAGTCCAAAACCACAGAGCCTGACACAAGCAGAGGTTCCAGACTCAGCTGCCAAAATCCACGGAGAGGAATATTCCTGCTCTTCATCCAGGAGCCTTCCAGCAGGATTTATAGCAGGAGGACATAAAGTACTGAGAGTCTGACAGAAAAGCCCAGACAGACAGACAGACTTATCACTGCAGCAGGAAAGCAAGGAAAGGAAATCATCAGACCTGAGCGAAACCTCTGGAAACTTCGGTTACCGGTGATGTGTTTGTCAAAACATTTAGACCCAAAAAACGAAATTTTGGAAACACTAGAGAAAAAATGAAAAGCCTAAAAGGCCACAGGCACCCGGTTTGTCCAGCACAGGACGGAGGAGCTGCCACTGTCTCAGTCCAAGCTTTAAAATTCCTATTTATTCAGGACCCTGTTACACAGACTGTTAGAAAAAAGAGAAGGCATGGGGGGGGGGGGGCAAAGAAATGTGACCACATACCAGGAATAACTGTTGGCCGAGGAGCTAATAGGCATGGAATGATGACAGATATCATGGAGTGGACGCCTCACAATGACTGGGAAGGAATTAATAAGCAGGAATGGGTTAATAGTGCATTAAGAGCCAGCAGGAGAACGGCAGGAGAGAGGAGAGCCGAGCCTCTGAAGTCAGCTGTGAGTAATCAGCCCATGGCGAGCCTTCCACCATTACCATAACAGAGCAATTGGACGTGAAAAATGGATAATAGTATGGACATAGAAATGTGAGACCACGTGTGTGTGTGTGTGTGTGTGTGTGTGTGATGGTGGCTGTGGGGGAGGAATAAAACGCACAAATCACACAGGCTCTCAAATTAAGAAAAGCAGAAGGTGGTGGTAATTTCTCTAACAGAAACACTCGTTTGCTAATTTTTGTTTTGTCATTTTTAACCGTCATTATTCTGCAGATGAAACCGTCATCAGGACATGTACGCTCAGACTACTGACTAACATAACCGTGCACTCCATGAGAACTGGTGAAGTTCAGCTAGTAACAGATCAGATACAGTAAACATGCATCTGTAACTGTATTTGTTTAAACAAATGCAGTTATTTAAATTTTTATTCAGGCTGCGGCTGCCTCTTGTCTTCAGAGGAACCTCAGCTCATCCAATATATGTGAAATTATGGGATTTAACAGATCAAAATACACAGTAAATATCTATGTAACAATGACACTTTTTGATTTACAGATCAATGTAAAGGGGTAGTTAGTTTCTTTTTTTCAACCTGGATCTTTTTTCTAGCATGAAATCCATTAATTTCCTCACTCAGACAGTTTTGGTGGAACTTGAATTCCTGTAGGAGATATTTAGATCCACTCCAGATCAGCGTATGTCCGATATGATGGAAGTGATGCGGCAACCTGGTGCAGCCTGTGAGCTTGAAGCGGCTTTGAGTTGCTTATTTGTGGTGATCCGTCCCTATTTACAGACATTTACTGGCTATAGTGTCTCACAATAGTGACATAATATTAATAATAATAATTATTATTATTATAATAATAATGCTTTTAATTTGTATGGCACTTTACATTGTACAACAATCTCAAAGTGCGACATCAGTAGATCAGTAAAACAGTAAAAGGAATAAAACAATAAAACAATAAAAACACATAAATGAAACAACTACGACAGTTTACCACTAAAATATTTCTGAAGTAGGAAGGTCATCAAAGCCGCCGCAGTAAAAATGTCGAAAATCAGACAACCAACAAAATGTTTCATATTTTTTTCTTAAATGTGTTATTCAGAATTATTCTCACCCTTCTTTAGTCATTAATTGTTTTGCCTTCATTTGTGATTGATTGGTTCATTTTCAGTGATTTGTTTTTTTTTTTTTTTTTTTTTTGGGGGGGGGGGGGGGGTATTAAGCAATAATAACAATAATAATGAACCAGCATAAACTGGACTAATATGGATCATGTAATGAACCCATTTTAATTAGATTATGATCAGACTACGGCCAATCAGACTGAACTGTTTTGTGTCTTTAGAAGTGTCTTGAGAAGACTGTTGGAATTTCAAAGGTTATAACTATTAATTTGAAAGAATCACAGAACAATGTTGAAGATAATTTACAGCAGAATACGAGTTGTTATCAGTGAGATGACGTGATGTTCCAGAGGGCCAAAATTTAGCTTCATTTATTGATGAAAGTGATGTGAAATTCAGGCTGCTCACTGGTCTCAATAGTTTCTCTAAATAGATAAATGAAATAATCCTAAATTATAAATGATTTTTTACAGGAATAAAAAGACACAAAGGAAAGGGAAGAGACAAAAGATGTTATCTCCCTAAAATGCTTGATACAAACCATGTAAAAATTAAAAATAAATATAAATAATTTATGATACAGATCTATTTTCTAAGGAGCATTTTATGTAAGATGCAAACTAATAACTGAAAACAAAAATACTCAATTGTATTAAGCAACATCATTTTTTCTTCGAAACTTAATAAAAAATTAGGATTTTTCTTCAGGAGGAAAACCCTAAAATCTAAAGAACCCAAGAAAGAAATAAGATTAATCTTACTGGTAACTAATTTGGTTTTTATGGGTGGTGTTTTCATTTAAGTTTAAATGGGTTTCTTACCTCTCCTTCACACACTTCAATCACGGTCATTTTTAATGCTATTTTAAATAATATATTTGTAATAAATAAATAAATTCTTTTTAAAAAAGACTCTAATTCTATTCTAGAATTAGGATAGACCAAAAACTATGTTTCTACACTGTAGCAGTTGCACACAGAGCTGCATCTGGACCACCTGTACAGAGAGAAACATCTCCAGTGGCATCAGAAATACATTTAAGGAGCTTTATGATGATTTTCAAATGTTTCAATAGTCAACTGACATACAGTATATCAGCTAAACATGGTCCCTTCATCACTATAGAAAGGGAGTGGGTAGCTTAGTGGTAGCATCATGGGCTTTAGCATGGAGGACCTGGGTTTGAGTCCCCGACACGACATTCAGGTGTACCACTGTGGACCCCTGAGCAAGGTCCTTAACCCCCACCAACTGCTCCCCGGGCGCTTTAAGCAGCAGCCCACTGCTCTCTGGTACTAATAAACAGAGATGGGTAAAAATGCAGAGCCCTAATTTCCCCTCAGGGATGTAAACGGTATATCCAAAAAAAAAAAAAAACAGTCTGGTGTTAAATATTAGTTTTTAATGCATCTAATTTCCAACGCGGAAGTAAAATATCTGACTGTCATGAAGCACCGAGGCTCTTGTCCAATCTCCACGTTTTATGTCCATTTCATGACGTCACCGTGTAACAGACATATTCTGAGGGTAACAGATTGCGTTTTAACACCGGCTTCGTCACTCACACTATCTATAAACATTGATGGATAATCGGACTCCAATCAACGGAATAAAACAGACCAGCCTGTTATGGAGCTGTATGCTCCACCCAGAGTCTGACATGGAGTAAGTACACGCAGTACCACAGAGACCCTGACAAGTCAACACATTCTCACTCCCAACTCGTCATATGTTGACGCGTAGGCAGGCCCCCTCCGCATCACCTGTCTACGCGCGGGGTATACCCATCTCATACATATGTGATGCAGCCTCTCATTGAATGTTATGGAAATCGTCCAAAAGCTTCCTAAAGCAACTCCTAGTGGTGGTTACGTGACTGCCGAGTTCCTCCCTGGTGTGACCAAAAGAAAAATGGTGGATGTCCCTTCAATCTTCAGTAGAAATTTATATTTTTAAGATAGATTGCGGTTTCCGCTTTGTTCTGATAACTTTTCTAGCCCCAAATATAGACTTTGTTTTTTAATAATATCCGTTCGTTTCATGTAAACGATCCACAGTTCTTTTTCGTGTTGACGGACATTCTTTCAGGTTTTGTGATTGTTGCTATGGTGGTTGCTAAGGACGCTATAAACAACCAGCTGGAAGGAAGGGATAAACAGGACGTGTGCGGTGGTGTGGGGGCTGGCAGTAACTTTTTTCATGTCATATACGTGCACATTCCTCAGTGAACATAAATAAACTGACTTCAAATAAGCGACATAATAAATACACACTGTCGTATCATAATCAGGTGTTTTTTCAGGCTTTGAAGGCCTTTATATCACAGGATGAGAGGAGGGAAGGGGGGGCAGAGAAGGGGGGCTGCAGCGGGTCCCAGGCCAGGAATCGTCTGAGACCGGCTGCAGCATCTGATTACTGGAGCAGCTTCCCAACCAGTTGAGCTAAACGCGCCTCAAGTGTTTTAACCAGTTGTTAAACATCTGTCTTCAGTCGACTTCTTTCTCTTTAGTCGAACTCGCCGTCATTTCTCATCCTGCCGCTGCCAGGGTGACAGGGAGCGTGAAATACGCTCAGGAGAGAGTGTCGTTTCAGATGTGCATAAACGACCCTGTAGTACGTATGACTTTGGAGGACTGATCGCAGCAGATTTTATACTGATCAAAATCACCGGAAAAGGTTCCATTTTTATGTGCTCATGTTGTCAAATACCGCTGATTAGGAATTTACATAACATTCAATGAGAGACCCACTGCGTCGCAAATGTACGAGATGGGTACACCCCGCACGTAGGCACGTGCCGCGAAGGGAGCCTGCCCAAGCGTCAACAGATGACAAGTTGGGAGTGAGAATGTGTTGACAAGTAAGTAAATTAGCAAACAAGTCATAGGCTAACAGTTAGCATTGAGCTGGGAGATGTTTTCACTCGCCGGTGCTGTTGTCTGTCCGTGAGGCGTTTTTATGGTGGGAACTGCGTCAGGTTTCAGGAGTAATCCCCGAGAAAAAACACTTTACTGCCCGAGATGCTTTTCTTCTGAACTCTGGAGCAAACGTCTGTTAGCTGATGGCTGTTTGTCTCTGAGGAAATCTTCCTGCAGGCTGTTTGTTTCTTCCTCAGAAATGTGGAAAGGTTAGGATTCTCCTCCAGTTTCTCTTGAACGAGGATGTCTTGCTACCGGGTGCTGCGCATGCGTATTTGTTGCTTCATGATTGGTGCCACCTCGTCACGTACACCGGTGATCAGTCAGTCGTGTTTAGGGGAGCTAGAGCTTGGCCTGAATATTCATATATATTACCAAATATGCACAAATGAAGAAAAAAATGACTTCAATTAAGTTTTTATGAGGAAATACCAGTAACATGCTGAAAAGTCCTTAAAAGTCCATTTTTCATGATACGGCCCCTTTATTCAGACAGGTTTTATGTATCGCCCGACTTCACCGTAAGCAGGAGACAAAATGACCCACGGTGAAAAGAAACAGCAGCCCTCCCCTACGAGGCCAACCGGGAAACCAAAGATAATGAAAGTAAGAAAAGTTTCTCCAAGAAGGATTAACGTACGATGAAAGCCGAACCAACAGACACAACCAAATAACGGAGGTCGCAAATGAAACATGGACGGTCAAAAGTAGCCAACAGACCTCAGCATCCTCAGATAGGTCACTCCCAGGCCCTGATTGGCTGGAAGAGGCCACCAATTAGCATGAGGAGCAGCTGTAATCTACTCCCTGACTTGACCAGGATGCTTCCATGAAACCTGAACCCTCCACACTTCCGTTTTAACCACAGCTTGCTGCTCTTTGTTCAGGCCAGAGCAGAAGCTCCTGAAAGCGTCTGTGATTGGTTGATTGCAGCGCGACAGTGCTGTGGCATGCTGGGGCTCTTAACGAGATTAATTACAGTTGTCCTCAAAATTATTCATACCCTCCAATTAAAGAAGGAAAAAAATCAGCTGTCAGTGAAATAAGATGAAATTGACAAAAGTAATAATAAATAAAAGATCTATGAAAATCATGACATTGATTTTGAATTGTGGTTCAACATAAATACTAAAAACAAACACAAAAAACAAAACGAGTAAACAAGCATGATGGGGCCTGAAGTTAAAATTTTGTTAAGCAACACTTTGAGGCAATCACTGCAATTAGGTGTTTTCTGTAACATCCAATCAGACGTCTGCACCTGCTGACAGGTACGTTGGTCCATGTTCATGGGAAAGGTGCTCTAATGTGTCTGGGATAGTTTGTTTGTTTTTCAATTATTATTGTCAACCACAATTCAAAAGTAATATTTTATTTTTTTTACATTATAATTTTGTAAATTTTTATTCATTATTAGTTTCTTGTTTTTTTTTTTATTACTATTGTAAATTTAGCCTTTTAATTGGAGGGCATGAATCATTTTGAGGATGACTGTATATTCTGCCATTTCCTAGTGGGATCAGTAGAATTATATACTTCACATTATTTAATAATGTCTAAATTACCAGAGAAACGGTTGTGAGTTGTGTTAGGATGTGTAAAGATGCCTGCAGCCTCTAGGGAATCCCGACCAACCTTAACACTTACCCTGTTGCTTAACTTAAGCTCTTTTGCTATAGGCACTGAATGCAAAAGGTTTTCTATGTGGCACCTCAATGTGCTACCATTTGCCAAAGACTTTTGAAACTCATGATTTCATGACAAAAGCAACAAGTGTTCCTCCTATTTCCTTCATCTGGCACAACTCCAGGGTCCAGTTATACGGAACTGGAAGACATTTCACTGTCAGAGAGCAGGAAATACACATGAACTAGGGCTATGATATAGCTGAAAATCAATATGCCCTTGGCATTCCACCACTAGCTTCCAGCGTGGGTCAGAGAAGCATGAGATGTTTCATTTTGTGCACTGATTCCTTTGCTCGGGCCATTTTTCTCCTGATAAGCCCACATTTCTCCTCCCGTCAAATGGACTTTCACACCCAGGAAGAGAGATATATCCGACTGCTTGGATGTTCTGTAGTGATGTGTCGTTCACGAACGATTCGTTTTTCCCACAATATGAACTAATCTTATATGACTCGGGAGTAATGAGTCCTCTCAGAGAGCGATTCGTTCATTTTCATGCACTGCGCTCTCTCGCCACACGGCAGCAGCTGTAAGCTCAGCCAGCCAGCAGGACGACAGGAAACAGAAATGATTAGTTCATGACTTCACCAACCGTGTCGGTCCACAGGTATCGTTCTTTCGTGACAGTCAGGCTGCTCAGGCTGTGCCGTGAGGAGAAGCAAGCACTTTAGTTCGTTCATAATCTTTCATACGGATCAGTACAGATCTTTCTTTCGTTCATTTGTCACGGAGAGCTGCGCTACGGTTACGGGGCTGTGGAGAGGAGACCAACAAGGAACGATGTCTGATATCTTATGTTCATTCATTTGTCCTGTCGTCCACATCTGACATATACACTTATCATGAAATCACAAATGATTAGTGGGCTTGTAGATGTGCATAGTGTGACTGTGTATCTGATGACGTATCGTGTGTTTCCTGTTAATAAATGTTTTAATTTATATCAACACATTGATTGTGTTTTATTCTGCCATTTATCATAAAATAAATAATCATAAAAGTAAATAATAAGAATAATAATATAATCATTTTGACATAATAAATGTACCACGTAAACATCTCCCCCATTAAACTTTTATTACTTTTGTTTTAATTGTTATTGCTAATTATCTACATTTGTTTTAAATTCACTCTTCCTTTCTCCCAGCTGTCACAGGACAGCAGCAGCTCGGGCTGAACGGGTCTTTCTCGTTTCCTCCGTTCACGGCTCAGACCAGTACGTCCTTCTCGGTTATTCTTCATTGCTCTTCGTTCCCGCCACTCAGGCTGTGTAACAACCAGTACGTCCTTCTCGTTCAACCAGTATGTCTTGGTCTTCGTTCAGGCTCAGACCAGTACGTCCTTCTCGTTCTCGTTCAACCAGTATGTCGTGTCTTCGTTCAGGGCTCAGACCAGTACGTCCTTCTCGTTCTCGTTCAACCAGTATGTCGGTCTTCGTTCACGGCCTGTGACCAGTACGTCCTTCTCGTTCTCGTCAACCAGTATGTCGGACTTCGTTCATGGCTCAGACTATGTACGTCCTTCGGTTACCGTCATTGGTCTTTCGTTCACGGCTCAGACTGTGGCAGCAGTGTATCGATGCGGTGGCGGGTCGGACTCCTGAGTCTTTGTTCATTTGTCATGTGACAGCTGCCTGGTCACTGTCGCGCTGTTGTAAACAATAATATCAGGGTGAAACAGAACACAAATGACTTTACTGAGGCGTGTATTTGCTTTTCTGGGTTTTCACTCGTTTTGATTTGCTTGATTTTAGACATCGCTCCTTTGTGCGCGCGGAGGGCCGAGAAGGAGGAAAGGAGGGGTGTGTGTGTGTGTGTGTGTGTGTGTGGTGGGGGGGGGGGGGGGGGGGCGGCGTATTGCAATCTGACTTGCGCGCCCGCGCGACTACCAGTTAGCCGGAGCCCGGAGGGAGGGAGGTGATTCGTGAGCTGACACTGTCACTGTGTGGTCCTCTGTGCAGCTGATTCGAGAGGAAGGAGGGGTGAGTGGTTCATCCTTGGCTCGGAGTCCGGCTGCTACACATATTGTGAGCCTCCCACTGCACGCGCTATTTAGTTTG
>JALJCO010002960.1:0-39512 GCA_023101725.1 Atherinomorus stipes | reverse complement strand
AACAGGGCTGAGCCATTACTGTCTGTCTGTAAAACTGGAAAAGGAACTTAAAAACTACAATAAACCCATTGAAATCCATACTGACAGCGGTGTAGAGCTCCTACTTGCAACGTCATGTTCGGTTTCTGTGAACAGCACCACAGTCTGGTCAGATGTGCTGTAATACAGCGATGTTTTTTAATAACTCATTCATGAAGGCGCACTTGTTTCTGTTACATAAAGCATCATTAATATTGTTTAGTCTATAAAACATGGAAAAAACGTCAAAATCATGTCTTCAGCACTTTAAGGATCTTGCTCAATTAAGTTATAACTGCTTGATTTGAATTTAACTATACTGACAGTAAGTAATCACAACTTCAGAAAAGTACAGCTCACTCAAATTTATTAATTTCACAATAATTTGCACAATTAAGTTTGTTTACTTACTTTTTCCAAGGTAATCAGTTTCCTCAATATTTTCAAGTAAACTTAACTTGTCAGCATTTACATTGCATTAAGCTAAAATTGAATGTTAAATGAGCTAATGAGTTAGCTAACCATAAAGTAAGTTATAGTTTATTAATATAGCACCTTTTACAGGTCAAAGTGTTTTACAATTGTCAAAAAAGAAAGAAAAGAATAAAAACAATTACATAAGATAAGAAATAAGACATAAGGGAAATAAGAACAAGCATCTCAACAACAACAAACACATATTAGACCAAGCCCTTTTCTAATTACAAAAAGGAAATCAACTAGCTCCCAGCATCAACATGATTATCATCGGTCTCTCGTGTTGTCCCTTTTTTTCAGGTTCCGACTTTTAAACATGGAGACATCATCCTGAACGAATCCTACGCTGCCTGTTTTCACCTGGAGGTGACAGAACCAGTTCATCTGTTACGACTAATTTTTGTTTTTATTATAATTTTATAGATTGACAGCTTCCAGGAGATTACTGTCGTTATCTATTGTTATTAGTTCAGCACTTTGAAACAGTTTGTAATCTAAATATTCTCTAGAAATAAAGTGGATTAGATTGGAAAGTTGATGAGCATCCTTCTGTCTCTATTTTTTGACAGAACCAGTTCAAGTCTCAGGGAAACAAGCTGATCCCAGATGGCCCCAAACAGCAAGCACTGATGTACCAACGCATGTTTGAGGGTCTCCAGTTCTATGACAAATTCAGTAAGATAAAAACTCATTAAATTTTCTCAAACAAAATCTGTTTAGTTTTTTCTATTTTGTCATCAGTTCAGTGTATTCATTGAAAACTTGCTACCATTTCCACCAGATCTTATACTTTTACAGCTCATTCCTCCACTGATTCTGTGATTTGTTCACCTTCCATTGAGCATGTTACAGATGTCTGAAAAGAGAAAACCTGTTCAGATGCTTTTGAGCTTTACAGTCCAGCTTTAATCTTCATCTCTGCTTCATCTCTTTACTAAGCTAAGAACTGGTCACACCAAAAGCCATTGTTTACTTTTTGACTTACTGCTCCCTGTTTGAAATTTAAGTTCTGTAAGATTTGCTTCCAGTTCTGCAGGATCCCAACAAGAATCAGTCTTTATCAAAGGAACTAGAGGCAGGAATTGTGAAAGAATACAAATGGATTACCAGTTTTTTTCATGCTAAGGGGTGAGGAAGTGTTGAAAGCCAAAAAGAACGAGCCCACCCACGTCTCAGGCTGTGTGTTGCATAATGCGCTGCGATTCGGTGGCAGAATTTCTTGCGCAGTCCTACGGATGTGATGTTAATTGATGCTGAATACGCGTCCTCGACAGTTTTGATACAGAAAGAAGATGGTCGCATTGGATTCAAACACTAAGGGATAGTTATGGATTCTTCTGCCATCGGCAAATGATCCAGATCAACCGAAAGACAATAAAAAGTGGAACTACAAAGAAAAAGACTTTACAATGGGTACGGAGAGTATTCAGACCCCTTTAAACTTTGTACTCTTTGTTTCATTGCAGCCATTTGCTTTTATTTCTCATTAATGTACACTTAGCACCCCATCTTGACAGAAAAATACAGAAATGTAGAAATTTTTGCAAATTTTTTAAAAAGAAAAACTGAAATATTACATGGTCAGAAGTATTCAGACCCTATGCACTGACACTCATATTTAACTCACAGGCTGTCCTTTCCTTCTGATCCTCCTTGAGATGGTTCTACTCCTTCACTGGAGCACAGCTGTGTTTTATTAAACTGATTGGACTTGATTAGGAAAGGCACACACCTGTCTATATAAGACCTTACAGCTCACAAGCATGTCAGAGCAAATGAGAATCATGGTCGAAGGAACTGTCCAAGGAGCGCAGAGACAGAATAGGGGATTATCACGCTTCCGCGTTCCGGTTTCCGGAAGGAAACATCTGAAGCTTCCTCTTCTGGGCCAGGAATGGCTCAATGTTGCTGCTCTGTTCCATTGTGTACATCTAATAAACAACGCCAGCTGTACCTAAGTTTTCATGGATTCCCGACTGAAAAGACACTAAGGAAGAAGTGGATGAAAGTGATTTGTCGGAGTGAAGGACCGAAATTTAAAATGAAACAAGGTTGCACGTATGTCTGTAGTCGGCACTTCAATGATGCAGACTACACTACAGCTAGCGTTAGCAAGCTCGCGTTAGCTGACGTTGCCAACTTTTCGCATGGAAAACATACAAGCGTCTGAAAACTGGGTCTGTACCCTCCCGTTTCCATAGGAACAACTGGGGACTGCCAAAAAAGGAGACGCTTTCAGATGCTTGTGTGTTTTCAGCCGCACAAAGTTAGGCACGAGCTGGCTAATGCTAACCCGCTAACACGACTGTGCAGACTGCCGGCACAAACAAACGTGTGTCGTTTTATTATAAAGTTAAGTCCTTCACCGCGGCGAATCGGTCGTTTTGATCCACTTCTTCCTTAGCATCACTTCAGTCTGGAATGAAAACTTGGCACTGGCGTTTATCCGATTTACAAAGTTTAACAGAGTAGTAGCTGACGGACTACTGTTAGCAGGCTAGCATTAGCCAGCTTGATGACATGCCTACTTTGTGCGGCTGAAAACACACAAGCATCTGAAAGCGTCTCCTTTCTTGGCAGTCCCCAGTTGTTCCACTGGAAACGGGGGGTACAGACCTGATTTTCAGATGTTTGGGTGTTTTAAGACGCACAATGTTAAGCACGTCAAACGCTAGCTGGCTAATGCTAGCAGCTGGAAGTGCCGGTGTGTGCCCACCGGCGACAAACAAACATGTGTTTTATTATAAAGTTCGGCCCTTCACCGAGGCGAATCGATCGCTTTGATCCACTTCTTCCTTAGTAGGCTATCACTTCAGTCTAGAATGAAAACTTAAGTATGTTTGGAGTTTATCCGATTTAAACAACATAACAGAGCAGGAACGGCTGTCGTTAACATGGCCCGGAAGAGGAAGTGTCCAAATACCGGGAACTTCCGGTAAGCGTGATAATCCCCTATTGTGGTGAGGCACAGATCTACAAGGTTACAAAAGAATTTCTGCAGCACTAAAGGTTCCTAAGAGCATGGTGGCCTCCATAGTCCTTAAATGGAAGAAGTTTGGGGCAACCAGAACTCTTCCTAGACCCGGCCATCCAGCCAAAGTGAGCATTTGTGGGAGAAGCTCCTTGGCGAGAGAAGTAAAGAAAAACTCAAATATCACTATAGCTGAGCTCAGAGATGCAGTAGGTAGATGTGAGGAGGTTCCACAAAGTCAACTATCACTGTGCCTCCACCAGTCGGGACTTTATGGCAGAGTGGCCCAACGGAAACCTCTCCTCAGTGGAAGACGATGAAAGCCCGCATAGTTTGCCAAAAAACACATAAGATTTTCTGGTCTGATGAGATGATCTGTTAGGAAGAATGGCGGAAGATCCCCAAATCCAGGTGTGAAACACTTGTTGCATCATTCCCAAGAAGACTCATGGCTCTTCTGGCTCAAAAGGTGCTTCTACTCAGTACTGACCAAAGGGTCTGAATACTAATGACAATGTGATATTTCAGTTTTTCATTTCTAATAAATTTGCAAAAATTTCTACGTCTCTGTTTTTTTTCTGTCAAGATGGGATGCAGAGTGTACATTAATGAGAAATAAAACTATCTTTTTTGATTTTGGCAAACGGCTGCAATGAAACAAAGTGTGAAAAGTCTAAAGGGGTCTGAATACTTTCCGTACCCACTGTATCAGTGTAGTAAACAATGTTATCGCATCAACAAACACAACAACAAACACATGTGGGACTGCAGTTCTTTTAAAAATGGCTCATTCTCAGACCTGGAGTGACTAGGAAGTAAAAGCTTTAATCAATATTTGGTCTGATGGAAGCATATCCAGAATACGTATAGACGGAGGTTGTGAGAACCCTCTTGTTCGTATCATGTCTTGTCCTTGCCTACGGTGAATCCAAATGCAGCGCCACCTCTGGAGAGATTGGGCACATTATTCAAAAGGTTTGGCTCGTTTGGCTATGGTGCAACGTGAACGTGATCTCGGTCCAAAAGACCACCCCCACCTCCAGCTGAGCCGAGTCCCCAATCAGAGCGAGTAGCGGACTATGCTTTGTGAATGTGCCCTTAATCCTGCCCCTAGATCCTTTAATAATTTGACTTGAATCTAAATAAAACAACATTCATCATTATGGTACTTTTATGTCACAGTTGACATTACAGTTAATTACTTTAGCTCACATTCTGCACCCTGATGCAATTATGGGTTAGCACATTCCTTAAAATAGTATTATTACCAAGATTTGGTATTCAAAAGACACAAGTTTAAAAAGCTTTTCAACCTGAGCGAGATCAGTCATTGGAAATATTTTGTTCTTGTCTGCACAGTTGATTTCGCTTAATCAAAGGACAGTAACTGCTGGACTTTGACTTCTTGGCGCTGCTGTGTGCCATTAAACTTGGATGTTTCATGTTTCACATTCAGGTGGGATTCCAAGCTTGAGATTGCTCTCTATTCCAGCGTGATAACATTTCATGACTGTCTTGCTGTTATAAACAGTACAACACGTGTTCAGCCATCATTAATTTGTCTTTTTTTGCTTTCCTAAATACAGTTACAGTGTAAAAGACGAAAAAGACTTGCACACAAAGACCTCTGTAAATCTACAGTCACCATCAACTCTGAAAAAATGACACTACCTTCAGAAAGAAATACGGACACTAAGACCAATGCAGAACTTGTATATCCTTAACACAAATGGTGTTTAACAGGTTAATGATTTAACAATATTTTGAGGAAAGTTCAGCTGCACATAAAACTACAACTTGCAGCAAGTGTGCGTTTGTGTTCAACTGCATTCAGACCTTTTCTGATAATCATTAATCTTATTGATTCTCTCGTCTCTATGGGAACCCAAACTTGCAAAGCAAGTTTATTCAGCACATTTTATGTAAAAGACAATTCAAAGTGCTCTACATAAAACATTAGAGGCATGATAACGGGGAGCAGAGGAACCAGCATGGTCCTCATGCAAAATCATGTCTGAATTAAACTTTGTTAATTTGTTACCTTTATAGTGTTGAGTTAAGTGACAATTGGTGACATTCAATCCTAGCTTGTATGTGTGTGTGTAATCTTAATGTTCTTGCTCTCTGCAGCTGCAGTTGTCTTTTATGAGTGGTTTGTCCCTGAAGATGAGAGGCATGACTCGGCCTTGAAGAGAAACAAAGAAGCTCTGGCTACTGAGGTCAAGCTTTGGGAGGGTTACCTGCAGGTGTGTGAATCAGCAGCACTCGGACTAACTCAGTCTGCAATGATGTGTTCAAACTTTCTTTTCCTGTTATTTCTCTGAAGCTGGGTTCGGGCTCACACCTGGCAGGACCATCTTTCTCCCTGGCAGATGTGGTTGTTTTCCCAACGGTTGCCATGCTTTTCAGATACGGGTAAGAAAATCAGACATTCAACATTCTTACAGTGTTACAGCTTAGATAACTCGCTGCTCTATACTGTAGGTTGTGCGCCAAGCGTTACCCTAAACTGGGGGAGTATTATGGTATGCTGAAAGACAGGCCAAGCATTAAAGCCAGCTGGCCTCCTCATTGGCTGGAGAATCCCAAGGGTCAAGACACACTGAAAGACATTTAAAACACACATTTTCTAACATCCATCTGTTTGACTCACTCTTTATTAAAGGAACTTTTACAGAAATGTGAGTAGTTGTCCATTTGATTTGCTTCAGTGTGTTTTTGTCAGACATTTTGATAGAAACTTTGATAAAAACTTTTTTTCCCTTGCCTTTCAACCATGCATTTGAATTTTATATAATGAAACTGAAAATACAGTCTAAACTGGGTCTTGGTTTTGCTTAGAGACAAACTGAAAATTTTTGTCACTTGTCATATGAATGTAAATATTAAAGGAAATTTTTGCCTGGCTTGCATTTCTGGTTTAATTCACATGTAAAAGATATGAAAAGTAAAGAAAGTGGAAACCATAGAGCAAGCAGCAAGCTAGTTTATTTGTATGGCACATTTTGTGTACAAGACAATTCAAAGTGCTTAACATAAAACATTAAAGTGCAACAGGTGGACAAAAGAAAAGCATTTAAAAGTAATAAAATATAAAGAAATATTAAAGAATAAAACATATATAGGGATATTATCAATCAAAAAACAATATAGAATAACTAAATTTAATCAAAGGATTAAAAGGAGCTAGATAACCCTAATAAGTTAAAAGATAACATGCAGATTTCATGGATAGACACTTGAGAGAGAAATGTTTTCAGCCGCCTCTTCTCCAGCACACCTGAATCAAATGAACGGCTCGTTACCTCTGCAGAGCTGAATGACACGTACATGAGGTAATTCAGGTTTGTTGGAGAAGGGATGCATTTCAAAGTTGCAGGATAGTAGCTCTCGAAGACTGAACTTTGCTGCCCCGTGCATAGAGGGACATGTCTCTAATATTAGTCAAGTCAAGAAATACAGTAGTCCTCAAAATCATTCATACCCCCCCAATTAAAGATGGAGAAAAAATCAGTTGTCAGAGAAATAAGTTGATATTTACAAAAGTAATAAATAAAAATTCTATGAAAATCATGACATCGATTTTGAATTGTGGTTTGAAAGAAATATGAAGAATAAAAAATGAAACAAGTAAACAAGCACGATGGGGCTCTGAAGCTAAAATGTTGCTGAGCAACACTTTGAGGAAATCTCTGCAGGGATTAGTCCACGACTCGACATTCAGGTGAACCACTGTGGACCCCTGAGCAAGGTCCTTAACCCCAATCAACTGCTCCCTGAGCGCTTTAAAAGTAGAAGCCTACTGCTCTCTGGTACTACTGTACAGAGATGGATAAAATGCAGAGCCCTAATTCCCCCTCGAGGATCTAAACAGTATAACAAAAAAAAAAAAAAAAATCCAGGTGTTTTCTGTAATGTTAGATCAGACATCTGCACCTGTTGACAGGTATGTTGGTCCACTGTTCATGGGAATGATGCTCGAAGGGGTCTCCAGCTCCAGTCCTTGAGTCCTGCACATTTTGGTTGCATCCCTTCTTCAGCACACCTGAATCAAACAAATGGCTCGTTCTCAGACCTCTGCAAACCTGAATGACGTGCACAGGAGAATTAGCAATTTGGTTCAGGTGTGTTGGAGAGACGACGCTCGAATTAGCTCTCGAGGACCAGACTTGGAGGCCCCTGCATGTGTCTGGGACAGGTTTGTTTGTTTTTAATTATTATTCCAAACCACAATTTGACAGAAATATTTTATTTCACTAAATTCTAATTTTGTATTTTTTTTTATGTATTATTAGTTTCTTCTTATTTGAATTACTACTGTGAATTTAGCCTTTTCTTTAATTGGAGGGTATGAATAACTTTGAGGATGGCTCCATTTTTATAATAAATGATTATTTTGTGAATTTTACACGTACTCCATCCAGAGCTGAAACAAAACCTGCAGTAGTAGTCGAGTTTGGGGACTTGATCCACTTCTTTAAAGTATGTTTGCATTGTTCAGCTTCCCACTTTTGAAATAGCTTTTTAAATCACCTTCAGCTCGGTACTTACCAGCAAATGTGTGTTTGTTCTGGAAACATCTTTGTTTTACATTTTTTGTTGCTTGCTAATTTTTTGACACAAATCAAGCCTATGGGTAAAACATGAACATAAATGAATCTGTCCACACAGATTGCGTTCCCTTTGTCCGTTATGGCCCCATGAATTTGAAATGTCTGAGTTTGTTTATTAGAAAATGACACGATTGGCCAGAATATGTCTGGTTTTGGGAGAGCTGTCATTGGTTAAAAATGAGGAACAGTTACCACTTCACAGGACTTTTTTCACACGCATGGAGGAAAAACGTGAAAAAGGAGGAAAGGGTGGCAAACAAATTCCTTTAGGGAAGACCTTTCTTGCTGATCTCCTCCCCCACCACCACCCAGCAATGCCCCCATGAACACTACAAGTTGGCCATTCAGGGCAATGCACTGTATACAGTATTTTATCTATTTAAGCATTGTCATTCTGCTCTGCATCTCTGAGATGGTGTTTGGAGTGACAATAAATGAATCTTGAATCGTATAATAGAAAAACTTTTTTTTTTTTTTATCTTATGTTTTAGGTAATGTTATGGACAAGAAGTTGTCACCAAGAGTTCTTCAGAGGCCAAATGAATAAAAATAAATGACTCCTAAAGGTGGTCAAAGTCTGAGAGTAAGAGATAAAGTATTAATCTAACAATGTAACAGGCAGGTGCTGTCTTTTAAGGAGGTGATGTGTGTTGTATGACTTGCTAGATACAGGTTTACTCTGCTCACAGGCAACTCAAATATCCCACGTTGTGATGACTTTGCATAAATTCCAGTATTCAATATTGCATCCTTAGCATGAGTTTGCATTTTTATGATTCCCTGCAGCCCACTATTCTGTAGGTCAGTCAGTCACTTTCAGTTTTGTGAAGCTGAACTTAATTAGGTTTTAAGGGTAAAACCAGATGAACCAGCCAACATGTTTGTTTTCCTGCAAATATGAAATAAGTATATGCTCACTCAGAAAATGTATCAAATGGGAACAAACCTGCAGTGGAAAATAGTTAATTATTAATTAATTAATTAATTAAAGGAGAATAATGGACATGTTCCAGAAAATGACTAATGCAGTATTTTTCTAATTCCCTCAGGCAGTCAGTGGGCATCTTTTGAGTGAGTTTCACATTCTTTTCTCCAACAAAAGCAGTTCAACGCCTTATTAAATAAATATCCACAGTCGACAACAGTCTGTGTGTGGGGCAGTGCTGTTCAATTTTCATGCAAAGATAAATGATGGAAGGAACAACAAAATAAATGTCTTGCTTAGATCTACTTTTTTCTTGAAACTTTGCTATCATGTTTGTTTTTCATGTTTTCTATTGTAAATAATACTAAACATCTAATAATCAGCCCAAACACACCTAAGTGTTAAATATAGTTTGTCTGGTGATGCAGCCACTATTCAATTCTCAATCTGAAGATGCGCTGTTTTTTGTGCTTTACTTCATATCAGAGTAAAAAAAGAGGAACAAATAGTCATCCCCTCACTTTTTAAAGATTTAATTTTAGCATGCCCGCGGAGCAGCATGAATCCTCACTAAAATCCTTATGAGTGTAATTTTTGAAATGCAGGCAGCAGAATTTCCCCACCTCATCCTGTTTATCCTGTCACTGATCTTTGGTGATTAAAAAAAAAAGGGGGATGGGACTAAATTCCACCAATCCAGCTAGACCAGTTCCTTCCAGTCTGAGTTGCTATAAAGACATGCACGTCTAGCCCCTGTGAACCATCACACCATCGGTGAGCAAGTTTACTCTGAAAGCATGGCTAAGGACATGACTCTGCTGTGGGGCTCCGGCTCTCCTCCCTGCTGGAGGATTCAGATCGCTCTGGAGGAGAAGAACCTGCAGGGCTACAACCACAAACTGCTCTCCTTCGAGAAAGGAGAGCACAAGTCAAAGGAAGTGATGGATCTAAACCCCAGGGGTCAGGTAAGGAGAAACCTAACACGCGCCAAGGCTCATAGAAACTAGCTCGATTATGTTTCGATGTGAACGTTTGTGGCTGGTTAAAGTTACGGAAGCCGAGACCGTACATGTTGTTCGCGTTTCTTTTAAAGCAGCGTTTTCTCTTGATACCGGGATAATGTCTCGTTATTTCGATGAAAGAATCCAAATGCAGGTTTGCAAGGGGGCGGGATCTTTCCCCAGCAAAGAGCGTCAGGCATTCATCCGGGCTCGTGCTCACAGAGAAACAAGAGCTATTTAACTTGTGACATCACCACCTGTGTGCAACCGTGCAGAACAAGGTTATAATAGTTATATAATATAGTTTAGGATTTTTAATTAAAGTTTTAGTTTTGACTTTTTGTGTTTCAATTCAGTTTTAGTTTTTTGAGCAGGTTTTATTTTTTTGTTTTGAAAATGCTTAGTTTTAGTTTTTATTCAGTTTTATTTTTGGGGGGGTTTGTTTTCTGTAAATTATAGGTAATTGTCTAGTGTGACATTCAAAAACATCAGACGTCACTGAGTAAAACCGGTAGAGCAAAGTAAACAGATATAGAAATGGATTTCATGTCAACCCGAAAGACTCATGTAGCGATTAAATACATTTACAAAGACAAAGTAAGGATGTTGAATGAAAAGGTTACACATGTTAGTTTGATTTTTCCAAACATCCATCCTCTTCAGTAATTAACACATTTAAAATGCATTTTAACACACGTGCTTTTCATAAAACTCAGATTTACTTTTAATGCTTCAATATTCTGCTTCTCATTTTATTTCTTGTCTTTTTAGCTTCCTGCTTTCAAACATGGAGACATCATCCTTAATGAGTCCTATGCTGCCTGTCTTTACCTGGAGGTGAGGGAGTTAGTCCGGTCAAGCAAAATAAATATAAATCAGAAAGCAGTTTTACAGACACTGGCACAAATTGAATGATGAACTGAGTTTGTTTTGTTTTCTTTCCCTTCCTCTTTCTTTTTGACAGAACCAGTTCAAGTCTCAGGGAAACAAACTGATCCCAGACAGCCCTAAAGAGCAAGCACTGATGTACCAGCGCATGTTTGAGGGTCTCACAATGTTTGAAACATTCAGTAAGTTCAAAAAAAAAAGTCTTTTAGATTTTCTTAAATAAAAATCTGTTCTGACTCATCATTTTGTCATCAGTTTATGCTTTATTGTGATTAAAGCTGTGGGCTCCTCACTTGGTTTTCAGTCATGAAGGACCGGGAGTACCGGATCTTTTCTGGTATAATCAACCTTTTTGGGATCAGTAGTGTTTAAAGGAGCCAAAGCTTGGTCCTTATGCAGCAGGAACTAATTTCTGCATAATAGTTGGGCTAATTAGGGTTGAGTTAGTGTTTGGGTAAATGATCACTCCAAGCTCCTGTAAGGGATAGCTGTAAGCTTCTATATGTGTGTGTCTCATACTAGTATTTAAATCAAACTTTATTAACCCCCTCCCCCTTTTCCAAGAAACAAAAAAAGAATGAAACAAATTCTTAAACATATTTTTCCCTTCTTTTTCTAAAATATAAATTAAAAAAATTTAAAAAAAACCCCGGGCCCGGTTTTAAACAGTTAATAAAGCGCTTTTCCTGCCAAAGGCAACCCAAAGTGCTTTGCATGACAATAAAACAAATCCATATTAAAATAAAAACAAGCCGTCACACACCCCAGCACAGCACACATAACTGATATCACGTATTCTCATTCTCTACAGAATCGGCTATGTTTTACGACCGGTTTGTCCCTGAAAATGAGAGGCATGACTCCGCCCGGAAGAGAAAAAGAGAAGCTCTGACCACTGAACTCAAACTCTGGGAGGGTTACCTGCAGAAGGTGTGAATCATTCAGTACAAACACCAACTCTGTCTACAAGTGTTCGAACTTGCTTTATCTTTCTCTGTTTTCTCTTTAGCTGGGTTCGGGCTCTTACCTGGCGGGATCGTCTTTCTCCCTGGCAGATGTGCTTGTTTTTCCAACGTTTGCCATACTTTTCAGATTTGGGTAAGAAAAGCTGAGAAATGAAGCCAAATACATTATTTTTCTTTAGTTTTGAGCAACAGATAACCTTCTGCTCTGTACTGCAGGTTGTGCAGTAAGCGTTACCCTAAACTGGCAGAGTATCATGACATGCTGAAGGAGCGGCCAAGTATCAAAGCCAGCTGGCCTCCTCACTGGCTGGAGGACCCCAAGGGACAAGTTGCACTCGGTGACATCTGAAATGCTCTTAGCAAGGACATTTGTTAAAACACTGCTTTAGTTTTCTCTCCACAAAATGCTTTGACCTAGCAAAAAAAAAATCATGTTTGATGTAGTTAAATAGGCCTACACTAATACAGATGTTATATTTTGTTGTTGAAAAAGCGCATACACTATCAATCTCAGTACAGGCAAATGTGAATTTATCAAATTATTAATAGTTCTTAATTTTTTTTCACCATAGTTTTTAATGTTCAGCTGTATGTCTTTTGGTATTTTAAGGCAAACATGCCCAACATGTAAATAGCCACCTGATTTACATCAGCTTATTTCCCGTCACTTTTGTAGTTGATCTGTATAATCTGTCTTGGCTCATATGGATTATTAATAAAGCAGCTTGTATAGAAATTTGAGGAGTTATCCTTTACTGTGTTTTAGTTTTTCAGGACATTTCTTGTAGGCTTTCGACACAGTGGTGCAATGAAACTGTGACGCAGTCATGCTTTTGTATTTTATTTAGTGAAATTAAAAAAGTCCAAATTGATAAAGCAATTTTTTTTTTCTAATTGCAGCCAATTTTCTGCCCCTTTTGTATAAAACCTTTAAGTGTTTATGCTGGCTGTTACACTCACAGTGGTATGAAAAAGTTTGGGCACCCCTGAAAATTCCCATGAATTTCATTTATACTGAGTGTACTATCTATGAAATTCAAGGCTTGATGAGCTCACCAAGCCAATTTTGTAGAAGTTTCAGGTATTCAAATCAACTAAATGACAAGGATGCACTGGTCTAACTTTGTCTTGATGCATATTGCACATCTTCTGTTAGTCCAATAAACCTTGTTTCACTACTGATATATTACCATGTTGATCACTTAATAGATCAAAGTTGCTGATCCAAACACCCAATGATTTATAAATGATGATAATGGAAATTTTCAGGGGTGCTCAAACTTTCCCATACCACTAAGTCACATGATACCTTATTAAAGTTTAACTTGACTGTCATATGATCACAGCTCTTCTGAAATGCCTTGGTGTCTATAACTGTACAAAGCAATTAACAGAATGAGGACCAATAAAGTCTCCGTCAATGGATTCAAAATTACAAAGGGAAAAAAAAGACATGGATAACTACATTTAAAAATAAAGCTACACATGGGAGTTTGCCAGACAAGTATTAGATGAGCACCATATGTTATACAAACTCCACACTTCTCCCCACAGTGTGTCCCCACAGTAAGGCATGATAGTGGCTACATCATGCAGAAGGAGTTGTCATGCAGGTTTTTTTTTGTTGTTTCACACTGCTCAAAAAAAAAGTGAACACTTAAAACATCTTGGATCTCAATTGATGAAATATTGCAGTTGAAAATCTTTATTCAACACAGAGTAGAGTGCCTTGGGAGCAAAATAACAAAAATGATCAATGTAAATCATAATTATCCCATGGAGGTCGGGCTTCAGAACCATACTCAAAATAAAAATAGTAAATCACATTGCAGGCTGATCCAACATCAGTGAAAATTCCTCAAGACTAGTCAAGTAGTGTGTGTGGCCTGCCTGCAACACCTGCGCATGCTTCTGATGAGGCGGCACATGTTTTTCTGAAGGATGCAGCTTGGATTAAAGCATCAGTCAACTCATGGGCACTACAAAAGATGCCATGTTACCATGTCTCTATTTCAGCACAGGGGGTGGGGGGTCCCAGGCCTTTATTCTAACACCCCCAAATGACAAATTTGCCCTTGAAAATTTAGCCTTTTGTGATCCCACAATGTACAGGGCAATTCAATGTATTATTTGAATTATTACATCCGGCAAGGAGGTAATGTTTTTGGTAGCATTGGTTTGTCTGTCCGTCCGTCTGTCTGTCTATCAGCAACTTTACAGAAAAAGAGCTGGATGGATTGACCTGAAAGCATTAAATTTTGGTGTTGATCCAGATCACTTTCTGGATCCAAGAATGTTTGGAGGGATTCTTTATCATTGTGAGATCAGCAATGTGTGACAGGCTGATGATGAGGCGTGGGTGCCCCCTTGTGGCAGAAGTTTGCAGCTGTGGGACTGAGCACATGATGTCAGGATGCAGAAATGAAACTTATGAGCAGCAGTGAGCATGAGGCAAGTGTATTTATCTGTGGCTTGCAACCAAGGGGCGTGTCCTATAGTGGGCGTGTGACCTAGTGGGTGGGTCTTGTTATGGTGCGTTCAGACTGACTGCGGCAGGCGCGGCAAGGGCGTCAGGTTTACATGCAAAGTCTATGTAAACGTGCGTTAAAAGGACACTGTGTAATCGCCAGCAGCTCCCTCGTACTTTTCATGCTGCATTCGCGTGAAACCGGGCAGACCGACGACAGCCGATGCATGTAAAGTTATCACCAGCCTCTATGTGAACATGTGGACCGTCAGTTACAGTGACATCAGTCCACATCTGATTTGTTGTCATGGCGATGTCGTATTGTTTTCCCTGACCCATGTTTTACCGTCTTTCGCTCGGCTTCATTGATTAAAATGACATCTGGTTTGTTACCAACCGCCGTCTGCCCGACTGCACGTGAACCCAGCATCAGTGAGACGCTGGTTTCTCCCCACTGCAGCGCGATGACTTTTCAAAGGCATTACATCGAACTGAGCTGAAAACTCCAGTGTGTCCGGTGAGTTTCTGTGTTTTCCTACTGTCGCGCTTCTCCCGAACGCAAAAACATGGCAATACGACATGGCAGCCTCCACCGAGCCGACCCGCTCGATGTGTAAATGAATGATACGGACGGCAAATTTAGAACTTAGAGGAGCACTTCAGTTTGTTGATGGGAGTGATTACTGATTAATGAAAAAACACTTTTGAACCAAATAATCAGTTTTTGTGAATAAAACACAGGAGAACTTACACAATATCCCTTTAAGGAGCGTCAAACATTCTTGCGGCGTGTTTAGGGCGTCAGGCACGGCGCATTTTGAGCGTTTTGGTGTTCATGCAGCAGGCACGGCAACGCCAGAGTTGGAAAATCTGAACTTTTGCCGCTTTGCCACGTGGTGTCAACCAGTCAGGGAGACTCAGCATGTGTCAGTCGTGACCCAGACACACATTTTCTGACAGGACGGGAAATATAGAGGAGACCGTGGGGAATCTCTTCACTCCACGGAGACAGTGGAGGATAAACTGTGATTTGAGTCCGGTCCCAGTTTCCCAAACGGCGGGTTGATGACCTGTTGTCCCGATCGGCTTAATGAGCTTATAATGCCGTGCCGATGCGGGACTGTAGGTCATTAAACTGGGGTGGATAGGATGAAAGCTGAAAGCGCCCACCGTCGGTGTGCAGTTCCTGAGAGTAAATGGTGAAACTAACTGCACTCAGAACATCTCTAAAGTCTGTTGAATCCCCACTCAGTGCAGAAATGCCCGACAACATTTTTCTCTGGCTATGTGGAGTAAATAAAGCCAAGCAGCTGCTCAGTTCCACCTGCCATAGTAATGAAGAAAAACAGCCGGATCCACCACCACACTCTAGATGCTCTTGCCGCCCGTCAGCAGCTTTTTGGTCTCTGAATGTCAGCGTCTGATTTTATGTGAACCAGCATCAAACTCTGGGCATCAAGCGCGTTTTTGCTGCCGACAACGCCTTAGGTCTGAACGCACCATTAGGTTTAGGGGAAGAGTCAGGGATAGGGTTAGAATTTACTAATAGGCGTGTCGTAGAGTGACGTTACTCGGCGACACGCCCACTTTACGACACGCCTCTATCTTGCGAGCCACAGATAAACCTTACTCGCACGCAGTGGCGTTGCCAGCCGATTTTCCCGGGGCTTCAGCCCCAGATGTTTTGAGTCTAGCCCCGGGTATGAATTTACTGTTTAACCACCTTTTCCTGAAAAAAGTCAGATGAAAATCCAAATGACCCAGCTTTCTACCAGCACTTGAACGCACCATGAATGCGCGGGTCCAGCCTAGCTTCCGTAAGTGTGGTGTGTGAGTCAGCTTGTGTGTGTGTGAAGTCCGAGATCCGAAGTTGTCAGCTCCGTGTGCGCACGTGCAGAGGAGAGAGCAGTCAAACTGAAGTATCAGCAGATGATGAGAGCGGAGATGGACTGAAAATATGAGAGAAAGCAGCAGTTACATCCTCAGCTTTTCAGCAGGAAAGTAAAAGGTAAGATATCACAGTGTTGACTCTTTTTTTCACCCTAAAAACAATATGAAAAAGTCAACATGAAGTCCCCCAACATAAAAAACAAAGCTGAAGTTAGCAGCACCTCCTTTCCCAGCTTATGTTTCGATTTTGGCTTAAAGGGCAATTCCACTCAAATAATTTTCTACTGACAACATTTAATGAGGTCCTGTGTAACGTAGACTTTTCAAACCTGGACTCAGATGTTCTTTAGAGACTGTAGGTTAATTAAAGCAGTTTTTGATTCGTGAAACCTATAAATGAGGAGAAAATGAGAACAAATGAGGAGAACAAATGAGTAGGAAAAAAGGAGAACAAGTGATGAGAAGAGAACAAATTAGGAAGAAAAAGAAGAGCAAATAATGAGATAAGAAGAGCAGGTGATGATGAGGAGGGTCAGTGATGAGTCAAAGAGAAGACAAAAGGTGAATACTGTGTGAACTGTTCTGCGTGAGTGCAGCGAATGTGTTTCAGCAACATAATGGTCAACATTTCATTGTTGATTTTGTGGTTAGTTAATTTATTTAAATTAAAATGGCAATTTATGCACTCCATTATGTCTATTACTGCCTTCTAAAACACATTTTTGTAGCGAAAGACTAGAGAAAAGCTTATCTAATTTTTTATTAAAATTACACCTGGTGCGACTCCGGGCTAAGCCCAGGTTGTCCTTAAAGTCTGGAGTCGCCCCTGCTCGCACGAGGAGAGAAGACTGTTGGACAGACTTAGCCAGTTGAATTTGGTGAACTGTGTGTGTCTGTGAAGAACTGTAAGTAACTAGTAGCATTTCTGCCTGAACAGGATGGTTATTTAGCCTTTAATATTATTTAGCTGATTTGCTTATTCAGAAGTGTTCCTCCATTCACCATGTACCTATTTATGCTATTAAGCTAGCTGACCTGTTATATGCCAGTTACTGTAACTGTTAGCCTTGAACACATATTCATGTTTAGTCCTAACTGTAAGGGATTTATTAATAAATAATATCACATCAAACCTCCTTACCAACGCCTTAACAGTCTTACATGAACATCACCCTAATAGGCCACATTTTGGGTGTTCCATATAACTCCATACAAATGGCCTGAGTGGTAAAAAATTACAAGAAAGGAAATTAACATCCAGAGAATATTCGGACTACACACAAAAATGAGGGAGTCAAACTGCTTGGCAAAGATCTGCGCTCTCCGAGTGCTTTTCTAGTTTTTTATTTTGACTTCACAACCAGTTATTGAGATCAGACACACCTGGATTAATCAGTTTGTCACATAATGAAATACAGGAAGCAAAGGTCCTGTCTGAAGTTCAGGAAGTAGTGGAAAGTGCATATAGCCCATTAAAGTGAACAAATGCTACTGAAAAGTTTTTAAAGGAAAGACAAAAAAGACAACCGTATATAATAATTCCTGCTAATTAGAACACATGAATAAACCTCAAAGTACCTTTAATCAATAATCGATGAAATCATAACCAATCAATCATACAGTAAATATATCAGAAACCGATCACACACAAGTAGGCCTACCTTTAATGTAAGTAAACAATGAATGAATAACAATATGATCAAATGATAACAGAATTAACAAATACCTTGTAGTAGAGAAAATAGTTACATAATCTAAGATACTAAAAAGATATACAAGTTTATGCTAAGAATGTTGAATCCTTTAAATGAAAAGAATGCTGCATTTATCTTACAGACACCGCAACTTGTGGTAAAATACTCTCAGCTTCACAGCAGAGATGTTCCTCCTTCCTGCAGCTATAATCTCATCTGATACAAAGATGACCCACGAGGACTAAGGGATTATTGTTGTCTTTATAAGACATCGACAGGCTGGTATTTCAATCTTTGGGCGTGCAACCTTCCTAAATGCAAATTTCAACCACAATACCCAACATCTCAGTTTCACCATTTTACTCCAGTCATGTCAACAAACATGCTGATATGGACATGAATGTACAGTAAATGAGGGTCATGTGATTTATTCATTTATTGGTTAAAAAGTTGACTACTATTTATCTGGTAAAAGACCCACATAGATATTTTTTTAAATATATTTTTCACCAACACAGCTCTCACTGAGGTTTCATGGTTGGCTGATATTTAACTGGTGAGTTTCTACGTTTTGCAGGTTATTAAATTGATGAGGCATAGCGTGATCTCTTGGAAAAGTCTGCTTTGCACTCTGTTTATTTGCTGAAAACAACAACAACAACAAAAGTGTAAATCTACCTGCTCCAGTTCCTATACAAATGAAATACAACAAAATGTTAGCTAGGAACGGTAAACCCAGAATATTTCAACCATCGGTTGTTACGATTGTTACATCATCAGTTCATAACATATTGTTTTGATCATGAAAATAAAAATGTACACAAAAATATTTTTAAAAAAAGGATGGATTGGGATCATGAAATGAGGGCTTTGAATGCATGGAGAAATCCAAGTGAAAGTGAAATACAGTGATTTTTAGAGATCCCACCGGGTTAACACTAACACTAAACAGATTTTGTGTATTTAAAAACCAAAGTACAAGTTATCCAGGTTACATTCTTTGTAAGGATTTTTTGAAGGTCACCAACTTAAGAGTTGAGTAGTTTGGGTAGATTGCCTCATCTGGTAGCACATGTGACATTTCCAAGTCAAATCAAATACAAATTATCTGGAGAGTTATGCTTGGCATCATGGTAGAGCCCAGCTGCGACATATTCATGTTTCTTGAGTCTGTGGCTGGATTTTGCTCTGACATCTATTACTAAAAAATTCTTTCTATCTTTCTCATCTCGTCTTGTCCAAAGAGTTTTCAAAGTTTTTTTAAACCTCCACTGCACAGATCGATTAACAACTTGGTATTTTTTCAATGACATTTTTAATATATGTTTCCTTTTCATGCAGGGAAGCATGGTTGAGAAAGTCGTACTTGAAATAATTGTGTTCTTTCTCCACAGCTCATCATCCAGTATGTGTGAATGTTGGCTGAAACTAGCAGAAACAGTGATGTTTGGAGCTCACAGCTGCTGTTGCATGGTGATTAATGATATTTTCAGCCTCTCAACAACAGAGGAAGTAGGCGTGGTCCTCCAAGGCATAATCTGTGTGTTTAATCATTTGAATGCTGCCAGTCAGAAACAAGTTAGCCCTGCACAAAGGTAGCTCAAACATCCTGAGCTGTCATGACTTTGCATAAATCGCAGTGTATAATATTGCATTCTTTGCATTAGTTTGCATTTTATGTTTGATGCATAAAAACACCAACATCCTGTATGTTAGCTTTGAAATGAAAAGAAAATGTGTAATGCCTTTGAAGAAGTGTTTGTTGTTTTTTCCCCTATACACCCACAAAGAGCCATGCTAGAAGACATTTTTGACCTTTTTCTTAATTCTTCATTTTAATCACTGCGTTTGGCGTTTCCCATCCTGTCCAGCTACTTTAATGTGACCAAACAAATCTTATGTGATTATAGTCTCTAGAAGCTGGTGATAAACATTGTCAGTTTTGAAGAAACAATCAGTTAAGGCCAGTTAATGATAAGCTTTTCAGTGTATTACTTGTTTGAGATTATACATGTTTGAAGCAGCTTTGTATGTTGCACATATTTTATTGATATCACCTTGTGGTTTTTGGGTTGGGACCAGGCGGCAACCGCCGGTGGCCAACTATGAGGATACCTGGAAGAAGTAATTTTTTATAGTTCTCCCTTGATCCGATAGGGGCTGCAAAACAGAAAATCCCCATAGACTCCCATGTTAAAAACTCCAACTTCAGAGCAGAAATAAACATGTTTACAGCCTGGTTCAAAAAATCATTTTAGGTTTAATAGGTCTTTTTTTTTTTCTTTTCCTTTTCTTTTTCCCCTTTCCTTTTTTTCTTCCCTTCTTTTCCTGTGACACCAAACCTGAAAAACTGGCAAGACTTTATCTTAATCCCACATGGCAGTGGTAATATGAATCCTACAGTTTGTACCTTTTAAATGTAAAAGTTAGGTCAAAAAGTGGAAAATGTGTATAAAAAATGGACTTATTTGGAAACAAATGTCAGTATATTTACACAGCTATGCTATGTGCTCTATTCATGGACTCATTCAACCTCTGTTTATACAGGGTGGTGCACGAAGCAGTTCTTTTTAAAATGGGTGCCCCATTTGCAGAGTATGAAAGTGTTAAATTACCAATGACCAAATAAACAAACATAAAACAAATTAGAAATAAAGAGTGCCAGTTTGTTTGTTAAAATAATCCATCAGCTGCAACTCGTTCTCCTCCACTGCACACTGAAAATGTTTGCTGTCCGAGCAAATACGAAACGAAGTCATTCGCACGCACATTCAGGAAATACTCCATGGACTCATTAGAGTCAGCCTGCGTAGCAACTGGAGCTTAGGTTGACTTGTAGTCTCTCAAAAAAAAAAGGATTTAAAATTAATAAAACCAAACTGCCATGAGTTCAGATGGAAAAAGCTTCAGATGAACTTCACTAACACATGCTCTTCACAATACAGAGAAATTCTGATGCAATGTTTTCGTCAAAGCTCGGGAAAACAATGGAAGATAGCGGGCAGCTTTGAGTTGCTGCAGGGAGGGGACATCAGCAGAACCACATGTTTTTCTTGTGATTTCTGCTGTATATATTCCTTCTTTCAACAAATTTTCTTTTACAAGCCCCTAAAGCAGCCCAGTCCATGTAGTGGTGAACGCATTACAATACGTATTGACACTGGCATCTGCTTTTAGTCAATAGGTCAGAGAGGAGGCATGGAGAAACATGCAGCTGTGCACGAACAACATGGGTGTTGGTTACTTCCAATCAGCACCTCCTGAACTGTGCAGCTCTCAAGTCAGATAAATGAGATAGGGGGTGTCATTTACATTTAGTGGGCATGTGCTCGCGCAACGTTAATGACTGCAGGAGAAATGTCATTCTTTGTGTGTGCAGGGGTGAATGAAAACTGCTGAGTCACCGTGAGCTTTCAACTATACAATTCAGGATGTCTTGCACACGCAAGAGGAAACAGACACATTCCTGCAGTTGCTAATGAAAACTAAAATCAGTGAACTGTTCTTCGACACATGCATCTTTTCTTTTTTTAATCAAGCAGGTGGAAAATCGGCAGACATTAAATGCAGCAGCAAAGATGTCTGTAGATCCCTTTGTGTAGCAGTGGCAGAAACTGAGCACACAGAGGGCATAAAAGCCAAATTCTTTCATTATTGCTTTTATTCAGTGCACTCTTTTATTGAGGTTTGACTGTTTTTTTTATTTGTCTTGATGAAAAGTTTTTTTTTTTTCCATCATGATAAAAACTGTTTTATTATTTTCTGACTTTAAATATTTAATTAAGTATTGGTCATAATTTTCATGTGTGAGCAATATATAGATGTCAATTCGTGATATGACATGACACTGAACTTTTTTGTCTTGAATTCATGTTTCACTTTTTTTCCTGCTTGAAATCAAAGAGTTGCAACACAAAGCAAGAGAAGTCACCCCCCCCCTCACATGACTTTAGCAATGCCTGTGGATACAAACATTTGACATTTTACCATTTTAAAAATAGTGATTGAACCCAACTGCTCGAGCCTTCAGCCATCATGTGTCTCTGGGTTGACAAAAGAAGAAGTGTTAAAAACCTGTCAGGAATGAGTGTGAACTACCGCCACAGTCTTGAGTTGCTGATCTTAGGTGATAACACAGGAATGGGATGGGACATATTTCCACCAATCCGGATGTGGAGGGTTGGACTCTGTTATAAAACCAGGCATGTGGAGCCATCTGCACTCACTCCTCACCTCATTCTCACCAGCATTTCTTTAGCTTGTCAGCTGCATCATTTCCCTCTGAAATCATGGCCAAGGACATGACTCTGCTGTGGGGCGCCGGCTCTCCTCCTTGCTGGAGGATTCAGATCGCTCTGGAGGAGAAGAATCTGCAGGGCTACAATCAAAAACAGCTCTCTTTTGAGAAAATGGAGCACAAGTCAAAGGAAGTCATGGATATGAATCCCAGGGGACAGGTAGGTTCAATGCATTTTCAGTATTATTTTTTCCATGAAATTCATTGATTAAAAAAAGGAAATACAATGATTTTTTACATTTTCTACTATCTTTCTTAAAGCTTCCAGCCTTCAAGCATGGGAACAATATCCTGAATGAGTCCTGTGCGGCCCTCTTGTACCTGGAGGTGAGTACTTGGCTGAGGTCCTCTCTTTGGCCCTGTTTAAAGTTTCATGCAGCCACAGACTACCGAGGGGTTAATGAGTAGGAGTGCTGCTTTTGCTTGTATGTTTAACAATGCCTTGCAGACAAAAGGACACTGTACACCGCAGAGGTAAAGAAACCGGACCTCTTCATAACAGGTGCTCTTTTCATGTCTCCCCCAACAGAGTCAATTCCAGTCCCAGGGAACCAAGCTGATCCCTGACAGCCCCGCTGAGTTGGCAGTCATGTACCAGCGCATGTTTGAGAGCTTCGCGCTTGGAAACAAAATGGGTACGTTTGCGCAGAAAAAGCAAGATAGCAAACATCTGCAAAGCCAGACAAGCTGGCTCACCCTGAAAGTCCTCCCTCTATATTATGATTATAATGCACTGTGATAAAAGATAACATTGAAACCTCTATGCAGGGCACAAACCTGTTGTTGCCAGTCAGACGTCTGCCTCTTGGGACTTTGCATTCCTCTTGGCAACATCAAACACCAACTTGCCAACTTAACGCTACTGAGACTTGATGTCTTCAGTCTCCTCGGAGGCAGCTTAACATCATCTGCTCCCCTCCTCCCCATGAGACCAAACTGGTTCAAAACACATGGCATGCACTAATGAGCTGTGCACTTGCATAATTAAGCCGTGACACAATGCATCAATTCTATGGGGTGCAAATGCAACCTTCACAACAGGTAGTGATGTCGAAAGGTCACAAGTTAATCCCACAAAGGATCACAGGCTCTGAGCTGCTTGCATGTAAAGCTGAAGTCATGAGATGTGGTACGACATATTTTCTGTTGGAGAGGGAGGGTAATAATACAAGTTTTTAAGATTCCTCATTTGCCATTTGTACCCTTACACTTAGTCTGGGTACACTGGAAATCTTTAAGTGAGATAAAATAAAAGAAGATGGAATATAAGAGCAAAGCTCAAAGGAATTCCTACAAACTTGTGTGCAGCAGGGGCAGAGTATGCTATGCTCCATTTGCAGCTGCTGTTGCATAATGTCCTGACTGATCCCACCCACTGCTGCAAGAGCGGAAATGAAAGTGATTACCACACGTGGGAGTCATCCAGAGTGCAGATAGTTTGACTGACATGGTTTATATTCTTCTTCTAACTGCATCCCTGTTTGTCATTTTTCAGGGGATGTTATCTACTACAACTGGAAGGTCCCAGAGGGAGAGAGGCACGACTCTGCTGTGCAGAGAAACAGAGAAACCCTAAAAGCTGAGGTCAAAATGTGGGAGGGATACCTGCAGGTAGAGTGGAAAGCACTTTGTTTTGATGCTTTAAAAAAAAAAAAAAAGATATTTTACTTCATATCACACATATTACACATTTTATGGAGAATAAGCCTTTAATCTTTGCTGTAAAGTCCGAAATACCAGCATATCTGTCTCATCAGAAGTTTTCAAAGCCCAAATAGAAACACTGCTCTTGTTTTTGTTGGGTTTTTTTTAGTTAAAAAAAAAAAAAAAACTAATTAAAAAAGTGTTAAAACACCAGTTATAATTTGATGAAGGGCTCTGGATGCACTGGTTTCCTGCCCTAACTTCATCAAATCCACATTGTGTCATTTAGACATTTCAGCCTTTATAGGTTGTTAGTTTTATGTAAATTTGTGAGCTTTGAAAGCTTTGCACAGTGTATTTAACTATCTTTCTGTCACTGTTAGGATAAACTGACCCGTCAGCTGTGAATGCGGTGTTGATTTTAACATCTAACCTAAAGTGAAGCTCATTTATCACCTGCTTTATATTTTTTATATGCAATAACAGTCTGCAAGCTATCAAAGCTAACATTTTCTTAAAACTTGAACCATTAAAATAGCATGTCAAGCTCTATGAAATTAATGTGCACGCCTTGGGATATGTTTATTTTTTAAATCCCCAGGTAGCAAACTTGGATATCTTGCTTCAACAGGGTTTTGTACTTTCTTTCAGGGATCAGGCTGTTTCCTGGCAGGAAAGACCTTTTCACTGGCTGATGTGGCTATTTACCCAGCAATCGCTTATCTCTTCCGCTTTGGGTAAGTGTGTTAAATGCCCAGAAATTGCTTTTAATCTTTTTTTTGTCTGTTTTTAAGAAAATGTGAATGGATGGAATAATAAACAGAATAAATGGCAAAAATAAGAGTCTTACATCACAACTCTTCTCTTTGGTGTAGGTTATCTGAGGAGCACTACCCTAAACTGGCAGCTTACTATAACTGTTTGAAGGACAGACCCAGCATCAAATCCACCTGGCCTCAGGTCTGGAAGGACACACCAGGACAGGAAGTGCTGAAAGACCTCTAAGATCCAAAAACTGAACCTGTTGCTGTTGCAGTAACCACTCCTTCCACTGCACTATTCTAGAAGTTCACATGTTTTATAGCTATGCACTTGCATCCACTCAATGCTGGATGAAATGTTTGTGATTTACTCTTCAGAACATGCTTTATTAATGGGCTGTGAGGAAAATAAACAAAGAAGAAAATTGACAGAGTCTGCTTTATTATTTCAAAACTTTAGTCTTTTTATGCCTTAAATATGTTTTGTTAAGTCTGTGTATGAAGTGTCAAATAGACTTGATGGTTTTAAATTGCAGCTGTAGCTTCCACAGATTTTTAACCTGGGGCCTGCACCAGAAAGCAGGTTATGTAGAAACTCGGAACATGTTAACCCTAATTTGGGGGAAATCTGGGTTTTCCATTCCAGAAAATGAGGTAAGTCTTACTCTGAGTCTGTTGCCATGGTCACTGACTTCATAAAGTAAACATACTCGTTGGTAGGTCAACCATAAAGTCTCCACCTCCAGCAGCAGTCAGACATGGGTTGGCCATATTTATGTGATTCCAGAAATTCAGGAGCTGGATTACATAATAAAGATAGTGAGAGGACTTTTTATAACTTCAACATTTGTGATAGATGTATAATGTCTTTATCATCATTCAGGAGCTCGCAGCACCATTTTGCAGTTACTCAGATTCTCCAGCTGTGGCCTATGCTACATATCCAACATGCCACAGCAAGATTTGTACTTTGCACCGTAATACTTTTTTGCAAATACAACTTTTCTTAATAACATTGGTAACATAACATTTTTGAAAATCAAGTTACAGTATGAAAATCCTCATCATGTCTGAAATGATGATTCCATGAATGTGTGATGGTAGAGAATAGATCTACTTAATACATTTTATTCGAAAAGCGCCTTCTCAAAGCACCCAAGGACAAGTACAAGTAGATAAAATATTAAACAGCAAGTTAAGAGTAAAAACGCAAACAGATACCACAGGAAAAACACTGGAGTGATGCATATGAATGTAGGTGGAATGAGACTGCACACGAGAGTTTTGAGTCTGGATTTGAAAAGAGGGAAGGAGCCCACTCTACAGAGATCAGGAGGGAGGGAATTCCAGAGACACTTTTCAGCATCTGTCTCAGATATCTGTCTCCTTACCATCTTCTTCCTTCGCCCATGATGGAGATTCTGCTTCGGCATATTGAAAACTACCACATGTGGCAAAATCTAAGTATTAAATACTGAAAACAGCATCTTTTTTTTTTTTTACTGTGATTGGAGCCTCAATTAGATACAGAACACCGTAAGATCTCTTATATATATATATATATATATATATATATATATATATATATATATATATATATATATATATAAAATTCCAATTAAAGAAGGAAAAATATCAGTTGTCAGTGAAGTAAGTTGAAACTGACAAATGCAACATATAAAAAATCTATAAAAATCACAATAATGAATTTGAGTTGTGGTTCAAAAGAAATATTAAAACAAACACACAAAAAACAAAACAAGCTAACAAGCATGGTGGAGCTCTGAAGCTTAACTTTTATTGAGCAACATTCTGAGACAATCACTGCAATCAGGTGTTTTCTGTAATGTTCAAAAAGACTTTTACACCTGTTGACAGGTATTTTGGCCCACATTTCACAGGAAAGGTGCTGTAATGTGTCTGGGCCAGTTTTATTTTTTATTATTTTTATTTCCTACCACAATTCAAAAGCAATATTTTATTTCACTAAATTATAATTTTGTAAATTTTTATATATTATTTGTTTCTTTAGTTTTTTCTTATCTGAATTATTATTGTGAATTTAGCCTTTTCTTTAATCGGGGAGTGTCAATAATCTTGAGCATGACTACTGTTGGTTTTTGTCACTGGTTGCCATGGTGAATCCACCTATCAGTGTTCCATTGATGATGGCTTATTGTTGTGGTTCTCAACACTGAGTAACAATACTCAAAGCTGATCAGGAATGAAAACTCATTTGCTCAGCTCAGAGTGAGATAACCCAGAGTTTCTTTTTGGATTTAGAGTTAGCTGAACATGTGGAAATATCAGTTTTCACACACTTCACCTTTGTGCAGTCCTGTTTCTGACTCTAATGAAGGTCTGTATTTATATCTGTGCCTGGTATTTCATATAGGAGTCTGTGGATGGACTCAAGGCCGACTCAGGCAGCCAAAGAGGTTTTATTGTTTTCATTCTTTAGGAACAGATCTTGTTTTATCTCTTCATGCAGCCAATTTGTCTAAGAACTGTTTGTTAAAAGTGCCCCTCTCTGAGGAGAGTGACCTTGACAGACTATGAGGATACTGGTCTCTCTGTGTGTGACGCTCTCTGCATGCAAGCAATATTTGCTCCTTTTTTGTTGAATAAACTTTTGTTTTTCTTCTAAACTCATTCAGACCCTTGGTAATACTTCACTTTTCAATAACAAACCTCCTCTGGCCTTCCATGGCCGGCATATGCAAACAAATCCCTGGGGTCACAAAATTGTCCTTTGACCAACTCGTGTTTGCAAAGTTACCTACTTAACTGCAGACGGACATCAGGAGTTTGGTTTTCCCTGCAGCGTGTCAGCAGTAGAGGATGGATGCTTGTCTGCTTTTACTGGGCCTGCTGTCTCTCAGCAGTATTTCCTCTAGCAAAGGTAATATTCATACTTTCAGGACTATTTGTAATCTCAGAACTAATACGTGTGGTTATCTATGTGTGAGTGTGGAAGTATTTATGTCATAACTTTTATGCAGTAATAAGTATTGTTTGCTTTTTTTGTTTAATCACAGAACTGACCTGTGGCTACTTACCAGCGTCTATGTGGTCAGATGCTTTTTTAAATTATGGCTTTGTGTCATTTCTCATTTCTCAGAATGTAGACGAGAGTTTCTTGAGAACATTGATTTTCCAGGAACAGATATAACATTTCTGTACTCTCCTGATGTGGAACACTGTCAGCTGCTGTGCACCCATCACCCCTTGTGCCTCTTCTTCACCTTTGTGCGGTCTGACTGGACCAGAGATAACAGGTATTAGAAATGCTCAAGCAGCACTTGAAGAAAACCCCCCCAAAGAACAAACAAAACCTTAAATAAAATTCATTCAGAAAACAAATGACCGAAATAACATCTAGAACTGGGTAAAACTTTAAAGTGTAATGAAACCTCTGAAACCCACAACACAAGTAAAAAGAATGCGCATACTAACAGAAAAACAAATATACAAGAAGTCATAAAATGTCAAAACTTTAAGATGATATACTAATCAAAAATTTGATTTAATCTTTGCATTTCAAATAATCTATCATTCTTTATGTGCAGGAGAATTATAATTCACATGCTGTATGGGCTTGTTATGATCTTGCCATAGTGGTTATGTAAAGTCCTCTACGTAGTGTTTAGGCTACTGCAGCTGCGTTGACCTTTGCCTCCCCCAATTTTCACCCGAATGCATGCATGAAAAAAACTGACGGTGACATAAAAACTAGAGATGCACCGATCCATTTTTTTCCTCCGATCCAATCCAATACCAATACCAGGAATGAATTACTGTTGCATGAATGAAGCATATACCTCGCCATGTGAGTGAAAGCATGAAACTTGACATAAACATTTAGCCTTGTGAAAAAAAGGGTAACAAAATAGCACAGATATAACTGTACTTAATTTAATCTATTAACAAATAAAAACTTTACATTTACTATGATATAAATGAAAACAGAAACTATTGGATTGAAACGCTGGATCGGCCTCATTCATCCGATATCCAGCTAGTATTGGAGCAGACATCCGATCCGGATATTGGATCGGTGCATCTCTAATAAAACCAAGGAAAAATATGATTGTAAAAATGGGCTTTTAACTTGTTCTTGCAGACATTTCTACTGTTACCTCAAATCCACTCCTTCTGGGGAACCTAAAACTCAGACTCCACTGCTGGGTGTCACATCTGGCTTTTCTCTGAAACCCTGCGACTCAAACCCACGTAGGTTCACCAGCATTACCAAAACCACTGATCAAATCATCAAATACATGCCCACATGCTCCTTAAATGTCTGTCCCGGAAATATCTTTGTCTCTACCAGAGCCTTGTCTTTCTAAGATGTACCAAAACATGGACTTCCACGGGGCGGATTACAAATTCTTGTTCACACCAGACTATGACGACTGTCAGAGAGTCTGCACTCAGGATCCTCTCTGCCAGTTCTTCACTTTTGCAAATGGAGATTTCACACAAGAGAACATCAGGTAAAGGTGGACGGCACAGTCTTAGATTATTTCATTACTGTATAGTTTAATTTACAATGAGCCTAAATTAAACTTTAAAGGTAAGTTTTGCAATACAGGGAAAAAAAAAACAATAGTGAACATTAGTGAGAGGAAGAATACATTTTACAAGTAGTTGAGCACACCAATATACATCAGTACCATAAATGACCAAAAGAGGGCACCTACTGTCCATCACACATGAAGTTACGAGATCAACAAAAACAAGTACTTGAGTGAAGGATGGCACAGTTAAAAAGCTGCTCCATAATGTAGGAAAAACTGTAGATTAGATGTGTAGTTTAGGTCATTCAATAATGTTAATTACTTCTTCTGTTCAAGGTATAGATGTCACCTCAAATTCCGTTGGGAAATACCAAGGGCCCCCAGAGTAGAAAGAATGACTGGGCTCATATCTGGATTTTCTGCACGCACACAAGTAACTCAGCAATTTGAAACAGGTATCCAAACGGTGAAAGCTGGAGTCTTAGTTGAAAACCTCCTGCACATAGTTGTTCATGTTTAATATTGTCTGTTTCATACAGAATGTCCGAAGAAGCTGTTTCCAAACACAGACATCCCAGGACACAATATCCAGTCGCTGAAGGCGGTATCTGTTGAACACTGTCTGGCCCTGTGCTCTAACAATCCAGGATGCACCTTCTTCTCTTTTTTTAGGTGGCGTGAGTGTGTCTAAGCAAATACAAATCCAGAAAATGTTGAGAGGCTGTGGAACATTTCTATGAAAGCAGGATGCAAATATTCTCATACACCAGCATTTTATTTGCAACGGATCATGGAAAACATGAAATACAGAAAGAGAAACATTTATGATAAAGTTATTTTGAAATTGACTGTATTTGTGGATTACACATCAAACTGTATTCATTATAGACCAGGAAACTATCAATAAGCCCAACAAGTGATTTCCATGACGGAGTGATGGCTGAGATTCTGAAGATCGCTTTGCACACTGTAATGTCTCC
Source organism: Atherinomorus stipes (assembly GCA_023101725.1). Taxonomy (NCBI): domain Eukaryota; kingdom Metazoa; phylum Chordata; class Actinopteri; order Atheriniformes; family Atherinidae; genus Atherinomorus; species Atherinomorus stipes. Next base: position 9,401 of record JALJCO010002960.1, on the reverse strand, counting down.
AGATTTGTAAAGTCTTTAATAGGGCTGCCACAAACGATTATTTTGATAATCAAGTAGTCATCGATTATTTTGGTGATTAGTAGACTCAACGGATCATACAAAAACTGTAGCATTTTAACAGTACCAGTCAAAACTTTGGACCCTTTTTCATTGAATCAAATGCAAGAATACAGTATGTCCAAACTTTTGGACATACTGTATTTAAAAAAAAGCTGAGTCCAGTTGCTACGACTAGGCAGGAGCATCAAAGATAGCAAGTGGAAGCAGAGGGTACAGCATCAGTTTTGATGGGGAAAATAAAGCTTATAAACAATAAACAATTAGTTGATTATGAAATTAGTCGCTGACTATTTTGACACTCAAAGATTAGGCAATTAATTGATTAATTGTGGCAGCCCTCGTCTTTAAATATTATGTACTGGTGAAAATGTTAAAGTAGAAGTATTTACAGCAAATAATTTTATTTTGAATTTACATTTTACACAGCACCCAATTTCTTTGAAGTTGGGTGCATTTAACCCTCATAGCTTCTTAAGCTTTCTGAAGGGGTAGTGAGTAACCTTTTATGTTGTAACCTTTTTTCTACTAATGCAAATAGCATAAAACTTGGTCAAAGTGTGTATTTTGGCTTGACTCATGATATTCTAGAAGATGGGTTGCCTAACTCTTTTTCTAAGGTCTTTAACTAAAATATACCTCATTTCCTCCTTAGTGCCAATCCGGGCCACATTGACTTGCATTGAAAATGACCTTTCTATAATCAAATGCCATTTCAGAATAAATTTTTAGGATAAAATTTTTTCACTTCACACACTTGCTCTACACTTCAATGATTTAGTTTGAACTGTTTTCCATGACATAAGACCATTTACTCAAAAGGGGCCCTGCTTTTTACCTTAGTGATGAAAAAACCCAGAGACTTCAATGTTATTTTAGCAAATCAGTGTCCTTCAAAAACTCAAAAATGCTAACACATCCAATGAAGTAAAAAATCTTTTTTCTTCTTTCATGTGAGGTTATTTCGAGTGAAAGGGTCTCAAATTTGTAATTTTAGAGTTTTTTTTTTTTTCAAGCATTTTATCAGTTAGATCACATGCATAAAAAACAGCTAATTATTTAGGTCACTTTTGCAGGAATTTAGTTCCCTCTCTGTAATGCACTCCATTCCTTTCAAACTGGAATTTTTCCCATATTTTTTTCATTTTATCATGAAACAACTTCCCATTAGCTTTTTTAATTTGGTTCTATAATCTATGCTTAGGTCTGCTCTTGTACCTAATAATAACCTGCCACCTATAGCTATTTTTACTTATTATATCCCACTTTTCAGTTTTAGGCAATGGGAGCATTGTGTGTACAAACTGGAACTTAAAGGGTTAAAATTTTGAAACTTTTTAATTTTTTTGGTATTGATGGTTAGGCCAGAAGTCAGTGATGACAGCCATAAAAAAAATTCAGCTTTTAATTTTACACAGTATTTACAGGCCATTGCCAGTCCGTGCCCTTAAGAAGCTAACGTAACTTAAAAAAAAAAACACTAACACAAATAGTATAAATGCATCAAAAAACATTTTATACCTTTTTTAATTACTCCAGGGCTCTATAATCCTCACAAAAAATATTTTTTTGCATTAATCACATTTATTTTAACCCCATTTTCAGTTTTTGAAGTTGGACAGCGTGTATGCAAAGTGGAATTAAAGGGTTAAAATTTTATAACTCATTATTTTTTATATTATGGTTAGGCCAGAAGTCTGTGATGACAGCCAAGAAAAAAAGGCAACTTTTCATTTTTAGATATATTTACAGGCCATTAATGGACATTGGCCAGTGTGTGCCCTTAAGAACAACGTAACTTTTTCTTAGGAGGCATGAGGGTTAAGTCTTTGTTATATTCAGTACTGTATATTATATTTAAGTGCTGTTGCAAAAACACAATGTAGCAATAATTAGTAAATGCTTGATAGAATTTATCCCCAATTTTTCCAGTATAATTTTTAAATGCCCTGATTGGTTGATGAAGCTTTTCACTTTTATATGTTCTTTCCTTTCTTTTCAGACAAATTTAGACACTGATGTTGAATTTATTTTATTTTCTTTTCTTTTTTTTTTTTTTTTTTGCAGTGATGACTTCAGCTGCCATTTAAGGTACAATACACATGAAATGGTGACCAAAGCAAAAAGAGGAGTCACATCAGGGCTGCCAGCACACTTTTGTCAGCTTGATTACAGTACGTATCATCAAACAATGCAAAAACTGATTAAATATTTTCTTGCAATCTTGTATAGATGAAATATGTAATACTGCATTCCCAGTACTCCCTGTCCAAACTAATCTAATCTGACAGAGAAATCATATCAACATAAGTTAACCTTCTGTTACGCCTCCAGTCAACTTGTTGTTCAGATCTGAACTTGTCATGTCTGGGAGTACTTGGACTTTTGAAGACAATGATTTATGATTGGTCATTACAAGGTCGACAAAATGATTTTGACTCATTAAGTTATTTTTATCTAATTTGGGCTTTAGCCGGCACTCGAGCAGTTACTTTGTGATTGTTTATGAGCCAAAGGATTTGACTAAAAAGCAACGAGAGAATTCTGATGTAAAATCATGAATTACCAACAATAATAATGTTAATCAAAGGCCTACCTGATCAACAACAGCCACGCATTTAACTTTTATTTGTCTGGAATGCCAGTTACCCACCAAAACTTCATACCTTATGCAAAATATCTGTCTGGGACAGTTAGAAACGCAATCTCAATTACTTTGTAAGCCTACATGTGAAGAAATTGACCATAAAGATGATTTTGACTTTGAAATATGTTTATTTTACCATGCTTCTGTGATCCAAAATCCCAGTTTTCAGCTTTTCTCACCTACATATTGTGATTGTGGAAAGAAAGCTGCTGCTTTGCAGGAGAGACCCTTGGCTGCTTCCAAATCACTTTCCCTTCTTCTATTAGACACGAGCTTGACGTTAGCTTGCCAGTTGGAATTTTTAAAATCAGACGTGTTGAAGGAAAGTTACGAGCTTTGCTTTTCAGCGGAGTTCAAGCAGATCATTTGCCTGGATTCCAGGCGATCATGCTGGACAGAGTACTTCTTCATTAATACTGGTAATGCAGAATATTTGAGATAAACTCTCATCTAATATTAACAGTAAATATGTGTTATACGTTTGCCAGGCTCATAAATTCAAATCTATCGTGACTGAATGACAAGTCCCGCATTTTAGCAAGCTACAGTAGTTAACAAGAATTTCAGCTAGTTTGGAGGCAACAGGGCGAGCTTGACAAACCTGCTGTTTTTGTGCAACCTGTGGCGAGTTTAGCGAGTTTTGTATAGATTGATCAAAAGTGATGGTTGAGATTCCTGAGTCTTGAGTCATGGCTCACCTGTGATTTTCATCTTTTTAAAATACTCTCAGACATCGCGTTTCTGCTCGTTTGGCCATGCTGACATTGCAGCGCAAAGCTGCTCGCTGCAGCTTGTGCAGCTCCCTCTGGCATCAGGCATCAACCGATCATGTTGTGTCACTGCATGTTTGCGTGCTCCTGTGCCGTCAGATTTTATTTCTGGAGGATTTTTATTTCTTTATTTCTTTCTCAACATGAAACTGTTATATAAGTATTTGTTATATTTCCAGCATTGAAAGGGAAAGGATGGAATTGGGGATGGCAGTTTTACAGGGGGGATGATTTTCATTGTTTTTGTTTCAGGGGGGACGGCATTCTCCCTCAAGTACTAATTATGATGTTTTAAGCCCAAATAGCAAAACCTGTGCCATTTTCCAAGACTTTTCTGCAGAGCACCAGCAGCTTATTAGCAATTCACCTCTTATTTGTGGGCGCGGTCAGAGCTGCTCAGTGCCGCACTCCCCCAAGAAACCTTTACCATTGCTGTCTCATAGCAAGGGCAAGGTGTTTTGGTGGTTTATACTGTAAAAGCTGATGTCAATGGGTCTGTCTCAATCTGTGCACATGAGCACTTCAAACACTCTTTTTAAGTGTGTAGTGCGTTCATGCTGTCATTGAAGCTAAAATTCAGTGCACTGAAAGTACCAGGATGTTGCCCTAATAATGGCCAAAGATGAAATGCAAAACGAAGCACACTACTCGCACTAAACGGACGCCATCTTGCTGATGTAGAGGAAGAGGCGGGACTTTTGAACTACTTTCAGAGTTGAATAATGGTGGTGAACAATTCAGCTGCGACCCCTTCTGCATCAGAGGCGGTATTCTACTGATTTAAGTAACGTTTATTAATTTATTTAGACAATTACTAATGTATATTGTGGCATGCTACCAAGCTGTTCACTCCCTGATGACAGTTATGATCTGGTCATGTGTTTGAGGCCGCAGTTATACCAGCTCAGTAGAGTTAGCACACATTAGCGGGTAATGCTAGTCCGTCTGCAGTGTAACTGCAGTGCTCTATTCTGGTCAGCACTTAGTGACAACAGTGTGCACTATAAAGTACACAGTGCGCACTACACACTGAATTCCAGTTGCAAGTGTGCAGTTTGACACAGGCTCAAAGTGTTTCTTCTTAGCATCGCAACCTGCAGCACATGTGTGTTTTCTTCTCCTCAGAGTCTGAACGAGTGGAGCAGGGCAGCTTGTAATTCGCCCTTTGGCTTTGTGACATATGAAAGTCAGTTTGTTTGAGCCTCTCTTTCAGGGCCTGCCACTGCATCATGATGGTTTGAATCCAGAAATACTCAGAAATGCAATTTTCAGTTCACTTTTCTCAACAATGTCCTTTATAATAAGAAAAATGCCACACAAATATGTAAACAACATGAAAAACAGGATTTCATGGGTGCGGCTCTTTAAGTACTGGAGGGTACAGCAGAAATTTAACCATATACATTTGTCATCACAGACTGGGTTAAAACGCCCTATGAAGGAATAGATTTTCCTGGTTTTGACATGCGCTTTGAGCTGATGGATAATCTCGAAGCATGTCAGAAGAAGTGTGCTGAGGATCCTCACTGCCAGTTCTACACCTACGTCACTGAAAACTATCGTAACAGTGATTTTTGGTACAGTATTCCTTATTCAAACTCCTTAAACACAGATGTTCTAAATATTTATTTGAAATTTAGGAAATACCCACAAATCTTCAATATATTTATGCAGTTTTATATTTATTTACATTATTTTCTGTAATCTGATGCCTTCTTGCGCTTAATAATAAAATGCTGATTTTTGTGTTGTAGGCACCGCTGCTACCTGAAGCACGTCATCACCATGCCTGTTCCTCCCCAAATCATGAAACAGGCCTATTTGATGTCAGGCTTCTCTCTGAGGAATTGTACGACTACAGTTCTGTAGAAAAAGAAAAGCAAGTGAGAGAAACGTATCTTCTCAATAAATCATGGTAGCAGTGGTCATTTTTATTGTGAGTGTTTGTGTGGAAACATGCGCAAATAAAGAGAAGTCTTAAACTATTTTGCTTTTGTGTTAACATTTTCAAATTATTACTGCATATTACAAGCGACTTTTAAAAGAACATGTTCTGCCTCTTAAATCTAGATTAAACTGAGAAGCCCTTTGTTCTACCTTTAGAAACTCTACAGTACAACGAAAATGAAGATTTCACATTGAGAGTTAAGAGCTTAGTTAAGTTAATGTAGTACTATGCCATCTAAAATATGAATCTTGATTATGAAGAGTTTTAATCTATAGAGAAACAAAGTCATAATTTATATTTTACAGGAAACAATTTAAGAGAATTTATGATTTTAAAAAAATATGATCTTTTCCCGTAATGACCTTTGGAAGTCATGCAATGTTCTGAAGATAGAAATCTTGATAGTAAAAAATGGCAGATGATCCCACTTATAATAATAATAAAGTAGCTCTTTTTGGCTGTTATTATTCACAAGTTGTTTTGCTGTCTGAGAAAATAAACTCTGTTAGAGAAAACACATTTTTAGAAATGGATTGAAGGCTCGTAGAAAACCCTGGAAACATGAAAACTTGACATAAAGGCTTCATGGCGAGAAAAGTAACCAGGTACATTGTTTTAGCAATAAACGTTTGTAAAGCAAGCATGACTTTAGCCTCGAGCCAGACACTGACTCACTGACCGACAATCAAAACATGAGAAGATAACAGAGGGGGCTCCATGGTGGCAATGAGAGGTGCTGGCTTGTTTTCAGATTGTTCACTTACTCAGTCACCCACTTGACAACAGAATGAATCTAATGCTGTCTTCATGTGGTATGGGGAAGAAGATCCTTTCTTTTGTGAAGTGGAAATTACCACTGTGTTGTGTTCAAGTACTTTTGTTGTCATAATGAAGTGAAACACAGGAGGCTATCCTCGACTGACTGCTAGCTAGCATCTGCTCTTAGGAGGTAAAATTGTAAGAGGTAAGTTTAAATGGCAATGTAAATAAAGTTCTGTGTGCCACAGTATTATGTAGGTGTCAAACTAGCAAACAGCAAAGAGAACTTTTAACATAATGCAATGCTTTTCATTCAGGAAAAGCATTGCAGTTTACTTCATCTCAGCAGCTTGGGTATCATAAAAAATTTCCCAGCTTTGAAGTGGAACTTACAATGTGAGCAGGTGTTCACGTGCAATTTTGTTGTTGGTTTTTGGTATTTCCCATTACAATAGGACATGAAGGCTGCATAAACTGTGACTTTTGGAAACACAACTCGACTGAAACGGCACGGCTGAAAGTGTCTAGCGACATCATGATGTCTGCAGACTCAGGAAGATGTACAGTACTGGTCCTGTTAGACCTGCATCAGGCTTTGATACGGTCGATCATGCCATCATGATAAATTGGCGGCGGAATTGTGTGGGAATGACAGGTCCAGTGTTGGAGTGGTTTCCCTCCTACGTGGCTGGAAGGAGCTTTAGTGTATCAGTCAATGATATGATGTCTTAGATGGGCAGATCTACAGTGTGGTGTACCACAGGGCTCAGTCCTGGGACCACCTCTCTTCTTGCTATATCTTCTTCCTCTTGGCCAGATAATCCAGCAGTACAGTGATGTGCCATATCTTTTCACCAACGACACACAGTTGTACTGCTCCTTTAAAACCTCCAAGGTCCACAGACTCCACTTTCTGATTAACTGTTTGTCCCAGTTTAAGCAGTGGTTAAATGACAACTATCTCGCACTGAATGCTGAAAAGACAGAGACACTCATTATTGCCCCTGACAGTGCTATCCGTGACATTAAACAGCACCTGGGTGATTTGTGTTCCTCTGCCAAATCAAGTCTGTGCAATCTTGGAGTGATTTTTGATGAGGGGATGTCCCTAACACAACGTTCTAAAAAATTAATCAGAAACTGTTACTTTCATTTGCGCAACATCTCCAAGGTGAGGAAAATTGTCTCACAGGGTGATTTGGAGAAAATTATCCATGCTTTTATTTCCTCAAGACTGGACTATTGTAACAGCCTGTTAACTTGCCTAAACAAGAAGGAGCTGGGTCGCCTACAACTTGTCCAGAACTCTGCTGCAAGGCTCCTGACCTGCACAAACACCTCTCCTGAAGTCCTTTCATTGGCTTCCAGTCGCTTCCAGGATAAATTTTAAAATCCTGGTCCTTATTTTCAGGGCTCTTCATGGACAGGGGCCTGACTACATTACTGGTCTGATCCAACCTTATACTTCGGCCTGTAGCCTGAGGTCAAAATCTGCTTATGGTTTCCTGGACCTGTTTTAGAACCCGAGGAGACCGATCTTTTAAAGCACTGGCACCCCGTCTCTGGAACAAACTTCTTTTGTCCCTGTGCTAACTGGACTCTGTGGATATATTTAAAAAGCAGCTAAACACTCATCTGTTTACAGAGGACTTTCAAAGCACATAGCTAATCATTTTATTCATTTATTTATTTAGTTTTTACTTGAATTTTATTTGTTTTTACTTGTGTTATCACTACATTCTCACCGCAGGTAAATGCGACCTGAATTTGATCTTTTTCGCTCAGATGTGACCCATCTCCGATTTACTTCTGACCGAGTGAACAGCATAAGTGGCATTGAAATCTGATATGTTTGAGACAGATTCGGGCCACTTTCAATTGTGTTACTGAATCAGATACATATCCAATCTGCGTCGAAATGACTGCAGTCTGACCGGCATGTCCCATCCATCCGACCTCTTCTGTGAGACCGAGACTGACATGCTTATTTCTGCGCCAGAGGAGATGGACACTGAAGTTAAACAGTGGACTGAACAGTTAAATCATGTTTTTCTGGCTCTGACTGTGCATCAACCTGGAAACTAACCACTCCTGGCTCCGACGCCGCATCCACACACTTCTCCACTCCTCTGTAGCTACAGATGTTGCAGCAATTGTTCCACACAAAGACATCATCACAAATGCGTTTCTCTTCTTCCTCCATCTTCGCAAAACCCACTTATACATTTGCCGACTGCTGTCAGGCTGCCGTGAGCCTGCAAATGCCGGTAACACATTCGTGTTAAGCTGAGCATGCGTGTCACTGCAGAAGCATGAGCTGTTCATATTGCAGTCAGTGAACAGGCCACATTTACATTTATATAAAAATATCGGGTCTGACAAAAGTTGGAATTAAGCATTAAGACCTGCGGTGTGAACGTAGCCTATGTGTTAACATATAAAGCAGTTTGTGACCCCTGCCTGTGAAAAGTCCAATACAAAAAAGTTTACTTACTTACCATTATACCATTATCCCCAGAAGGTAGAGGTAACCAGCTGCTGCTGTATCGAGTACAACACCTCAACGCTTAAATGTAACAGCATTCAAGTCCAAGAAAATTTTCCCCTTGGAGACAATAAATATTACATTGTATTGTATTCCATTGTATAACATTGTTTCATTTCGTTTCATATCGTATCGTATCGTATCGTATCACTGTTGTACTTGATAAGTAAACTATTCATAGCTGTGTCTAAAACAAACGAACGGGCGGGGTACGAAAGAGCCAGATCTGAGGTGATGGCATGACTGCTGTTTTCTTTTTTTATTTTCATTTGTTTCTCTTTTGTTTTTCTTTCTTTCTTTCTTTCTTTCTTTCTTTTCTTTTCTTTTTTTTTTTTTTTTTATAAATTTGCATCTTACTGAGTTTGGGGCTATGTAAGTTTCTCTGGGACTAGTCTGCTAACTGGTTACAGAAAATAAGCTGTAATGTGATTCAAATGCACTATACAGATCTGGGCATGAAAAAGTTCCTCCTTTTTCTGCCAGAAGCGGTGCACTAATAATGCACCATTACTACACTATCACTGGCTGTACGACGTGTCTCGCAAATATGCCATCATGTACGGTGTCCAAACTTGGCTTGTGGAAACATCCTTGTTTCAGGCATTCATTTATGCTGTGAAATCGTTTCCCCTGGGCACACAGGTGTTTCTCTGTGCGATTGAATAAGCAGACAAG